>JAXDDX010000051.1:0-147500 GCA_034670405.1 Hoplostethus atlanticus
TTCTTTACAATCATCAGTTATTTCTATTGCTTCACCTCCTTGTCCCAGGATGTCTTGCTCTCGGGCCTCCGTTTGCAATAGTGACCGGCGGCACTTCTCCAAGTCCGCTTTACTCTGGCCTTGACCTAACAACCACAGGTTATTGCACATTGTTCCCTGTCTTAGCAGCAGTCATATTTACAGTCATGTTTTCTATCCTTCACATAGAATACATACTTTGAATCAACCTTGATCCCTAGCTAATATTCACATAGCTTCTTAACAATATTAATCCTAAGTTGATATTAATATAACACACAAGTTTCTCTCATTTTGTACACACATACCAATCATTGGTTAATACATTTTCAACAGTCTATTCTTTTCTAGGCTCTGCAGAGATATACACCCTTCCTCTTTTACTCTCGGCCTGGCTCCATTCAACACAATAATGCTTATGAATCACTTTAGTTTCTTTGTTTAATGATTTCTTAACTTCCTTTTCCTAGCTGCAGGCTCTGCAGACTCTTCTGGGCCTAAATGATTACTCCTGCATTTCTAGCTTCAACATTTCTAGCGTTAGCTTTAGCTGATTACACAATAGCATTCTTAGCTTTACTTGAGTTTCTTAAGTATTGTTCCCTCTGCTGGATTAGATAAGTGTTACACATTTTTGGTCCATTCTAGGTGTCTGACCTTTCTTTCTTAACCTCTGATCTTCAACTTACTTGACAATACCCAGCATGTTATATTAAATGTGCTGTATGCTTTCAGGCCCAGTTCCAGCTTTGTGTTGTCTGCCATCAGAGAGAGTTATAAAACTCGTGCCAGTCACTGTGTGCCCAGTTTACTGAGGGCATTAGATCACACAATCCAGCTGACCTGCACAGAGTTGGACGCAGTGGACTGCGCTGCTCTGCTCTTCACCCTCAAACACAGTGATAGAGTCAAACTCAACCTGCTGTGGACCTCCATACCACCAGGGGAAGTGGAATCATTACTGTTCTCACTGGAGAACGTCTCTTATCTCAGGTCAGACGTTAGTCATTTATCAATGCTGTAACACTACATTATAAGTGTACAATGTTGATAGGATCATTATTTACCAATACACAGTATATGAAGTAACTGTCCCTGGTGCTATTTTGGGAGAACTCCTATTTAGAAAACTACTTTACCTGGGATGTTAGAGGAAAAGGATATGTCATTGGTGTTATCAAGTGGGCACCTTCCATCACAGATGTTTGGTTGAATTAGGCTCAGGACACCTCCAGAAGGATCAAGACGTAATCACTGCTCTACATCCACTGTCAATATTAAACAGAACTATAGTCACCTACACTACCCAGTACTTATACTTTGGCTTTTACCCAGTCCACATCATTACTCACTCATTTCTAAACTCATGGGTCTCAACTATATACAGTAGACTAAGGGAACGACTGACCTGTCTGGCTTGAAACATAAATATATCACAATAAATGGATCATATATGGTGTCTTCTTGTATTTTATAGTTGTATAGCTGCATACCTTGCTGATAAATGATCAATTAAATGATGACATTTGTCATATTTCTACATCTTCTTTTATACCAGTATTGACAGGAATCTGCTGCTGAGTTTCCTCCACTGCTGCACTGCCTCTGAGGCCCAACAGGGGGCAGCAGCAGCAACAGGTCTGCTCAGGACTCTGCAGCACAGGCTGGATCTGTCCTGCTCCTCCTGTGTTGACCTGTCAGAGAGGGAGCAAAGGGAGGCTCTTTGTCTGTCTGCTGCAGACTGCAGGGCCATATCCAGTGTCCTGAGATACAGCAGCCATGACACACAGCTCAACCTACAAGACTGTGAGGTGGAGGACAGTGGACTGGACCTGCTGTTTCCGGTCCTGAAGAGAGTTCGTCTGAGGTGGGAGAGGAAATAAAGAAACAAGAAAATAACTTGAATCTGAGAACAATCTGGTTAACAATATGTAAACTTCTGCTCTTTACTCTGTTTCTCCCCTTCAGCACCAGCAAAGCCATCCTCCTCCAACTGGTATCCCTAGTATCTGTTGCCAATGAAAGGGACACAGTGAGACGAGCAGAGTCCCTGTGTGGAGCGCTGGGTGGAGAGTTGGACCTCAGTGGGACCAGACTGGATCAGAGGGCCTGTGGAGCTTTGGCCCTGATACTGGAGCTTTCTGAAGGGCTGACAGAACTGGACCTGAGTCACTGTCAACTCACTGACCAGCTCCTAGTGACAGTGATCGAACACCTGCACAAAGCACAAGTCCTGGAGTAAGTCTGATAGAATGGAGTTGTTTGTGTGTGTGTGTGTGTGTACAAATCTGAATATAATCTAATAATCTATTGTTTGTCCTTTGTATTTTATGGGTGTTGTAGTCTGAGTCACAATAAGATCACTGATGCTCTGACTGACAGATTACTCCAACTGGTCTCCACCAACACCTCCATCCAAACTGTGCGGTGAGCATAAATCCTTGTGTCTGAATTTGTGCTTAACTAACATATCAAGTATTTTGTGATGCCGGACTTGCAGAGAAATCATTCATGACTTTTGTTTACTAAGCACTGTTACACACATTATTCTGGATGAAGAAGTGACATTTGCTCTCTCTGCTCTGGTGTCTTCTAAGAGTCTTCAGCAACAGCATCACGGACAGAACCCCCTTTCTGAAAGACAAACGCTTTGAAATGTGGTGAACCAGTAATCAGCAGTCTTTCCTCCAAGCAAAGGAACTGGAGAAACGTGTCAAAATGCTCAAATCTGTCAGTGATGGAGCAATTGTGCTTGAGGTGAAACTTGAAACACAGGCAAGACAGTTATTATTTGTGGCTGCCGATACAGTATGTCATGATTGTTTTTCACTTTCTCCCATTCAAATGGTACAGTATGTGGCTCAGAAATGTATTTGAATTTTCTTTATTATATTAATATTTTTTTACTTCCATTGATATATTTTAATCATAGTCACACATTGTACAGTGTGTAAAATGTTTGTGAATAAAGACTATATATATTGTATATTGTATGTAAACGTAAATGTGTCTGAAACTGAATTCACAACACAAGACTAGTTTTACACTTGTAGACTTTATTCTCTATCAGCCATAGACACACTGCAGCCATTTTGTTTTTGTCTTTTTGAATTTTGATAAAGTAATACATGCCCTTATAGATATTTATATATGTATACTATAATATGTATATAACTGTCATCACCACAGAAACGGGATGTTGATTCTTCAAATTAAAAGCCTACCTGTCACAGTGAACTCCCACTAGTTTTGCCTTTTGCACTTACTTGTCTAAATCGCAATCAAAGTAATCAGTGATAGTGAAATAAATACATTACATGTTGCAGATACATACAGTAGCTATACTTGGAGCTGTGAATGATAGCAATATATATGCTCTCAACCTGCCTCATCACACTTGTGTCTAGTGTATCACCATCTTGTACCTGTCTTCTGTCCTGCCAAAATGAGGCTGTACCATTGGCTAAGATATACTGTATCTCATATCCTGTGCCCAAAAAGCATGGAGGTGTGCCCTCCTGACATTCAGGAGTACAATGTGGTGTGAAATAAACGTTCCCTTTCTCTGCTAACAGAAACTGGCAAACACTCTTCTATTACACTCTCACTCACTCAAAGACACACACCATGCAACCACCAACACCTGGTCCCACACTATCTGGGCCAAAAGTTAAACTAAATAATGAAACATTAAATTAAGCAGAACCACCTGAAAAACAACCTTCCTAACCACTTCATATCAGACAAGTGGCTCAAAAAACTATTTCACCATTGGAAAAATGGAAAAAAGGAATTCCTAATAAAGGAAACATCACATCTCCATACAAATAAAGATGCAATTAAATAATTTTTAATAATCTAAATCAATATTTTAACAATAATATACTAGAATAAAAAAAAATCTAAAATATGACCTCTTCAAACAATAGAAGTAAAAGGCTGTCTAAAATCTTTCAGACAATATACCCTCTTCAAAGCAGCTGTAGATGCAGTCTCTCATGCAGACTCAGTCATAACACATGCATGCACAAACTCAAACGCGTACAAACTCAATCACATACATACCATACACACAATAAATGAAGGGTTTAAAAGAGAATAGTCATTTGAAATAGCCAGACAACACAGACAGGATGGGGTGGAATGAAAGGGTATTGCAGAGAGAGAGAAATAAAGACATACGCAGGAGGGAAAGAGAGAGGCAGAGGGAGATCACTACAAGAACTACAAAGCAGTCATAGCTATGATCATAGTGACAGATGTTGATTAGTCATGCCTGCTCTACTTCACATGAGTGATTAATAATGCCTAGGCTACAGATGTCAGTAATTTCTAGAAATGCACAGAGTATATATACTTTCCAAAGACAGATTACACATAGTTTACACAAAACACGGCAGCAGCAGTTATTATGAATTCAGTGTCGATACAGTCAGGTTTTCTTCTTGTGACATCTTGACCACCTGAATCAAAAGCGGAGAGCCTAGTACAGTGAGCGGAACAGTTTTCAAGAAGGGATTTCTAAGAACCTGTGGTTGTGAGAGGCAGTGCAGTGTGACATGTTGTCCTTGAGTCCAAGCACCTACTCAGGGAGTAGTACAAATATTTTGCTCAGTGTTCTTCAGTGGGAGGTTTGTGAGTTAGTTGATGTGAAATTCTTTGTTTTTTCTTTGTTCTGCCGCAGCATCAAGACAAAAAATATCAAAGATGAATCATTTTGACATGGAAATAAAACTTTTCAGGAAAACAAAAGGAAGCTTTCTTTGGTCACAAAAAGGCAAAAGAACACACGTAAAGGAAAAGAAAATCATGAGTATGTAATACCAGACAGGGAAAAAACTCTTGATTGGTGAACAAAAGGTCATCATCTGGGACTTAAATGGGACTGTGGTAGGTCTGAGGTGCCAAGGTGCACTCTGGGATTGCATGTGGCTAATGCATAGGATTGGGGGAACTTTGGGGATGGGCAGAGCCAGGGAGTGGTGGAGCTGAGAGTGTTACACCTTCCTCTTCTCATCCTCATCTTCCTCCTCCTCCTCCTCCTCCTCCTCATTGTCCTCCTTTTCTTCACAGTAGCGGTGTATGAGCTGACGGAGGTGCTGCTGGAGGTCATGGTGTTGCGACCCTTCTTTGGGGTTGTCCACTTGCTCCAGAAGAACCCGCTTTCGCCGTCCAGCTCCCTTCACTACCGTTCGTCTGTGGGTGCGACTTTTACGCATGTGGGCCCTACATATGAGGAAAGGAGGGAGTGGAGAGGAGATGAAAAGAGGAAGACACTAAAGTCAGCATCCTTAAAATTAATCTGTGGAGTTATACTGGAAGATGTCACTACAGGTTGTAGACAGTATGTTAAGAAAGAGAAACAAAACACCCACAAAAGATATCATGCTTTTTGAATACAGCATTTAGTGGTCAACAGATGCAGAACAACTTCTAGTTTGTAGCTTTAGAAACCTAAACATTACACTCACCGGCCACTTTATTAGGTACTCCTGCTCGTTAACGCAAATAGCCTGCTCCTCCAAACAACAAATCACGTGGCTGCAACTCAATATATAAAGCTTGCAGACATGGTGAAGTGGTTTAGTTTTTTTGTTCGACCACTAGACATTGGAATGGGCAAGATGTGTGATCTAAGTGTGACCGTGGTATGGTTGTTGGTGCCAGACGTGGTGGTTCCAGCATCTCAGAAACAGCTGCCCTCCTGGGATTTTCTTCACTACAGTCTCAAGAGTTTACAGAGAATGGTGCCATAAACAAAAAACAATAGTGAACGCCAGAGGAGAATGGGCAGACCTGTTCAAGCTAAGAGAAAGGCCACAAATGCTCAAATAACAGCTCTTTACAAAAGTGGTGTGCAGAAGGGCACCTTGTTGAATCCATGCCGTGAAGAATTCAGGCTGTTCTGGAGGCAAAAGGGGGTCCTACCCAGTACTAGATAGGTGTACCTAATAAAGTGGCCGGGGAGTGTATGCTATAGAACAGTTTTAAATACTCAATCAAATGAACAAGTTCATATTCTGTAGAGTACAGAATCAGATATAAACTGATAATAGCTACATTCAAAAAAAAAAGAGAGTAAGTTCAGTCAGGGAACCCTTCAGTAAATAAAGCATTCACAGCTCCATGTGAGTTGATGAGCCAGAGCCCATCCTCCACCGTGTTGGTCACTGAGTCTGATTTGAAGATGAGTAGCTTGAAAATTCAGTCAACAAATGGGTAGAAAATCGTAATGAATGGTAACGTCATTCAAGTCTCACTGTCAAATAAACAAATGCAGAATGTCCCTGTACTGATGTGGTTACTGATGCGTTTTAAATCACTACATGCAACAGATAAGTAGCAAAGCTCAATAGCATGGTAGCAGCAGTAGTCACACTGGCTAAACACTGGCTAGCAAGCAATGTAATGCTCAGCCAGCCAGTAGGCCAGCAGGATAATGTACTTTTCTCTAATGAACAGCAACAGCTAGTGAGAAAACACCTGACTGTGAATTCAGGAATTGTATTCCTTTGGAATATAATTTAATATTAGTAGCCCACTAAGACAACAGCAGCCTACTTTTTGTTGTTAAATGTGAAGATGTGCAAGAGAAGCTCAGGCTGACATAACCTAAGTGTATTTGTGTTCAAATGTGTGTATTGCAATTCAGCTTGTAAGGATCTAACAGGAAGGAACAGGACCATCATTTTTTTCCAAACTGGGTTGAATGAATCCATTACCAAAGAAAATTGAAAATCATATACACTCCCACAGTGCACTGTTATGGCTTCATGCGCCAATGCTGTTGCAGGATATAGTGTGCTACAATAGGAGACAGGTCAATTATCAAACCATAATGTGGTCTACAGTTTTATGAGTGTTAGTATTAACTACAAACTCCTATTGCAAGCTGCCAAAGTATTCCATCGAGTTTTAATCATTCCAGCTGCATGCAGGGGGAAACAATGAACCAACTAGTTTATATTACATACTGTAAATTATATCTGCAGATATATCAGTTACCAGAAATGTCAATTCCCAAATATTGAAACTATATATGTAGCTATATATATATATATATATATATATATATCACCATACACCATACCATTAAGCTAAATACAACTTTAATACAACTTCCTTTTATTAATTAGATAATGCTCGATAAACAACAGACAGCTATTCTTTCCACACCATGACAAAGTTTCAAAGCGGCCAGGTATAGGGTGAACTGTCTCCCCATACAAGTACTCACACTCACATAAAATCACACATGCGCACACAAGCATACACAAACCTCCTGACAACAGTTCCATCTTCTTTGACAATCTCCCTCTCTACCACCTGAGGGAGCTCTGCTCTGTTAAAACCACCTATGTAACCCAGTGCCTGGTGGAGTGAAAAGGAGAAGAAGAATACAGAGACTCTTGATACTGCAAAACTGTAAGGTCCTTCCTGTTTGAAGGGAATGAGTATGAGAGTATGGTTCCACTGTGATGAAACAGTAGGCCAACTCCACTGACTAAATAAGGAATGCTGTAACAGTATAAACCAAAACCAGAGCAACAGCTTGAAAAAAAAAAAAAAGCTCTCTCCTCCTGCAAATGAATTGGTAAAAAACGCTGGACATGTATTCAAAGTATTGCTAACATCTTTTGGAAAAGAAGAGAATCAGCAAAGTGGACAATAATCAACAGACTGTTAACAGACCTGTTTGAAGTCGTCCTGGGCTGAAGGGAGGTCAGAGGTCAGTGAGGGGTCACCAAGGTGTGCCATTGTCCTCTCACCCTCCATCACCATCGTCTTTTCCACCCGATTGACCTCACACCCCCCAGCTGTCTCCTCCCTTGATGCTGAGAAACCCTGATGCTCAGAAAATGTTACCTAGATTAAAACAAGTTGATATTGGTTTGTTTTTATTATATTTATATTTTACTACTTATCTAAATGTTGATGACCTACATTATACTGTACACATGCACAGTATACACACACCTCTGTGTGGTCTCCCTCACTCTTCAGCACAGTCCGCTTCACCACCTTAGAGTAGCCATCTCCCTCTGCCATACTGATGGACCCCTGGGGAGCTCCCTCTAATGAGATCTTTTCACTCTCCACACCATCCGCAGACACACACTTCCGAATAATCTTACGGGTTACCTGAGGAAGATCAAGTGGTCAAGACCATTAGGGGGAGAGACATCCATTTTAGGCACAACTGTACTCTGATGCACAGATCTGGCAGGAGCTAGCTGTAAACAAATTTTGATGCAAACATTCCAGAAAAGTAATTTAAAGTTATGTGTCCCTGAATGGGATCGATGGACCAGAATTACTCCAAGGAGCTTTTTGTATTGCTGAAATATCACAACTTTCTTAAGTTTGTCACAACCAACTTAACTACTGTCGCCTGGTATGTGTATATATTTGTATATAGTTCGTATAGAGTATTTTTATGCATTACCCTCTTGACCACCATGTGTCCATTTTCATCTGTGTATGTCTCTTCTGTTACTGGTTGAGGGGGGAGATCAGGTATTTCATCAGCCTATAGGGCACACAAAACAAAACTAATCAGGAATGGGAAGTTGGTACTGCATGACTCTCTTGTTGATAGTGCTGTTCAAGAAAAATGGATCAAAAACTTGTTTGAGATAGCAATGTGGTGAGACGTTAGGGATGTCTGGATACAGGAAATTCTCAAAAGGTTCTGCAGTCAAACAAATCAACAAAAAAGTACACACAGTAGAACAAAACATCAGTTTGAGGTTCAACCATCTATGCATGGCCACCCCCAAACCCCAAAGAAATACTAGCACACACACTTGATGACAGCCATTTGATGAGACTGAAGGTCATTAGACAGGAAACATTTTTAACACTGAATCCCTAGACTGGTAGAAGGAAATCACACCCTCCATGCTCATTTAACACACACCAGCCCATGCTCAAATGGGTACCTGAATGACAACTCTCCTTCGCACTACTCTGGTGGTCACAAATTCTTCATCTGAACTTTCTGACATTATTCCGAGCTCTGCAGTGATCTCCTGACCAGACAACACAGATGCATTGAAGTTTAAGGAATGACAGCATTTCAATGCAATGATGTTTGCAGCAAAGCAAGCAATAGGGAGAGAGTGTTATGGTGTACTTTCCTTTTACTTTGAGTATTTAATCTGGGGTTTTAACTTTCAAGTTGGAATGTACAGCATAGCAGTCTGTAACTGTAGAAATGTGTCATAAAGCAGCCCATGCATGCCTTTAATTAGAGAGCTAATTTTCTCACTTGTTACAAAAAATACCATATGGTTAATGTTACTCTTATGAGTGAAATACACAACTTGTGTTAGAAAATCAATTTAACCAAATATTAGCAGTGATGAACAAAGCAATCTAAAAAATCACTATAAACAAAAGGTAAAAGTAAAATGTCTGCATATGTATATTAACATGTATATTAACAAAACAACATGCTATGGGTTAGGACTGGTTTATTATGAAATCAAAATGAGGGTTAAATGGAGTTTCAGATCCCATCCATTAGATCCATGTTATCGTAAAGCAGTCATTCCTTTTTGAAGCAGGGATTTGGGTTAGCACAGCTCTGGGAAAGTTTGCAGGTTGGGACGATTTGCCAAATCTCATCTTACCCTTGCCAGAGATTTTACATTATCATCATATGCTGCCATTCCACAGACGGGAAGATCTTGTGGAGCTTCATAGAAGGTGGAGTCTTCATTGTGTGCTTCAGGGGAGTCTACTAATTCTTTACTCTCTTCATGTCCATCAGGAGGCTCATGGATATAAGATGCATCCTCATAATCCTCACTTCCAGAGGACAGCAGGACTCCTCGCTCTTGTCTGCAAACAGCAGAAACTGGGTCTTCTGACTTCAGATACATCCTTACTTGTCCTCCAGGATGAGTGGAATGATCCTGGGGCCAACCACCACTTGGCCTACTCCTTCCCTTAGGTTCATTAGGTTCAGTCTCTGAGAAATCTGATGCAGCCTGTTTGCAATCAAAATAAGGCTCTGGGTCTGAGTCTTCAAAGTTTGTCCTATGTACACTTTGCACAACATCTGCATATATTGGAGGTTTGTGGCTGTAGTTGGTTATGGTAGAAGAGGTCTCTGCATACTCAGATGGGATGCTGTACTTCTCATCAAAGACTGATGCCACAATCTCTGTTCTGGGTTCAGCTAGAGTGTCTGTCGGGGTCAGGGAATCTCCTGACTGCTGTGTATTGGTCCTTGGCCTTACCTCATCAGAGGACACGTCAAGGTTCCCTAAGCAGGGGTAAGGTGTCAGTTCCTCAAAGTTGAAGTGTCTTGCAGATGTGACTGTCTCAGGAGTGTGTGGAGTCAAATCAGAGAGAGACTGAGAAGAAAGATCATCCATCTGAATGGCTTCAAGCAAAATTGTCTCACAAAAATAAGGTTTATCTTGGGTACTTCCTATTGATATTTCTTCTACCTCACACCTTGGTTCATTAGATGACCTAGTGGTTTCACATAATTCTTGACTTTGAATAATAATGGTGGAATATTCTTCATTAACATCTGTTAGATCTTCCCCAGATATGTGAGCCTGACTCTTTCCAGATAATTTAGGAAAAGACACCGAAGTGAATAGCTCAATAGCATTTTGATCACGTTTGTTTGACTGGAACACCTCAGAAGGAAAGCTTGAGTCTGATGATGGTTCCTTAACCTCACAAAACTGTTGGGGACACTCTGGAATTGCAAAAGTAGGGTATATGGGACTATCTGTAACACTGCCATGGCCTGATGCTACAACTCTATCAGTGTGAATGGAAGCAAATTGATCCAAGTTATGAAAATAAACTGGTTTGTCTATGTCTATACTTGTCTCTGATGAGGTTTTGATCAGATCAGGAGTGACTCTGACTACTTCAGGTTCATTCTGAATGGAGGTCTGGAAATGCACAGGCACTGAGGCTCCTTGAATTGGAACTTCTGCAAGCTGTAAAACAGGTGCCACAGTGACTCTGAAGGTAGCACTATCTTCATTAGTGCATCGATCTTCAGGTGAAAGGTCTTCACGCTCGATATAAGGTTGATCAACTTCAGGGCTTTCATCATTGGATTCTGACACAGGTAGGTCAAGTGTCTCTGGTCTAAGCTTCCGTTTCATCTTTTCCAGTTCTGACAGCAGCTGGTCAAGCTGAGGGGAACCAGACCCTGGCATTGTTGGAATGGACTTTGAAGACATGACCATTTGATCATCTAGGCTGTCTTGGGACATATGACTGAGCAGGTCTGGGACCACTGGGTTGGCTTCAGCTGAGGTGCATGGTTTAGGGCTCGACGGCTGTTCATGTGGGGAGCTGGTTTCATTGGTCGAGGCCATTTCAGGTTGTTTTTTATTTAGGTCAAAGACAACTGGACTCAGTAATTCTGGAGGGGCAGATTGTTTTTCAGTGGAAAGTGTTGCATTTGAATTATGTGCCAAGGATGGGGTCTCAGCTGATAAGAGTTGACTCTGCTCTAAAATAACATTTTTGTGTTCTGAAGATTGTGAAAGATTTCTCATGGACGATCCTGCGGACACCTGCAAGAAATGATAAAATGGAATGGAAAAGGGAAAAATAATTATGACTAAGAGATGAAAGATTTATTTCAGTGAAGAAAGGAAGAGCCATACACAGCATGCACTTAATCCAGAGAAAGCTATGGTTTTATGAATTATCGCATCTATCAAATGAAAAAAAATTCTTGTCTGCCCACTTGTATTTTAAAAAGTCTGATGTATTTTTATCAGCATCATTCATATATCTACAACTGTGATCTAGCAGACAATAAAATAACACAGTTTAGGGACTTTATGTTTAATACTGACAATACTCAATACTGATTCAGATACTAAAAAATTAAGATTAGATGTTTTCCAAATATCCATCGAGGCTTTTATTTTTATTTAATTTTAGAGACATTCTATTGAGCATACCACTATTAACACAATTCAGGCTAGGTTACACGGGTCAAGTTGAGTTACATGGGTCTTACTGAGATACACACATTGGAGCTATTCCTATTCAGACTCGGACTATTTGCACACTGAGGATTTTGCACGTGCCTTCGCTTATGCACAGGTTTATTCAACACTTTTTGGTTTTGTCATTGCCAAGAGTATCATGGAAAATCTGGCCACTTATTAAACTCAGCACATTTAAACAATTTCTTGGCACCCTCTGTGAGCCTTGCAGTGCCGTCTCTTTTGATGATTCAATAAAAATGTGTATGACTATGTATGAGTATGTTTCAGGAATACGGTGAGATAGAAGACCACCTGTGTGGGAAAGTGCATTTCAAGCAAAGGATTTAATGGACTGATATGGTTATGATTTAAATTTTGAGTTAAAATTGAGTATTATAGGTTTATGTGACTCAACAATTCATATAGTATTTAATGTATTTGGCATTTATTAATATGCAGATTTCTTGTTTTACATCATTAAACCAATAGGAGCGCTGTAACTCCAGGGTAAGCACCACTGTATGGTGCTTAAATTAAGGTTTGTATGGGCCCTAAGTCTGTTATTTGCAATTCCTGCAATATGATGCACATAGTAAATAGTGTTTATTCAGCATATTGCACGTATATTGTGTTCTTAGAAAGAAATCTAATAAAAAGCAGGACACCAAGACATAATCAAGCCACGGAAGTCTCCTCAGCCTCAAGGCAGACATTTAGTTGAAGCATTATAAATATAACACAAAATCTATGGTTAGCACTTTAGGTATCTTATGACAATGTTAGACACCATGTGTCTGACATAAATGTCACGGTGTTGAGACATAGGATGTCTCTGTAGTTTTCATTAGTTACATTTCCTTGACAGAACATTCCTGCTGCTCTAATGCAAACATGCCACAGCCTCTAGAACATATTAGAGTGAAGAGTGAAGCCTCTAGAACATATTAGTGAAACTTGAGCCAAGTGAAATTCACACATTATGCACTACCATCTTCATTACTCTTGAAAGCAACATTGCATTCATTGCCAAGCAAGAGCTTATGCTGTCTTACCGACACCAAGGAACTTATGCTCTCTTCCTCTCTCCTGGTCTTTTTTTTCATGTGCTTGCAAATGAAATCTTGGGCCTGTGTAATCTTTGACTTTGATTCAGGTTCTGTCCATTTATAGTCATGCTCATGTTCTCTTCTTGTCAATGATTCTCCATTTCCTTCAGTTGGTTTATGGAAATCCTCCTCCAGCCAGACAGCATTAGGATATCCCAGTTGTTGTATTTCAGATGGCATGTGACTCAACTCGGTGCACAACTGGCTAATGCTATGTGACCTCACATGATCTAATCTAAGTTCTCTGCTATCTGGGGAGGAGGCCTTACAAAAAAAGACTGATCATCTGAATCTGGGGAAGGAGCTATTGGTACTGTCTCACCTGTTCCAGTTGGTGGCATAATAGTTTCAGTATGAAATTCTATGACTGTATGATCACTGATTGTAGAGTGTGATAATGAAGAATCTTCTAATGGTTTGGAATCTGACCTCATGCTTTCAAAACAGCAAGACTCTCCTTCGCTATGTTGCTCTTCCAAGCTGACTGATGTTAAATCTTTATATTTTTGTGGCAGATCACAAACATCCTCAGACCATTTTCCAACTGTATGTTCAAAAAAACTTGCCTTAGAACAGAAAGGTTTTCCCTTGTAAAATGGATCGTATATATGTGCCATGAACTTGTTGGGAACAGGTTTGTGTGAGAGTCTATTTTCTATGGTATAAGTTATCTCATTTGAGAGACTATGCTCAGATAAGAGTGATACTGATTTTGATTCGGGAACAATTGATCTCAGCTTGTTTAAACCTTCACCTACCTCTCCTAATGATACCGTACTTTGAGGGGATGATGGTGTTAACTCAGACAGCCAGTAGTCAAGGAAGGACTGTGTGTACTCATTCTCTGATGCCACAGTTTCTGGTGAGGATGCTCTAAAATCTGCAAACCAGTCCTGAAGCGGTGAAAAATCTATATTGGAAGATACTGATTCAGGAGACAAGGGCCTGTTACTAAACAACCTTTCAAGCTCAATGTCTGAAAGAACTGAGACTGGAGAATCTGGTCGAGTGTCTTCAAACAAGACATTTTCAAGACATAAATCAGTATCTTCCCAGTCAGACGCTGCTGATTCAGATGAAAACGATCTCATTCTGGAAAACTCAACATCATAACAACAATACTGAGATCTGAATTGGGGAACAGGTGAGTCAGGAGAGAGGGGCCTACATTCATCTTGATATTCCGTGGATTCAGGGGATTGGGCTCTTAACTCAGTGACCCAATAGTCAACAAAGGACTGAGGGAACTCTGATGACAATGATTCAGGTGAAACGGGCCTGAATTCCAGTGTTTCTTCTTTGAAGCAAGAATCTGCTTGTTTGACATGGCCAATGCCTCTCACAACATCTGCATATGTAAGAGGTCTCACAGATGAAACATGGCTTAACACAGTTAGAGCTTTACTTATTTGTTCAGCTTCAACATGTGATGTAAATGAATCTGGTGAATCTGGTCTGTTTTCATCAAACAATTCCTCAAGACAATATCCAGAGTATTCAAGGTCTGACATCGTTGACAGAGGTGATGAGGGTCTACATTCAGAGTATTGTAAATAATAGCTACAGTGTTGATTCTTCAATTGGCCAAATGTCATGTGAGGAGACACACAATGCTGCACAACTGATGCCACAGATTCTGGAGAGGATGCTCTAAAATCTGCCAACCAGTCCTGAAGCGGTGAAATATCTATATCGGAAGATACGGATTCAGGGGACAAGGGCCTGTTAATAAACAGCCTTTCAAGTTCAATGTCTGAAAGAACTGAGACTGGAGAATCTGGTCGAGTGTCTTCAAACAAGTTTTCAAGACATAAATCAGTATCTTCCCAGTCAGACGTTGCTGATTCAGGTGAAAACGATCTCATTCTGGAAAACTCAACATCATAACAACAATACTGAGATCTGAATTGAGGAACAGGTGAGTCAGGAGAGAGGGGCCTACATTCATCTTGATATTCCGTGAATTCAGGGGATTGGGCTCTTAACTCAGTGACCCAATAGTCAACAAAGGACTGAGGGAACTCTGATGACAATGATTCAGGTGAAACGGGCCTGAACGGGCCTTTGAAGCAAGAATCTGCTTGTTTGACATGGCCAATGCCTCTCACAACATCTGCATATGTAAGAGGTCTCACAGCTGAAACATGGCTTAACACAGTTAGAGTTTTACTTATTTGTTCATCTTCAACATGTGATGTAAATGAATCTGGTGAATCTGGTCTGTTTTCATCAAACAATTCCTCAAGACAAAATTCAGAGCATTCAAGGTCTGACATCGTTGACAGAGGTGATGAGGGTCTACATTCAGAGTATTGTAAATAATAGCTACAGTGTCGATTCTTCAATTGGCCAAATGTCATGTGAGGAGACACACAATGCTGCACAACTGATGCCACAGATTCTGGAGAGGATGCTCTAAAATCTGCCAACCAGTCCTGAAGCGGTGAAATATCTATATCGGAGGATACGGATTCAGGGGACAAGGGCCTGTTAATAAACAGCCTTTCAAGTTCAATGTCTGAAAGAACTGAGACTGGAGAATCTGGTCGAGACTCTTCAAACAAGTTTTCAAGACACAAATCAGTATCTTCCCAGTCAGACGTTGTTGATTCAGGTGAAAACGATCTCATTCTGGAAAACTCAACATCATAACAACAATACTGAGATCTGAATTGAGGAACAGGTGAGTCAGGAGAGAGGGGCCTACATTCATCTTGATATTCTGTGAATTCAGGGGATTGGGCTCTTAACTCAGTGACCCAATAGTCAACAAAGGACTGAGGGAACTCTGATGACAATGATTCAGGTGAAACGGGCCTGAATTCCAGTGTTTCTTCTTTGAAGCAAGAATCTGCTTGTTTGACATGGCCAATGCCTCTCACAACATCTGCATATGTAAGAGGTCTCACAGCTGAAACATGGCTTAACACAGTTAGAGTTTTACTTATTTGTTCATCTTCAACATGTGATGTAAATGAATCTGGTGAATCTGGTCTGTTTTCATCAAACAATTCCTCAAGACAAAATTCAGAGCATTCAAGGTCTGACATCGTTGACAGAGGTGATGAGGGTCTACATTCAGAGTATTGTAAATAATAGCTACAGTGTCGATTCTTCAATTGGCCAAATGTCATGTGAGGAGACACACAATGCTGCACAACTGATGCCACAGATTCTGGAGAGGATGCTCTAAAATCTGCCAACCAGTCCTGAAGCGGTGAAATATCTATATCGGAAGATACGGATTCAGGGGACAAGGGCCTGTTAATAAACAGCCTTTCAAGTTCAATGTCTGAAAGAACTGAGACTGGAGAATCTGGTCGAGACTCTTCAAACAAGTTTTCAAGACACAAATCAGTATCTTCCCAGTCAGACGTTGTTGATTCAGGTGAAAACGATCTCATTCTGGAAAACTCAACATCATAACAACAATACTGAGATCTGAATTGAGGAACAGGTGAGTCAGGAGAGAGGGGCCTACATTCATCTTCGTGGAATCAGGATTGCAAATGACCCAATTACAACAAAGGACTAGGGAATGGCACA
Source organism: Hoplostethus atlanticus (assembly GCA_034670405.1). Taxonomy (NCBI): domain Eukaryota; kingdom Metazoa; phylum Chordata; class Actinopteri; order Trachichthyiformes; family Trachichthyidae; genus Hoplostethus; species Hoplostethus atlanticus. Next base: position 16,655 of record JAXDDX010000051.1, read on the forward strand.
TATGATAAACGGATCATGATTGTCTTACTATTACAGAATAGTGACAATGACTGCCAAGCTCTACAACATCGGAACTCGCTGAAAGGCCTTAAGAAGTGCTTTATGTCTACTTAAATTCTGTAATGGTCCAAGTTCAAAAAGTTACATTATTAAATTCTCAATTCAACAGTGTAAAAGTTGAGGTCATTAGTATGAAAAATTCAGTATGAATCTAATGCAAGTCTGACAACAGTAGATACATTTAATGACATCTACGGAACGAGTCTAAGTGGCAAATTCAAGAGCAGATAGATTCAAATGAAGCCCGATTGAAAGTCATAAATTCCAAACATCGAAGTGAGATTACTATGAAACGATTTAGAAAAGATTTATAAAACTTAGTTCATGTGAAAGAGATGAAAGTCGAATCTACAAAATCATAATAGGAATCGGTCAGAGGGGAATTCATGAAATCTCATTCATGAATGGCTTAACTCAGACCAATGAGACAAAGGACTGAGGGAACTGATGACACTATTCATTGAAGCTGAATTCAGGGGTTCTTTGAAATCTCTTGTTGAATGCCAATGCCTTACAATGCATAGTAAATGCTCACGGAAAAGGCTGAACACGTTGAGTTTTATTTGTTAGCATTGTGAATGAATCGTAACACTGTCATTTTCAAACAATCCTAAACATTCAGATTCAATCTAATGTTTACAGGTTATCACTATGTGATGTAAATTGAACTAATGTTTTTTCACAATTGCCCAAGATCAATTCAGAGATCAAGCTGCACATGTGCAAGTCTGGGAGTATCTAATTGCAAATCTAAGGTTAAATATCTTATGGCAAAGATCATGGGAAAGGCTTAAAAACACCTTCAATCAATGTCGAAAGAAGACTGCTAATCTGCAATCTTGAAAAGTTTCAAGACAATAATCTACCATAGGTTTGATTCGGGAAAGACCATGAAAACGTCAACAATTTGAAAAACTGAATCGGAATGGACAGGTGATTCAAAAGCTACATCACTGATCATTTATTCAGGATGGCTCTTAATCAGTGACCAATATCAACAAAGTATGGGAACTCTAACAAATTCAATGAACGGCTAAGGCTGGAAGAGAGACTCTTTTTGAATCCATGATTCAAATGTCTGTAAAGGTTCCACTAAACAGGCTTAAAATTGAAGTTAGTATTGCTACATTCAGATATTGAAGTGAATCGTCTGTTTTTAAACAATGCTCAAACAACAGAATTAAGCTCGTTACGAGGATGGTCAACATTAGATTTTTAAATATACTAATTTCTTCAATGGCAAATGTATTGGGTAATCAACAATGCTCAAACTACTCAGAGTTCAAGGATCTAATTGAGAAGTACTGAAGATTAATTCAGATATGTAAATTGACATTGAACTAATTAAAAAGCTTAGACAATCTGAAACTGAGCTGAGAATCTGGGAGATGTTATCGAACAAGTCTGAAAAAATCTATTCGCGTACGAGTTGGGAATGGCTGAAAACAGTCTCATTTGAAAATACAAAACGATACAGAACTGATCTGAATTGAGAACAGTTCACAGAAAGTGCTACATTCACTTGATATTGTGAATTCAGGGATGGGCTCTTAACTCATGCATATACAACAAGGACTGGGAATCTGATGACAGTTCAGAGGAACGGGCAATATCAGTTTCTTGAATGCAAGAATTGCTGTTTAATGGCCAATGCCTCATAACATCTGCATATGTAGAGGCCACATCTGAACATGGCTTAAACGTTAAGCCTTTACTATTGTCTATTCAAATGTATGTTAAATGAACTGTATCTGCTTTTTCATAAAAATTCTCAAGACAATACAGGCTTTCAAGTCTACATCGTTGAATATGTATCACATTCAAGTATTGTAAATAATAGGCTACATTGATCTTCAAATGCAAATTGATGTGAATAGACCAAATGCTGCACAACTATCACAGATTCTGGGGTATGCTAAAATCTGAAACCATCCGAAGGATGAAATATCATATCGGAGAACGGAATCAGGACAAGGCTGTGAAAAACGCCTTTCAAGGTCACTTCAAAAACTCAACGAGAATCTGGTCGAACTTTCAAACAAGTTTTCAGACAGACATAGTTTCCAGTCAGACGTTTTGATTAGTGAAAAGATCTCATTCTGGAAAACTAATCATAACAAAATACTGAGTCTGAATTGAAACAGGTAGTTCAGAGAAGGGCTATTCATCTTGAATTCGTGAATTCAGGGATTGGACTCTTAACTCATGGACCAATAAGTAGACAAAGGACTGAGGGAACTCTGATGACATGATTCAGGTGAAACGGACCTGAATACGGCCCTTTGAACAAGAATCTGTTTTTGACATGGCCAATGCCTCTCACAACATCTGCATATGTAAGAGGTCTCACAGCTGAAACATGGCTTAACACAGTTAGAGTTTTACTTATTTGTTCATCTTCAACATGTGATGTAAATGAATCTGGTGAATCTGGTCTGTTTTCATCAAACAATTCCTCAAGACAATATTCAGAGCATTCAAGGTCTGACATCGTTGACAGAGGTGATGAGGGTCTACATTCAGAGTATTGTAAATAATAGCTACAGTGTCGATTCTTCAATTGGCCAAATGTCATGTGAGGAGACACACAATGCTGCACAACTGATGCCACAGATTCTGGAGAGGATGCTCTAAAATCTGCCAACCAGTCCTGAAGGGATGAAATATCTATATCGGAGGATACGGATTCAGGGGACAAGGGCCTGTTAATAAACAGCCTTCCAAGTTCAATGTCTGAAAGAACTGAGACTGGAGAATCTGGTCGAGACTCTTCAAACAAGTTTTCAAGACACAAATCAGTATCTTCCCAGTCAGACGTTGTTGATTCAGGTGAAAACGATCTCATTCTGGAAAACTCAACATCATAACAACAATACTGAGATCTGAATTGAGGAACAGGTGAGTCAGGAGAGAGGGGCCTACATTCATCTTGATATTCTGTGAATTCAGGGGATTGGGCTCTTAACTCAGTGACCCAATAGTCAACAAAGGACTGAGGGAACTCTGATGACAATGATTCAGGTGAAACGGACCTGAACGGGCCTTTGAAGCAAGAATCTGCTTGTTTGACATGGCCAATGCCTCTCACAACATCTGCATATGTAAGAGGTCTCACAGCTGAAACATGGCTTAACACAGTTAGAGTTTTACTTATTTGTTCATCTTCAACATGTGATGTAAATGAATCTGGTGAATCTGGTCTGTTTTCATCAAACAATTCCTCAAGACAATATTCAGAGCATTCAAGGTCTGACATCGTTGACAGAGGTGATGAGGGTCTACATTCAGAGTATTGTAAATAATAGCTACAGTGTCGATTCTTCAATTGGCCAAATGTCATGTGAGGAGACACACAATGCTGCACAACTGATGCCACAGATTCTGGAGAGGATGCTCTCAAATCTGCCAACCAGTCCTGAAGGGTTGAAATATCTATATCGGAGGATACGGATTCAGGGGACAAGGGCCTGTTAATAAACAGCCTTTCAAGTTCAATGTCTGAAAGAACTGAGGCTGGAGAATCTGGTCGTGTGTCTTCAAACAAGTTTTCCAGACATAAATCAGTATCTTCCCAGTCAGACGTTGGTGATTCAGGTGAAAACGATCTCATTCTGGAAAACTCAACATCATAACAACAATACTGAGATCTGAATTGAGGAACAGGTGAGTCAGGAGAGAGGGGCCTACATTCATCTTGATATTCCGTGAATTCAGGGGATTGGGCTCTTAACTCAGTGACCCAATAGTCAACAAAGGACTGAGGGAACTCTGATGACAATGATTCAGGTGAAACGGGCCTGAATTCCAGTGTTTCTTCTGTGAAGCAAGAATCTGCTTGTTTGACATGGCCAATGCCTCTCACAACATCTGCATATGTAAGAGGTCTCACAGCTGAAACATGGCTTAACACAGTTAGAGCTTTACTTATTTGTTCAGCTTCAACATGTGATGTAAATGAATCTGGTGAATCTGGTCTGTTTTCTTCAAACAATTCCTCAAGACAATATCCAGAGTATTCAAGGTCTGACATCGTTGACAGAGGTGATGAGGATCTACATTCAGAGTATTGTAAATAATAGCTACAGTGTTGATTCTTCAATTGGCCAAATGTCATGTGAGGAGACACACAATGCTGCACAACTGATGCCACAGATTCTGGAGAGGATGCTCTAAAATCTGCCAACCAGTCCTGAAGGGATGAAATATCTATATCGGAGGATACGGATTCAGGGGACAAGGGCCTGTTAATAAACAGCCTTCCAAGTTCAATGTCTGAAAGAACTGAGACTGGAGAATCTGGTCGAGACTCTTCAAACAAGTTTTCAAGACACAAATCAGTATCTTCCCAGTCAGACGTTGTTGATTCAGGTGAAAACGATCTCATTCTGGAAAACTCAACATCATAACAACAATACTGAGATCTGAATTGAGGAACAGGTGAGTCAGGAGAGAGGGGCCTACATTCATCTTGATATTCTGTGAATTCAGGGGATTGGGCTCTTAACTCAGTGACCCAATAGTCAACAAAGGACTGAGGGAACTCTGATGACAATGATTCAGGTGAAACGGGCCTGAACGGGCCTTTGAAGCAAGAATCTGCTTGTTTGACATGGCCAATGTCCTCTCACAACATCTGCATATGTAAGAGGTCTCACAGCTGAAACATGGTACAATTGTTAGGCTTTACTATTTGTTAATAATGTGATTGTTATATACTCAACGTCTGTTATCTCAAACAATCTCAACAAATCAGAGCATTAAGTCTGAAGTACAAGTATGAGATTACATTAAGATTTGAAATAATGCTACAGTGTTTTTCAATAGCCAAATTGTGAAGACACAATGCTGAGACTAACGATTCTGGACAGAGCTTAAAAATTCCAATCAGTGAAGGGTGGAAAACTAGCTTCGAATACAGGTCAAGGCTTTAAAGACTCTCCAAGTTCAATGTCGAAAGACTGAACGAGTAAGATCAAAGAGATCTTCAAACTTTGACAAAATGTAATTCCATGAGACGTGAAATGGTAGAATAACTCAATCTGGAAAATCAGACACGAAAAACTAGATCTTGATTGGTGAATCAGGTGATCGGAAAAGGGGCTCCAATCTAATTCTGAATTAGGGATTGGCTTAATCAGTGACAATGGCACAAGACTTTGAGAATTGATGACTATGTTAGGGAAGCCAAGGCCTTTAAACAAGAATTGTCTTGACATGGCATTGCTCTAAAGTCTGACTTAACAGTGTGTAACTGAAATGGTAATATTGGTTTCATTAATTCCATCAACATGATGTAAATGATGGTGAATTTTTCTTAAACAATTCCTCAAAAATATTCAGAATTCAAGGTCTGACGTTGATCAAGGTGAATCACATTCAGGATTAATAAAGTACATGCGATTAATTGGAAAGTCAGTGAGAACACAATCTGCAAGTTCCAAATTCGGAAGGATGCTTCAGAAGCCAACATACTGAAGGATTGAAATTCTGAAGCGGGCTCGAAGTCTGGCAAGGGTCTTTAAAAAGTTTACAGCAATGCTAAACAACTGCAGAGAACTGGTGTTGCTTCAAACTTCTACAACTAATCACTTCTTAGTCGACGTGTGATTTCAGTGAAACGGTTCTCATCATAAACTATTCAGTACAATCTGATTGATAGGAAGGTGATCGGAAGATGCTACATATCAGTACATCTGAATTCAGTGATTGAGACAGTGATATCAGTCTATTCACACAATAAGGTCTAACAGGCAAATGTAGGAACATTAGATCAATTTCAGTGAAGAATCTGACATGAATCGAGTTTTTTGAAATTCTAAAGTAAAATCTGTATTACAGTCAATGTTCAGAAACTGCATTGTAAAATTACTACATGCTGAATTCAATTGGCAATCAGAGGATGTTCTAACTTATTGAATTCAAGATTAAATCTGAAATGAAGGAACTGGTCTGTTATTAAAATCTCAGACATGATCAGCTTCAAGTTCAATCTTGAAGAGGAAGATCTAATGGAATTCAAAAATGTTTAAACTTCAATGCAAAGTAGTTAGAGACTAATTGCACAACTGATGAAAATCGAAGATCTAAAATGCTAAACATCTGAAGGAGAAATATCGAGATCGGAGATACAATTCATGGACAAGGCTTAATTAACTTCCAATTGACATGTAAAAATGAGCGAATCTGTACAGACTAAACAAGTTAGACAGAAATTGGAGACTTCATCTTGAATTCGGTAAAATCAATTCTGAAAGTCATCAACATAACAAAAATCTGAAATTGAGAAATGTATATGAAGGCCTAACATGTTGTGACTTCTGTGAATTCAGGTTTCTCAACTCTGCCAATATCAACAAAGATTAAGGGAATGATACAGATGTTCATAAGCATAATTTAAGAAAATTGATTGTTAATGGCCAATGTCTTAGAACAATCAATCAAGATTCACAGTGAATGCTTAAACAAGTCTAGGTTAATGATTGTAAATCATGTATTAAGCAATCTTTATTAAGTCAATCAAGTCTGTACAACAATCTCAGAATACAGTGTCTTAACAATTTTCTGACTAGGATAGTTACATCGGAGTAGATAGGGAAGCTTCAGTTAATTCATCATTTCAAAAATTCATGTAAAACAATCTGAAGGCAAGGATCACGAGAGAGGATGCTCAAATTCAAGTCCTGAAGATGATATCTTCAGAAAAGTCAATACAGATCTAGGAACTTAAACAACTTTCAATATGAGAAGAATGAGGCGAAATTCGTGTTTCATGAACAAGTTTTCCATTAAAGCTTCCATCAACATGTATAGTAAAAGTTCTGAAACAATCATAACACATACGACTTATATGAGTCAAGAGAGGTAATTCATTGATATCCTATTCAAAGATTGCTTAATATGCCCAGTATCAAAAGGCTGAGAACTCTGAGACATGATTCGGGTAAACGCGAATTCAGTATTTATTAAGCAAGATCTGTTATTTGACATGGCCAAATGCCGCCACAATCTGCATATGTAAGAGTCTCACTGAAATGCTTAAACATAACTTACTTATTGATTAGTTAAACATGTATGAAAGATCGGGAATCTGGTCTGTTTTCAAACATTCTAAGACAATTCCAAGTTTCAAGGTCTGACATGCTGACAAATTGGTGAGGATCTCATCAAGTTTAAAAAGCTACATGTGATTTTAATTGGCCAATGTCATTAGGAACAACATGTGCACACTATGCCACAGATTCTGGAGGATGTCTAAAATCTGCCAACCATCTGAGGGATGAAATATCTATATCGGAGGATACGGATTCAGGGGACAAGGGCCTGTTAATAAACAGCCTTCCAAGTTCAATGTCTGAAAGAACTGAGACTGGAGAATCTGGTCGAGACTCTTCAAACAAGTTTTCAAGACACAAATCAGTATCTTCCCAGTCAGACGTTGTTGATTCAGGTGAAAACGATCTCATTCTGGAAAACTCAACATCATAACAACAATACTGAGATCTGAATTGAGGAACAGGTGAGTCAGGAGAGAGGGGCCTACATTCATCTTGATATTCTGTGAATTCAGGGGATTGGGCTCTTAACTCAGTGACCCAATAGTCAACAAAGGACTGAGGGAACTCTGATGACAATGATTCAGGTGAAACGGGCCTGAACGGGCCTTTGAAGCAAGAATCTGCTTGTTTGACATGGCCAATGCCTCTCACAACATCTGCATATGTAAGAGGTCTCACAGCTGAAACATGGCTTAACACAGTTAGAGTTTTACTTATTTGTTCATCTTCAACATGTGATGTAAATGAATCTGGTGAATCTGGTCTGTTTTCATCAAACAATTCCTCAAGACAATATTCAGAGCATTCAAGGTCTGACATCGTTGACAGAGGTGATGAGGGTCTACATTCAGAGTATTGTAAATAATAGCTACAGTGTCGATTCTTCAATTGGCCAAATGTCATGTGAGGAGACACACAATGCTGCACAACTGATGCCACAGATTCTGGAGAGGATGCTCTCAAATCTGCCAACCAGTCCTGAAGGGTTGAAATATCTATATCGGAGGATACGGATTCAGGGGACAAGGGCCTGTTAATAAACAGCCTTTCAAGTTCAATGTCTGAAAGAACTGAGGCTGGAGAATCTGGTCGTGTGTCTTCAAACAAGTTTTCCAGACATAAATCAGTATCTTCCCAGTCAGACGTTGGTGATTCAGGTGAAAACGATCTCATTCTGGAAAACTCAACATCATAACAACAATACTGAGATCTGAATTGAGGAACAGGTGAGTCAGGAGAGAGGGGCCTACATTCATCTTGATATTCCGTGAATTCAGGGGATTGGGCTCTTAACTCAGTGACCCAATAGTCAACAAAGGACTGAGGGAACTCTGATGACAATGATTCAGGTGAAACGGGCCTGAATTCCAGTGTTTCTACTTTGAAGCAAGAATCTGCTTGTTTGACATGGCCAATGCCTCTCACAACATCTGCATATGTAAGAGGTCTCACAGCTGAAACATGGCTTAACACAGTTAGAGCTTTACTTATTTGTTCAGCTTCAACATGTGATGTAAATGAATCTGGTGAATCTGGTCTGTTTTCTTCAAACAATTCCTCAAGACAATATCCAGAGTATTCAAGGTCTGACATCGTTGACAGAGGTGATGAGGATCTACATTCAGAGTATTGTAAATAATAGCTACAGTGTTGATTCTTCAATTGGCCAAATGTCATGTGAGGAGACACACAATGCTGCACAACTGATGCCACAGATTCTGGAGAGGATGCTCTAAAATCTGCCAACCAGTCCTGAAGGGATGAAATATCTATATCGGAGGATACGGATTCAGGGGACAAGGGCCTGTTAATAAACAGCCTTCCAAGTTCAATGTCTGAAAGAACTGAGACTGGAGAATCTGGTCGAGACTCTTCAAACAAGTTTTCAAGACACAAATCAGTATCTTCCCAGTCAGACGTTGTTGATTCAGGTGAAAACGATCTCATTCTGGAAAACTCAACATCATAACAACAATACTGAGATCTGAATTGAGGAACAGGTGAGTCAGGAGAGAGGGGCCTACATTCATCTTGATATTCTGTGAATTCAGGGGATTGGGCTCTTAACTCAGTGACCCAATAGTCAACAAAGGACTGAGGGAACTCTGATGACAATGATTGAGGTGAAACGGGCCTGAACTGGCCTTTGAAGCAAGAATCTGCTTGTTTGACATGGCCAATGCCTCTCACAACATCTGCATATGTAAGAGGTCTCACAGCTGAAACATGGCTTAACACAGTTAGAGTTTTACTTATTTGTTCATCTTCAACATGTGATCTAAATGAATCTGGTGAATCTGGTCTGTTTTCATCAAAGAACTCCTCAAGACAATATCCAGAGTATTCAAGGTCTGACATCATTGACAGAGGTGATGAGGGTCTACATTCAGAGTATTGTAAATAATAGCTACAGTGTTGTGATGTAAATGAACCTGGTGAATCTGGTTTGTTTTCATCAAACAACTCCTGAAGAAAATATCTATCTTCTGTAGAATATTGTGAATAATAATCACACTTTAAATTCCTGCATTGGGAAACTGTGTAGTCCAGAGAGAATAGCTCCTCAATTGATGCAACAGATTCTGGAGAGGATGGTCCAAACTCTTCCAACCATTCCTGAAGGAGAGAAAAATCTAAATCTGAAGAAACTGATTCTGGAGACAAAGGTCTATCTTTCCTTACATATCTCTGAGCACATATGGATGTTAAAGGCTCATGGGCATCCAATTCACTATCCTCAACCAATTCCTCCCAATATCCTGAAATATTAAGAGGTGACAGTGGATTTCCATTTGAATATAGTAAAAAATAATCACAATGTTGACTCCTGAGTTGGACTCGGGTTGGTTCAGAGAGCAAGAGTTCCAAGAATGAGAAACTGCACTGAGATTCTGGTGAGGATGATCTCACATCCCAGTCTGACATCCCTGATTCAGCAGAATAGGGCCTGTTCCCTGCAAATGGTTCCTCACTGGCAAACTCGGAGTAGTCACTGTTTGAATGTACAGGGATTGAAGAACTTGCAGAGAAATGTAAATAGTGATCACACTGCCCAGTAAGGAACTTTGAAACAGGAATAGTATATTTACTTTCACTCACTGAAGGCCTGTTTTCCATGTGATATTTTTGAATTGGAGTTCTGTGTTTATCTGAAAATGTCTCATTGTGAAGGAATCCAGAACTATCTAAATCTGAATACTTCACATCTGATACCACATATTCCAGTGAAGATGCTCTGCATGGCAAAATGGAAGACTGATATTCAGGAGAGTCAGGAGACAAGGGTCTAAGTTCATGAAGTGATGCTCGAGACTGAGGTGAAGATGCTCTACTATTATGGAACAGATCTTCAAGCCAAAACTCATCATAGTCTATATCTGATGTCACAGTTGAGGCTGATCTGTACTCTCCCTGTATCACTGCACAATCAGGTATAGGTGGATTATAGTACTCAGGTACTGGAGAATCAGGGCACAGTGACCTGTATTCATTCATAGACTCATAGGACTCAGGTGAATCAGAACAAAGGTCATCAGAGAACACTGCACGGGACTGTGAACTTAGCACATTGTTCAAGGTTTCTAAATCAAACACTGTTTTTTTATCATCACATATATTTGATTGATACGGAGGTACTTTATTTTTAATGATATTAGCTGCAAGCTCTGGCAAACTACATCCATCTGGAGAGAGTGACCGATTATCATCTAATAAATTGGCGAAGTCTGGAAATAAAACCCTCTTTTGTCCCAGAGGCGAGTCAGGTGACATTGGCCTATAATCACTAACTGACATCACAGATTCAGGGGATGATAGTCTAGCTGTGAGGTCAGTCACCATCCATGCTTCTACAGGGGAGAAACCCCTTTCACAAACAGGTGAAAACAAGCCATACCCCTTTTCAGATGCCAAAGAATCTGGTGTCAAAGGCATGTACCCCATGAAAGTGGATTGTGGTGTTATATCTTGTTTAGGTGACTGTGTGTGTTGGGTGATGGGCATGAAAAGGCTGGAGGTGACAGCCATAGGCTCAGAAATGTAGGATGTCTTTGTCCTGACTACTACAAAGTCACTGTCTGGACTAACAGAATAGAAACTAGGGTGCATATCAGTTGAGTCACTGGCCATCTGAGCAGGGCTACTGGTTGTCAGACTATGTGACAAAATGCTCATTTGTCCATTACTTCGAATGGGTCTACTATGTTCCACTATAGCTGTACTTGCTATAGCATTAGTAGGCTTGGTGGAGTGGACATCATATAATTTTGAAACCTCTCCAGGTTCGTCAATGAAGGGTATGTTTTCTGGGTGGGCAGCACTGTGCTCTTGCGACTTTGTGTTTTCTTCCTTTTCATCTGACCTGTAAGGTGTGAGGTCCATCTCCATATTTGAAACTTGTGGGACCTTATCATGACCATACAGTACTCTATAGATATGCTTCTGAGAGTCCCTGCCTTTATGATCTATATCTCTGTCGCCTTTAGCCATGTCCAGACTTGCTGGGTGCTCCTCTGGCAGACCAAAGTCTCTAATAGATATAGGTGAGGATACCCTCAGAGGGTCAGGGGATTGCCGCCACTCATCTTCACCACCACCTTGCATGAGGAGTGAGGTTTGGCAGCAGTCATCTTGGACTTGGCACTCAGTGCCACCTTGCAATGACCTGATGGTATCCTCTGTGGAATGAACTTCGACACTGCGGTAACCTTGATGTTCTTTCGCTCTGTACTGGGGGTTATTCATCTGAGATGTTGGCCTCCAAAGTGCCGCTTCTTTTGAGCAGGAAGGCAGACTTACTTGCTTATCAATGTTGTCATAACTTGTAGATTCTCGTGTAATTACATCCTCTGAAGTCCACAGGTTAGGATTAAATTCACTGTAACACATAAAAGGAGACTAGATCATTCAATGTCATTTGGCAAGTGTCATGTTGTAACACCAACAAGTGTCATATAACAAGACTCAGACTGGAATAATTTGGAATGAATAATTTACTGTGGGATCTCCAGCTCCTCCAAGAGGTCGCCATGCATGCTCTCTGAGTGGGTGTGTCCAATTGGCTCTGCCCAGGAAGGAATATCCAGTAGGGAAGCTACTGATAGGTCCTCTTCGGAAACAGCTGGGGGTGGTCTGCGGTCTGACTCCACGCGCCGCACCAGTCTGGGGCTATCTACATCCTCTTGCACCGAAGATAGGGCTACTGACACTGACAGTGAGAAGCATACATGTATATAAACATGATTGCAAACAGACACACACACACACAAAATAACTAAAAAACTTAGTTACTATAATTTATTACTATTGCTACTATTAACAGTACATTTTTAAAATGTTAGACTGTACCTTTAAACTGGATTCTGGATTGAGTGTTTAGTGGTGTTAATACCTTCACTGTGATCCAGTGTCTTCTCTATCTCCGCATAGGTTCTAGATGTTTGCTCTTGAACTGACTTGTTCATCTGGGTTTCAATGAGATGGACAATGTCCATACGGTTGATCTTAGTCAGCCTCTTAATCAGGCAGTCCTCTGTGGAAGGATTTATCAGTCACAGAGATAGGCTTTAGAGTGAAAAGCATTCAATCAACATGAAGAAGAAATGGTTTAAAAAATATTTAAAACAAATATTTTGCACACTCAAAAGCGCAGTTGTGACAGATTAATAAAGAAAGCAAATGTGAATGTGAAGAATCAGAAATTCATGTTTGTACCTGTTGCTTTTTTGTCAATTAATAAACTGTTTCAGTTACTACACACACTAACAGGATAAGAAAATACTGTATTGATGAATACCAGTGAAATGTGAATGAAATGTCAGGCTAAAGGACCATTCACCTGTGGCATGTTTGCCTTCCCGTTCAGCCCAGCGCTGCAGAAGGGCATGGCTCTGCTCTTGGAGGGAGTTGGGGTTCTCTGTCCTCACTAGTTGGATATTATCCTCATTGAATTCCAGCTCCCTTGCCAGCTCTGGAGGAGAAGAAAGACAGTACAAGTGATGGGAATGCCGATGAAAGAACCGACTCTTGCACCTGCATGTGCTCATATGACCACTAAATACAGCTCTAGCCCCATTGCTACTCTGACATACAGATTTTCCAATTTCTAACCAGATGTTCTAGATATTACATTCAATAAATTATTGTTATGTACTCTAGTTCAGTACTGTTCTGAGGTAGTAAGGCTATTTAATATCATGTAGGGTACAACGTAAAGTTTACTAGATTAGATACTCAGGAGCAACTCTATAAGAGCCAGCCTCTATGTGTTCGTTGGTTTGTTTTTTCGTGCATTACAGTTTTTGCAATGCACAATGCTTAGGGGAATTACAGTATGCACTCTGAATGCACTCTGAGCCCTGAATAAAGGAGCTCTTTGGTGCTCATTGGTACGTGTAGTTCCATCCACTCCAATCATGCATACCCCCCACCCAAGCACCTATAGAGTGCTAGCTCATTTGTTTAATTGAATAGGCGTGAATTGAAACCTGGGATTAAAAGCACAGAGATGAAAGCAGAAAATGATTGCATTATTTGACAGCTTACCTGTCCAGCTGAAGCCAAGAAGATCTGCAATGATAGCTAAGGTCTCCTCTTTCCTGTCAGCATCATCCTGCCAATCCACTAGAAACGTCACCGAAGCCAAACATTACACAAACATAATAGTTCACAATCAAATGCAATTAACACCATTGACTACACAGTAGTCAGTGTAAAAAAAATCATATTGCAGGTCTCACATAGAGTATAGTTTCTAAGGGCAAATGTAAAATCTTTAAGCAATTGTGTCCTAAAATATTTACTGTGGCCTCTATGATATAGGCTGTAGTCTTTTGAAATTAAAGGTGAATCAGTGATGATGATATGGATAATGATGAAGGGTTTGATTTGGTGATTTGTCACTCTCAAGAGCTTACTTGTTTACTTATATCTTACTTGTCAAGAGAAGCTTACTGTATTTTTTTTTTTACTATTTGGTCACAACACATCATATTGGATAATCATAGCATAAACAATGACATTAATGTGTTGATTAAGAAATGTGAGTACTAATATTAGTAGAGCTGTATTAGTAAAGTACAGGACAATACAAGAAGTCTGCATCAAGAAGATGCATCACAATGGGCATCTCTTTTGGCACAATAGGCATTTCTTTAAACAACATGGCCAGTCAATCTTGAGATAGTGTATACATACAGATGGAAAAGAAACAACCAATGCACCACAACACATTAAATAAACGCAGGACAAGACATGGAAACATAAGTTCACATAACACAATGACAGAAATAACAAGACAACACATGACAAAACAATGCAACAAAAAATGACTAGTGGTGTCTTAAGGAAGAGAAAAAAGACCTTGCTGCCAAGGAGCAGAGAAAGAAAAGCATACGCCGATGTAGATCTGGGAATACCTTGCTTATGTTCTGGAGTTTGGTCATCGATGATTCTCTGCATCTGAGTTTCCACCGTGTCATCCCAGATGGGTCTGGATTCAAATACATCCTCTGCCACAGAAGATGGTCGCACACCCGACAAAGGATTGACATCAGCATCTGAGCTGTGTGAGGCTGGGCTGTCATATTTGAAGACAACAGAATCTGGACTCCTTTGACCAGTACTGCTTTTATCCTCAGTATCCAATGAAGACCTTATAGTTTCTCCGGTCATAGAGAGTTGGTCATAGTTGACTTGGGCAGAGGAGGAGAACAAGTGAACTGCAGGTTTCTGTTTAGTCATGACAGGAAGTCTGGAGGGGAGAAGGTTGGATTTATCAGAATGATCACTGTCAGAATGACTTCTGTTGTCTTTATTGGAGGGTTTACTTGTTTTACCATCAGCCTCAGATCTAGTCCTTGTTGGTTTCTCCAGTTTAAACCTTTGATCCTGGCCCAGCTCAGATATCAGTGAGGCTTTGACAGGTATTTTTGATTTGAAACTGCTATCCTCCTTAGATGTGCTGTCTGGTTTCATTGCAATAGGTGAGGATGAGTCCTGATATTCCACTGGGACATCAGACCCTGTGGAGACCCTGCAGAACTCCTTGGTTGAAGATGACATCTCAATGACTGAGCACTGCTCATCCTCTTCTCCCTCTTCCTCATCATCAGGAGAGGATTCTGAGGAATCATTGCTCTGTTCTGAGTACACTGAACGGGTAACAGTGGATGTGCCTGATTGAAGGTCAGCTATGGTGGAGTCCAAGTAGTCTGGTCCAAGGTTTTTGGGACTTCCAACCTCTCTCTGAACATTGGCTAGCCTCTCCAAAGCAATGGGGGAGCCCAACTGTACCTCTATGGAGCTACCAAGATCAGCTTCAGAGAGTGGGTGCTCACTCTCTGACATGTCACCTGAGGCTTTGATGAGAGTTCTAGGTTTAGGAACAGGAGTTTTGCCATAATCATCCTCAGTCAATGATGAGATTGGGACCTCTTGCAGGGGCATATCTGTGACAGAATTACTATTCTCTAAAATAAAAGCTTTTGTTTGATCATCCCCAGCCTCCTCAAGCACAACTTCATCAATTGGATGTTCCCCTATGTGAAAAAATGCATATCCTTCCCCTTCGTCCTCAAAGCTCCTTCTTGTCATGTCAATAGCTCCCCCTCTGGTCATTTCAAATAGCTTCCCCTTCTGAAACTGAAATGGGTTGGGGTGTCCCTCCTCAGTTGGTGTTCGAACAGGTATTCTGTCAAGTGTTTGTCTGTCTTCTGCAAGACCCAGAATCCTCTGTTCCTCAGCCTCAACCCGTGCATTGAAGGCTACATCATCTTCATCCTCACACCCTGGGATAACATTCCAAGTCACAACCTCTCCTTGATTACCTTTTTCTGCAGAATGTATTTCTAACAGAGAGGCCTCACTGTCAGCAGGTCTGTCTACTTCAAGTTCATCAGTACACACTTCTGCTTGAGCCTGACTAACAGAACTTGAGCCATCTGGCAGTGATGAGTTCATTTCTTTGTCATCACCTGCATGGTGCTCATCTGTCACACTGCTGGAAAAGTGGATGTCAGTGACAGTGGAATGTAAACAATCAACTTTTACTGCTTTTTCATCATCATGTATTTCCACTTTGCTTTCTGTTAAAAGGCTCATAGACTCTTCACATGCTGCATCAGGTTTCTCTACCTCTCCGTGAGTGGCAATTACAAATAATGAACTTTCATCTGATTGAGTGACACTTAGTTGTGACTGAATTTCCATCTCCTCCCTGTGTATGTTCATACTTATATCTGTCCCCTCACTATGTTTGCGGGTGCTTTCTGTCACATATATGTCATAGATTTCCTCTAGTATATCATGTGATGAACATTGTTTAACTGGGCTACATTCTGTCACTGACTCATCATCTTTGTAATCTCCTGCTTCTGATAGATCAGAGACATCTGAGAGTTTGCCATCTCTCTTTATTTTGGCCTCCTGTTCCATCTCCTCAAAGGTTTTGATCTTAGCAGCCATTTTAAACATCTCCTCTTCTGGGGTGAATTGTCTTTTGGTGGTATTATTCTCTTCTCTATAATCTTCGGTGAGAGAGTTGTCTTTTATGGCTATTGGAAGATCCTCAGGGTCAGACATTTTGGCTTCAGAGCTCACTTTGCCATCAGTAAGTCTCTTTGGTGAGAGAGAATGTATGTCTTCCTTACTTTCACTTTCCAGTTCAAGGGTCTTCTGGGTGATTTTCTGCTCATCATCATCTCTATAAATAGTTTTGTCATAAGCAAAACAGGCTTTGAGCTGGGAGGCATAATCCTCATACACAGTTGCCTTTCCTGGCATATTGAATTCTGTATCCTTTGGTTGAGTGGGACTTCCTTCTAGAGAGTCTGGACAGGGGGATTCTCTGGTGGGGCTTGGCTCAATTGAATCAGGGGATTTCTTTGAGGATCTATCCTCCGTGACAGGACTTGCCTCCAACGAATCTCTGTGAGATGGTTGTCTTGCTGAGTCATCAGAAAACACAGTGTAGGGGGTCTCCAAATCTGCAGGTCTTTGTGGGGTATCAGACCTGTATGGAAGGTGCACAAATTCTGGTGTTTTCTGAATAGAGTCAGGAGCAACTACATCATCTTCCTGGTGATTCTCATAATCATGAATTATCACATATGGCATTTGAAGATGAAAGGTCCCTTCATCTGAGTCATTGAAATGTGACACTGCAGTGAGTGAGTTTTTAGCTTTAACCTCAGATGAACAACCTGTGGGGCCTTCATCTTCATGGACTTCATCTGTCTGCCATCCACTTTCCATAGCTCCTATGTTGCTATGCATAATTTGTAATTCTTTATCTTTTGTTGACATAGTTTCATCTACATTAGAGAATGTAAGAGATACTCTTTTGGTGTCCCTTGTCAATATAACTTGTTCGTAATTCTCATGGACAACATGCTTGTCTGGATGGCATTGTGTCACCTCAGGCTTCTCCTTTAGATATTGATCCAAGTCACTACTGAGCAGTGACAACATGCCTGACATATCCTTCACTGTTGTAGATTCTTGGTGGAAAGTCTTTCTCTCAATGCAAACTTCTTGAAAAGGTGTCTCCTCTATTGAATTTGGTGTAAATTCTTTGACTCCTACAACATTAGTTTGCATTTTTTCATTTCTCTCTCCACCTTTCATTTTCTCCAAATAAATACTCTCTGTTGTTTGTGTCCTTTCATTTGCTATTGGAAATGTTTGCTCTTCACTGGATAATTTAAGGACTTCTTCACAGCTATTCTTTTTAGGAAGAATAATTTGTTCACATTTCTCCTGGATAACATCCTCTTCTGGTAGCCTTCTGATCACAGGCCTGTCCTTGAGGTATTGGTCCAAGTCACTGTTCAGCAGTGACAGCATGCCTGACATATCCTTCACTGTTGTAGATTCTTGGTGGAAAGTCTTTCTCTCAATGCAAACTTCTTGAAAAGGTGTCTCCTCTATTGAATTTGGTGTCAATTCTTTGACTCCTACAACATTAGTTTGCATTTTTTCATTTCTCTCTCCACCTTTCATTTCCTCCAAATAAATACTCTCTGTTGTTTGTGTCCTTTCATTTGCTATGGGAATTATTTGCTCTTCACTGGATAATTTAAGGACTTCTTCACAGCTATTCTTTTTAGGAAGAATAATTTGTTCACATTTCTCCTGGATAACATCCTCCTCTGGTAGTCTTCTGATCACAGGCCTGTCCTTGAGGTATTGGTCCAAGTCACAGCTCAGCAGTGATAGCATGCCTGACATTTCATTCACTTTTGTAGATAGCTGGCATGAGGCCTTTTTCTCTATCCAAACCTCTTTTAATGGCAACTCTTCAACCAAAGTTGTGGTTGTTACTTTGGCTTCATCATCGTCGGTCTCTGCTTCTTCAGCTCCCCTTGTGATCTTAATTTCTTGCAGTTTTGCATTGTCTAACTTTTTTGTTGTGTCATCTACTATGGACAATTTCTTTTCATCAGTGTAGGCTGTGATAATGTCTTTTCTTCTGTCCAATGTCACAATGACTTGCTCAAATTTCTCTTGAACAATATCCCATTCTGGTGACCCACTAGCCACAGGCCTTCCCTCTAGATACTCATCCAAGTCACTGCTCAGGAGCGACAACATGCCTGACATATCTTTTACCGCTGTGGGTGCCTGGTACGCTGTTTTTCTCTCAATGTGGACTTCTTGGAGTTGTGGCTCCTCAATTTCAGTGTTCATTATTTTGACCTCTATGACTTCAGTGTCAGTTTGTGAAGAAATGAATTCCTTTCCATGGCCATTTATCATATTTCCTTCTCTCACCATGTCAACTTTGACTTCCTCTGAATCTATGACATACATGTCTTCTCCTCTATTAAAGGTAAGCATTTCAGGGTTCAATTGAGGGGTAACTGCCAGCCTGTCATGTTTCTCACTCTCTCCTGAGCTGGAATGAGGTGTCCTAATGTCCACACTGGTATATAAGGATTCAGTCATACCTTCATGCTTGTGACTGTGATCCTCATCTTTCACATTCTCAGCTAGAGAGACAACTTCCCCCCTATCAATTTTCATACAGGGGCTGAAAGTGGAGGCTGGGTTCTCATCAGGAGCATCTGCCAAGACCTCCTTCTCAGGTGCCTCTAGCTGACAATTTACATCTCCTGCCATTGAAGTCTGCCTGAACAGCTGGTACTCAGGACTTTCTTCCAGCTCAGCTTTTATGTCAGCACTGAAGTCCTCAGATGGTCTGCGATCAGGGCTGATCTGTATCTCTTCACCACTACCACTGTGTATAACTGGTTCTTCTAACTGCAGCCTGTCTAGGCTCTTTCCTGACACCTCTGTCTCCTTTCTCTCTGAGCTAACCCCTCCATCATCACATTGAACACTATCAGTACTTTTTACTGTCTCTCCTAGATGATCAATATCTGAAATGGTCTGTGATTCCTCAGAATTCTCTCCCATTAAGCTTATTTCTTGCTCATCTAACTCTATGTTGTCACACGTATTGACATCACTTTGTGGATAGCAAATTGTGAGAGATTGAATTTGGGTTTGTGATTTTGGCTGCTGAGTGGGACTGTATTCATTCCTCTGCATCTCTTCAGAAACTATTGATTCAGAGATCAAAGTTGAGCTGGCAGAAGAAGCCATGGCCTTGTGTTCAAAAAGCCCTGCTTTATTTTTTGAAGGGTCCTGCCCTGTCTGGAATGCTTTCATCAGCTCCCTAACAGACATAGTCTCCTCTAATCTCTCTGTCTGAGACCTGGGCGATTTAGGGGACTTGGGAACTTTGGGAAGTTCTGGCATGTCCACCTCCATCTTCTCTGTGACAATGAAATAGTTAGGTTGAGAGACTGACCCCTGTGTAATTTTCTGCACCTCCTCCTCTTCTACCTTTTTCTGTAATGCTCTGACCCTTTCCTTTATAGATCCAATAGGTGTCTCAACCACTAGAGGAGACACTGGTGGATCCATGGCTGGGGCAGGTGCAAGGCTATTTTCCCCAAGAAGAGCATCACCATCCAAGGACTCCTCAGAGCTCATCCTTTCCAGCTCTCCCTCAGAGCTGCTGCATCCAGAACGCTCTCTGTCTCTAAGTTTCTTCCTGATAGGTTTCTTGATATCTGGTGGACGCCTTTTGCCATCACGCTTTATAATAACCTGTTCAAATCTCTCCTGAATGATTTCCTCTTGAGAACCAATTGTCACTACAGGTCTCTTTTCCAGGTATTGCTCCATGTCCATACTGAGGTGTGAGACCATGCCTGTCATGTCTCTGACCCCTGAGAAAGGTGTACAAGAGATCTTCCTCTCATTACAAACCTCCTGTAATTCTGGTTCTTGAACATTGGGGGGAGCCTTTTTGACTCCAACAACCTTTGTCTCAGACGGTAAAATCCACCCCTCCTCTCTTTTAGCATTAATTTGCAGTTCCTCTCTGCTATCTTTCATTTCTTCTCGTAGAATCTCTCCAACCATCTCCAGCTTCTCTTTAAACTGTTCGACAATCTCCAAAGGCTCTTCTGCCACATTTTCCTCCACCCCTCTAGCTCCTCTTGTCTCTCCATCACTAAAGTGTTCTATTTGCTCTGCTGTCAAGATGGCAGACATTTTGATAAGGTCATGCTTCATGTCTGACACCTCTGAAAGAAGGTCTGGGCTTGCCAGGGTTGCAGGGTCAAGAAGTTGGCTAGTTTTCAGGGAGAATGTCTCAGTTGATTCCGTTTCATCATCTTCCATTTAAATATAAATTCACAACCAAAGAGGGTAAAGAACATAAGGGAGAAATGAAGTAGGGGAAGAGAGACATCGGAAAACTGTGGTCAAGACAGTGGCATTAAAATCTTATCTTCAGTTCAGAGAGCAAGAAGAAGACTGACAGGGCAGAGAATACAGTCTTGAAAAGTCTTGAAAAGAAGATTATCTGACAAAGTGACCCAGAGGAGTTGTGAGGGGATAAGAGCAGCAACAGCATAAGCAAAGCACAGAGGAGTAACAAAACAGGTAGAATATGGACAAAAATACCTTTTGATCTCATATGTTTGACTACATGTTCATAAATTAAACACAGAAAAAGAGAGCCCTGAATATGGAACAAATGGACAGGAGGGAAGGAGACCAGACAAACAAAACATCTCAAGATTGTTATTGACATGAAAGGTCATGTCTACCTAAAAAATAAATGTTCAAAGCATAGAAAACATATTAAGCCTAGTCTACACTGAACAATTAATAGAAGTTTTTTTGTGTAAGATAAAATGTGAAATAAATTAGTTATTACTGGAAAAATAAATAGGTAATTGTCACTGAATTTTACAGATTTAGAATAATCACTACTTGCAAGTGATGTAAAGGACTTCACTCATATGAACAATGGAAATATTCCATGAAGTTGTCCACATTCTGTATAACAATGCAATTATAGCGCTATCATCATTAGAGATTGATGTTGTTACATTGTAATAGGCTTGAACAGTTTGTGACACAAGCATATACAATAGTATCCCATTTCATAATTGTATAATGTTTAAGGCCTATTTCACAGTTGTAAGAACAATCTGTAGTAAAATATATACATTTTCCTCAATATTTGTAATATTTCCTCAACATGTGACTACACTGGTATTGAATATCATACCAGGTTAAAAAATTGTTATTCCATTATTTCTTTGTGATCTCATAGCACTATGAGCTCATATAAAGGAAACATTCAGGAGTTATTTAGGACAATAACCATGTAAAAAACATGAATAGGGATTTAATTACTACTAAAACTACATGTATGAAAGAGTTGTTGGGACCAAAATCATACAGAATGAAGGATGAGAATATATATAAACCAACAATTAATCTAGAGGTACTTTTACAAATAAAAAACAACATGACATTGTTTGTGTGTGTCAAATTATTTCCATGCAGAGCAAAGGAAGTTTGTTTGCATGCTACTGTTGAAATTGTTTTAGGATGTGTCCTGAGAGAAAAATTAAAGGTCAAAATAAATACTTCTTATATGTCCAGTCCACATAAACATAATTATTCTCAAAGTAAGATGAAATTCTACTGAAATAAATAAATGAATGAATAAATAATCCCTTCTGAATAGCTTTGCAATTGAAGCACATTTGCGTAAACTACAATAAAAAGTATTCTTTTGACCATAATTTGTGATTTTCAATAAAAATTAATGCAAAGGTTTATAGCCATCACAGAAAAATTTAAACATTCTTGATCAGTGGATGAGCAAGGGAGGAAGAAAGTGAATGGGGTTTGGAGAGAGGGGAATGCGGTGCACATCAGCCATAGCATAGCGGCCAGTGACCAACACGTACTGTAACTGTACACTTTGTTAGTAGAAGAAATTAACAAAGCAGGGTTAATCCAAATGGTTATTAACGTATGCTATGCAGTGCAACTCTTTGGCACATTCAGTATGTCACATCACTAAACTGCAATTGTTACAGTTTTTCACAGTTAATGCTATGGAACTTAACAGAGTAATTTTATACTTCAGTATATTATCCTTCTAAAGTGTAGTGTCCTGCAGAAACCTCATATCTCTGATTTAGCCTCTGATATTGCATGTCATGTAAAAAAAAGATGACCCCAGCACCAAGCCTAACCATTTAAACTGTATTTTCAAATGTCCCACATGCATGGATGTTAATGAGAAAATCAATCAATTTTCTCTATTTCTGAAAAGTTTATAAAAAAGATAAAAACAGGTTTTTGCAGGATACTCAAAAACAGATAGTTTAACACTCTTAAAAAAAGACAATAATAGCAAACCAGCTTACATTTCTTGTCACTCTTTTCACTCTGCAAAAAAGGAAGTCAAAAGGCATAGTTAACTACTATTTAATTACACTGTTATTCTTTCTTCATTATACTACTGTATCAAGTAAACTATTTACCTCATCATCAACATCTTGGTCTGAATCAGACTCCTAAAGAGAAGAATAAAACAGAGAAAACAATGCAATGAAATCATTACTACTAAATGTAAATTATTAATTACTATTATTACATTAGTTTAGACTGAATGATGTTGATGCTGACCTTTGAGTATGCTGGGAGGGTGATGTTAAGGTTGCAGATTGCATTGTGGTTAAGACTACGGTAAGTGCGTGGTTCCTTGGTGAAGGACAACCGACCACACGGCTCCTGTGCTGTGTCTCGAATCTGTCAACCAGTGAAACAATTATTCGGTCCATTAATTGCATACATTTTGAATTGTGTGTTTCTAACAGAAACAAACAAATTAATATAAATGTCAGGAATTCACATCCAATATATAAGCATACTTTGATGAAGAGGGCTAGTCTGTTCTCTTTGAAGGCAAAGAAGCTGAACACATGATGCTGTCCACTCTTGGTAAGAGGCACCAGGTTTCCAAAGCAGTCAGCAAATATAGGTTTTCCCTCCAGCACCTGTGTGTGGATATCACAGCTGTTTTCATGGTCCAAACAAACAAATACAACCTACCTCCAATCAGTAGGGGTAGAAAGCAAACGTATTACTTGATCGCATACTTGTTGCATACTCATTACTTGTCGCATACTTGATTTTACTTGAAAACAATTCTGTCTCCTCGCAATTTGCAGTTTCCCTTTCTCTAAAAGGGCAACTTCTGGAATGTTTTCCAGAAGTTGGCTCAGTCGGATAAGACGCATACCATGTAAATGCCGTATCTTGAGTTCGATTCCAGCCTGGAGTCCCCGCCTAACTCATCTTTTCTGTCTCTTTTCACTGTGAACTGTCTAATAAAGCAGAAATGTCATAAAAATAATCTCTAAAGGGGCATTAAAAAGTAATTTCTGGCAAGTTTTACACAGTTTCAAGGGATATAATGCAATATACTTGCTTTTCTCAGAGATTAATATGTAATCCAATCTAGAAATTACAGGTATAAAATGAAATGCAAAATTAAATGAAACAACTTTGAAATAAGGCCCTTCCACAATTGTTGCTTTGTTTGGAAAGATAGTTTCCGTTTCCACTTAAATTTTCCAGCAACTAAAAAATATTTTTGTATACAAGATAAGCAACCACTTAATCAGTATTAATATTTATGGATTATATCACTTGGTTTATACTAAATCTCTAGCATTGGCATTTAGTAATTTAAATTTCCACATTTCCACTTTTTGAATAGCCTACATATACACTATATGGCCAAAAGTCAGTGGACACCCCTACTAATTGCTGGAGGAGGGATAATGGTCTGGGGCTGTTTTTCAGGGTTTGGGCTTGGCCCCTTAGTTCCAGTGAAGAGTAATCTTAATGCTACAGGATACGAAGACATTTTAGCCAATTGGGAGCTTCCAACTTTGTGGCAACAGTTTGGGGAAGGCTGTTCCAGCATGACTGTGCCCCTGTGCACAAAGTGAGGTCCACAGAGACATGGTTAGACAAGTTTGGTGTGGAGGAACTCGATTGGCCTGCACAGAGCCCTGACCTCAACCCCACTGAACACCTTTGGGAGGATTTAGAATGCCGATTGCGAGCCAGGCCTTCTCGTCCAACATCACTGCCTGGCCTCACAAATTCTCTTTTGGCTGAATGGGCACAAATTCCCACAGACACACTCCAAAAGCTTGTGGAAAGCCTTCCCAGAAGAGTGGTGGCTGTTATAGTCCAAACACCATATTAATGCCCATGGTTTTAGAATGGGATGTCCAGCAAGCTCATGTAGGTGTGATGGTCAGGTTCCACTGACCTTTGGCCATATAGTGTAGTTTAAATCAGAGTTCCTCAAAACCTGGCAGAATAGAAAACCAGTAGTAATCTAGACCCCGAGGCCCGGATTTGAGGACCACTGGTTTAAATAATGTGACATAACCCCCCCCCCCCCCCTTCCATTATCCCCCACCATCCCATTGTACCTCCACGTCTCGGCTGCGGGCCACCTCAGTGAAGTTCTCCTGCTGTTCCAGGGTCTTGTCCATCTTGTCGTCGGTCATGCAGAAACAGCGCAGGCGTGCCTCTATAGGGTCCAGGGTCTTGGCAAAGATAACAAACTTGGCCATATATGGGACACAGATGATCTCCCTGTACAGCTGAGAGGAGAAATTGACCGACTCCTGGATTTGCCGGCAGTCAATCAGCCAGAACCTAGGAATATGAATGAGACTTTCAATCAATAACTGATTGATGGAAGTTTCTGTGTGGTAGATAGATGCCAGCTAGTTGCACAGTAAGTTAGGTAATCATTGTGAAATCTTGGATAGAGGATTTAGAAGAGCATATTAACACCACATATGAAAACTAGAGGAGGCTTTACCTCGCTGACACATTTGTGGTGAAGGACACACATTGGTTAACAAAGGTGAGAGGTGTGGAGCCAGTGATGTCCTCCCATTGAGCAGGAGTGGTTCCACCTGAAACACAGAGGCATGATTTGTTTCGAAACCTGTGAAACTAGTTCATTAAATATGTTCAATTTACAAAACAGGAAAATTCAGATGGGCTTTTTACTGTGCTGTCCACATGCATCAATGAAAAAAGACTGCCAGGATACTCAAAATCACCCAGTGTTTGACCGACGGGTAAAGTTTTAGATAAAGTGCGGGATGTATTCTGACCATGTGACCTCACCACAAACAGAGACATTTGGTATGCAAGGACAGGTTTGCATTTTCACCCTTACCAGTAATACTGCACAGCAAACGTAAGGTGGGGGTCTCCCCACTGAACACGGTGGTTGGCCCATCAGTGTTGGAACTCTTTGGAATTGGGATTGTCATGGTGATTGGCTTGTGGAACTTCCTCCTTCTTGGTTCCAACGTGACAATTGGGCTAAATGTGGCCTTGTTACCAAGAATCTTTCTCACCACCTCAACACTGATGGGCTGGGCCTAAGACAATACAAAAATATGAACTTAATTTCAACAACTTCAACTATTGCCTTCTAGTTTCTTTGAACATGCCTTTGAACTGACATAAACCACTCAGATATCTGGCCAAGGGATGTATTATGTACCTGTAGTCCAACTCTGATCTTCTTGGTGAGGGCTCCCTCAGGGAAGACAGCCTGGACCTGGGGCACCAGAGTGCTGCTCAGGACCCCACCCTCTGGGCCAATGAAATGGCTGTCTTGCTTGATCCGGGAAACCACTGCAAAATATTGTGGGAAGTCCCGGGTGATGATGCGGCATATTCTCTTCTTCTCCAGCTCCTCAGGGGAATCCAGTTCTGCAAAGAAAGACCAGAGATGTACACAGTACAAGCAGGAACAAAGTTGCAGACACTAAAATTGCAGACACATAAATTCTTGGATAGTTATTACTACTGTCATCCTTGAAGATCTATATTCAACCTATGCTACACAACCCCTAAACCCCAAAGTGAGATATGCCACAGTATATGCACTCTCCACAACCCCTGACTGACATCACAGTTCACATTCCCAGTGTCGAGCTTACCTTCGTCCATGCCATTGAGTATCTGGTTGAGCTCCTCCTCAGTGTATTCACAGTGGTGCTCCCTCCAGCTCTCCCCTGTCTCACTCCTCAAGATCACCAGCTCTCTCTCTGTGCCCCGCAGAGCTGCAAAGTGGGGGATCTCCACAATCACAGGCCTGAAAGGGTGAGAAGATAATGTTGAATAGATTAAACCATACAGTATGTGGTTACAGTCTGGCAATGGGAGCTGACTTTATCAGAGATGATATGATGGTGGCTGTGGTTTATGCATAACCTATAAATTATAAAGAAGCATAAGATTAATATTTATTTTTAAAAATAAGGCATATGTCATGCTTGCAGTGATTCATGAATCAAACATTTAAACATTTAAACATTTTAACCAACTAGAAAGGGATCTGGAGTTTGGCACTGTACTGGGATAGGTTAAGACAAGCATGAGGATAAAACAACAACAAAAAACAACAACAAAAAGACTGGTGAGGTGGTTTTGTTTCAAATGAACTGTTGTTGATTTTATAGTACCAAAAAACAAAGAAAGTAACTTGACAGAAACAAATAGCAAAGAGTAAACAGAATAGTGTCGCATTGGAGAGTCAACTACTGACTTCATGGAAAAGTGCAAAGTGATGTGGATAGGGTAGGGGGGTATGGGTGGGTTTGTGACCAGGATGCCAGGGTGGTGGTGTGTCCCCAACCCGTGGCCCTACCCGAGGAACTTGGTCCCTGGAGGACCCAGCTGCAGGATGCGACTGACCAGGCTCTCACCCTCATTCAGAGGGGGTGGAGCCGTGGGAAGGTGAAGCTTACTGATCCATACGCAGCAAAAGGGGAATGGAGAAGAGAACATGAACACACACACCACTGCACAATGTGACCACTCACACTCACACACACACACAGGCACACACACACACACACACACACACACACACACACACACACACTCAAATACACACTTACCCCAGGAACTGGGCTCCGGTGGGTCCCACTTCTATGATTCTACCAGCCAGCCCCTCTCCTTCCACCATAGGGGGCATGGAGGCCAGACGATGTCTCTTCACCAGCCTGCATGTTACCCGTGTTGGTGCAGAACACTTCCTAGGCGGTACAATGATACGCAGGCCGTTGTGACGGCAACCACGCATGGCTCCGCCCCTGGCGTCAACCATGAAGCTGACCAGGAAGCTGAGGGCCAGATAAACTGGTTGTCAAAGACTCATAAGTTATTGTTTGTGAATAGGAAATAAAGGTTAGTAAAGGAGAAATACTAAAATATGCAATATTGTCTGAAACAGATGTTCAGTCTGTGGATTATGAGCCTCCATGCAGACAAAGCAACTGAGACTGAGAAAGCACTACTTTTATGCCATTAATCAGTAGTGTTACAACGACAAGCAAGTGTCGACAGATAATATTCAATTCCAGCCTGTTCTATTTCATTGTCTTCAATCCAATTTCATGTGAAACATAATTTGCAAAGCAGGTGTGTGAAGAGGAAGGCATTAAACAAGATTCGCCCAGGAGGATCTGTATTGTAAGAGCAAATAAGAATGAATATTAATATAAATATTGGATGCCATCAAGCAAGTGAGTCCTTACAATAATATTATCAAGCTTTCTGTACATAAAATAAAAACAGAAATGGCGTTAACATGTTTTTAGTTTATCAAATATGAATCCTGGAAGTGGGAAAAAAAAACATGCGTCATGAAATTGTGCAAATAGATAAGATGGGGACAAGGGAGTGAGAATGTGGAGGAGAACAGAAAAAGGTAAGACTGTGGAGGAGAGAAGAGAAAAAAAGTATAGCCAAGATGAGGAGTATCACCTGCTGTTGTCATGGTCTAGGCACGGGGAGGAACGGCTAGAAGCAGAATACAACAAACACGATCACAAACACAGCCAGGAGAGGAGAGAGAATAAAGAACAAGAGAATGAACAAAAAAGAGAGAGGAAGAGTGAGGAAGAGTGAGAAAAAACTGAGCAGAGATAGAAAATAACACAGCAGCAAAGAACAGAGGAGAGAGGAGAGAAGGGAACTGAAAAGTGAAGGAGTGGGGAAAAATATACAAGGGCAAAATAAATAAATAACAACTAACAAAAATGTGACAAACATGAACAAGTCTCCATTTCAAGAATAAATACAAAACCATAGCATATTCACTATTACTCCAGGAAATGACACTGTGTACGTGTGTGTGCACACTAACCCAGAGTGTAGCAGGTTGGAGGACAGAACCACGTTATCAAGGTGCTCAGCGCCCCAGCTCAGACGGAACGAGTCCTTCTCATTCTCTCTAGACAGAGACGACACCTACAGACCACCAAAAACCAGTGGGCTAGTTGGCAATGCAGAATTCTTACAGAAAATATGGTCAATATTCAGTGTTGTTATGTCAGCCTTCAAAGGCCTTTGAAGGCTGACATAACTTCATAAGTGGAAGAAAAATGACAGCCGGATGAATCAATTTAAGTGCAAGTGAGATAGTACACTGTTTGTATGATTTGTCCTCACCTGGTGGCTTGTAATCATGTCTTCTATGAAAACCCCGTCTCTCTGATGGAAGCTTTGGTGAATGGGAGTCTGCTGCGGCCTGTTGGAACGGGGAGCTGAATTAGGCACTTTCTGAGTGCCTTTGTGTGTATATATATCTGTCTGTATGTACGTGTCTAAATGTGTTGTGGCAGGTCAGTCAACAACAGCAGGTGAAGGTATGAGCAATTTTTAATAACCTTCTTCGCACAAAGCCGTCGTAATTGCTGTTGTTAATATAGCTATAGTGTGTGTGTGTGTGTGTGTGTGTGTGTGTGTGTGTGTGTGTGTGCCCGTGTGCGCTTTTGTGACCTGTCGAGGTTGTGGCTCATGTAGCTGAAGCCATCCAAGTAGTGTCCAGGCAGAGAGTCGTCTCCCAACTCTCTGAGGTCCTCTGCTCTCAGATACTCCCCTCCGTCCCCTGTCATAGTGTCCTCACCTGGGAGAGAGAGAGACACACACAGAGAGAGAGAGAGAGAGAGAGAGAGAGAGATTTAAATTCTCAACAGTATTCTCATCAGCTACTGGCACGTTGCACTTTTCACTTTGTGTGATTTTTGGGATTTCAAAATGATTGGATTTTATGATATCAAATTGCTGTAAGTCCACTTGGCCTTAAATATGTGTTCACATGAATTTCCTGCTCTTCCTTTCCACATATATTCATTGTACCATCTGGTTTCAAAGACCTGACAGCAATGTGAGAAATTTTTTGTTGTTGTACATCCACATCACTCGATCAATGCACCCTGATGTGAGAGTTGGTAAAAATCAGGCTGACATGACAGGTGAAATCATAATCATCATGAGTGCCATGATCATATCCACACCCTTGATAACCTTCGTGCAGTTAGTTTCCTCTGTTGCATTAATGCACACTCTACTGAGCTGCTATTTATTGCTATTTATTATTGCCTATAAAAACATTAAAACATTAAAAACATTATTGCCTGTCAGAACAACAAGAAATAACACTGCACAACACTATGAACAATATTTCTCTAACTTCATTACTTTAGCAATTAAAATCATCGCAGCATGCGCCTAATATGATTACACTGATTAGGTACAAGAACAAAAATATATTCCACGCCAAACAGGCAGAGCAGGACAGAAACAGACTGTCAATTTCCCAGTACCTTCCAGCTCCACAGACATCTCAGTGAATGGCTCGTCATCCATGAGCCTCAGAGCTATGGAACACACAGCTTTAAGAACACAGCTACAAAACTACATTACCCACAATGCAAACTAAAAAGGAAAATAGTGCTAACAGTCTTCATCATAGGGTAATGTTGTCTGACTGGATGAGACTAAACATGTCTGTCGGTGCCACACAGTGCAACACACTGACCTCAATATAGTCATGAACCTCACAGTAGCACATTAACCAGTGTTTCACGCGCTTGAAAGTTAAGCTTTCTTGCTTTCTTTGTTTCTTTGTTTCTTTGCTTCTTTCTTTCTTTTGATTTCTGTGTTGGAACTCACCCTCTTCATCAGACACATCCAGGATCTCAGTCATGGTCTCTGGAACATTTAGCTTGTGTTTCTCTGTAACCGTCTGTTGTGATATCCATTCACAGCCATGGAAAAACACAGACAAAATGGAAATATGAGAAACAGGGGATTTAACTGGCCATGTTCTGTAAAAGGGATAAGGGGCTGAGGGTTTCTGGGAAATTCAGGGCAACGTTAACTGGTCCAAGACTTGAGACTTCCAAGAGTATGATGATCACTGTTGGAGCATACCGTTGTTGTGGTGATGACCCCCTCAGTGACGACCTTCAGTGTGTCCACCACTGAGATGTAACCCAGACGTCTAGCAATGGACAAAGCAGTGTTTCCATTCTGACAGAAAGAAAGAAAGAAAAAAGAAGAGTTTGCTTATTATTATTTTTTTCACAATACTTTGTATATTGAGAGTGGAGGTAACGTTTTCAATTTTCCTGTCTCACCACAGTAGTAACATTGGGTTTAGCCCCATGCTGTAGCAGAACATTGATGATGTGTGTGTTCCCTTGTTGTGCTGCCTGGTGAAGGGGTGTGTACCCATTCTGTAGGGGAAAAAATGGGATTTTGAACTGTAAAAACTAAAAAAGTGATTCATTACTCTTGCAGTGTAACATGGTTAGAGTTTGACAGACACTTGAACCCTACCTTGGTTTTGGCATTGACGCTGGCACCTTGCTGTAGCAGGAAGTTCACCATCTTGGCATTTCCATAGTGACAGGCCACTATCAGAGGGGTATATCCGAGCTTAAGTGGAGAGAGAATAAGGGGATGAAAGAGAGGAAAACATACTTAATTTCATGACCTAAAAAGTTGTACTTTCTTTTTTGTGTGTGTGTGTGTGTGTGTGTGTGTGTGTGTGTGTGTGTGTGTGTGTGTGTGTGTGTGAGAGAGAGAGAGAGAGAGAGAGAGAGAGAGAGAGAGAGAGAGAGAGAGAGAGAGAGAGAGAGAGAGAGAGAGAGAGAGAGAGAGTACCTTAGTTTGTTGGTCCAAGTTGGCGTCATGTTTGGCCAGTACTTCTGCTGCACTCACCCTGTCCTCTTGGGCTGTGAGGTGGAGAGGAGTCAGTCCACTCTGTAACACATATAACAGAGAGTTGTCTTGGTTAGTGTCTATGTTTACACAAACCACAGTGTGAAGTGTGAAGGAAGAGGAAAGAGAGGAGGGAGCTAACACTTTATAATTACAATCACAAATGAATGGCAAATGAATGATTATTTAATATTTATCAATTATTATTGAATGGCTAACTTGAAGCAAATTCACGATTAGTCAATTCCCATTGTTAACTAATTAATACTAAATACTAATACTAAAAATAATACATTATTTTCATTTGATTTTATTTGTTTGAGAATATAGAACATAAGTAATACATACAAATTGTGCGGGTGAGACTAAAAACCCGTAGAGGCTTGTAAAGGTAGCTCACCCAATTAATGACATGTTAATAAATCAATTTGACATTTATTTCTTGTTGAACAACTTGTTGGTAATTTGTTATTATCCAGGTTAAACACTTATGTGTATGTGTATGTATGTGTATGTGTGTGTCACCTTGGTGGGTGTGTTGACGTGAGCTCCTCTGCCCAGCAGCAGGCTGGCCATCTCAGCGTGTCCCTCCTGGGCTGCCAGGTGCAGAGGGCTGACTCCCTGCTTGGTCAGAACGTTGGTTTCCGCTCCGTACTGCAGCAGCGATAAAGCAACGGCCGTCTGGTTCTTCTTGGCCGCGATGTGGAGAGGAGTGTAGCCATTCTGGACAGGGACAGGACAGTAAGAGTCAGTTTGTAACTATTTTCGAACTATTTCGAATGTGACTGATTCGGTTTTAGTATAGATCTTCTTCCTTACTGCAGTTGCTATTGTCCTAATATGGCGGGATATTACTATAATAATAACTGAGTAATTATTATTTTAGTCTAACCTTTGCTGTAGCATGAGGCGATGCCCCTTTATCCAGCAGCAGCAGCGCCACCTGTTGGTTGTCATAATGAGCTGCCACATGTAGCGGAGTTAGGCCATTCTGTAAGAGGAAACATTTGATTGGAGGATAGAAATTTCTCCTATGGAACAGTGTGCCTATATTTGTATGCTGTGTTTGGTAGACTTCTTTTACTGCTTATAAATTCTTCTTAAGTCTATTTCACACACATGAATGAGGCCTAGCCATGGACTAAAAAGCTAAAAAAATGGGTATCTCATTGAAAGAAATGACTTGGACTAATGTCAATCCATGTCTGCGAAAGCACACCGTACATGTTCTATTCAAATACAGTCTACCGTCTCACCTTGCCAGCATCATCAGGGAGAGCTCTGCGCTGAAGGAGGAGTTTTGCTACATCAAGGCTTCCGTACTTAGCTGCTACATGTAATGGAGTAAATCCTTTCTGTAGAGGGGAAGGCGAATCATTTCAAACCTAGACATTTAAACTGTTTAGTGTTAATGTTTAGTTGGATATTCCTGTGCTTGTGTGAGAATCTTTATGTCTGTATATGTATATGTGGCTGTTTGTGTCTCTGACTGTGTGTCTCATGTATGTGTATCATCCTCCTCTCACCTTGGTAGCCAATGAGTGTGAGGCCCCAGCCTCCAGCAGCACAGCAGCAGTCTCCACCTGGCCTTCCCTGGCTGAGATATGGAGAGGGGTGTAGCCGTTGGTGGTGGCAGCATCTGGGTGGGCCATGTGCTGCAGCAGCAGCTGGGCAATATCTGTTTTCCCCAAACGGGATGCAATGTGTAGGGGGGTCTGGTCCTCCTGCGGTGGAAATATGGTGGTGTTGTATATGTGTTGTATAATTGGAGGGATGGAGACGGTGGGATTAGAAAAACAGAGACAACCGAGACTGAGGCAGGTGAGGTGACCTACAAGTCCAGTGCTTCTGCTTCTGGTTTCTTCTGGATTATGTATGCCTTGTCATTGAATTAAATATGTACAGAGATTATTAATTCCAAGAAGAAGAGGACAATGATTAACATTGACAGTGCTACTCACCCTGGCCATGGCATCCACCAATGCTCCGTTCCTCAGCAAACAGCGAACCACTTCCATCTGACCTGCACGTGCTGCCATGTGGAGCGCTGTCTCACCACGCTGGTACATGCACACAAACACACACCGAAGATTAGTACACATTAGCACACTGTGCACAATGAAACATTAATATCCAGTGGAAATAGATATTGTGTTTCCCCCTACAGTAATTATGCACAGCTGCCAGTTGATTGCCTAAGTGTCAGGTGTTAAGTTGAAAAATTGAAGTTTACTGTATGTAATGGTTAAGTTGAGCAGTTGC
This sequence comes from Hoplostethus atlanticus, assembly GCA_034670405.1. Classification (NCBI taxonomy): domain Eukaryota; kingdom Metazoa; phylum Chordata; class Actinopteri; order Trachichthyiformes; family Trachichthyidae; genus Hoplostethus; species Hoplostethus atlanticus. The sequence continues at coordinate 50,482 of JAXDDX010000051.1, forward strand.
TGGTCAGTACTCACAATATTGCAGACGTCAGGAGATGCTCCATTTTGCAGCAGAAGTAAAACAATGTTCAGGTGGCCCATGAAGGCTGCTACATGGATGGGAGTCAGACCAGACTACAGAGAGAGAGAGAGAGAGAGAGAGAGAGAGGGAGAGAGAGAGAGAGAGAGAGAGAGAGAGAAACAAACAAGGAAGATGAATACTCAATCCAAGCAGGATACAAGAGTGAAAATATTCATATTAAACACAGACAGTGTACTATCTATCCTGAGACACCGGCCCCACGTGTCTCACCTCAGTAATTGCCTGGATGGAGGCTCCATATTTGACCAACAGTTCCATCACCTTCACCCTGTTCTTCTTACAGGCAATGTGAAGAGGGGTGAAACCATTCTGGTACACAGAGAGAGAGGAGAGCAACAAGGAAGAGAGAGGAGAAAGCAGTCTGAGTGAGTGAGTGAGTGAGTGAGTGAGTGAGTGAGTGTATAGGAAATAGGTATCTATGTATGATGTGTTTGTGTATATTTGCCAGTCATTTTGTCAAGTGTGTGTGCATTTGTCTTAGCTACGCGTCTCTGTATTCCTACCAGTGCTCTAACGTTGGGGTTGGCCCTCTTGTCCAGCAGCAGCTTGGTGACTCTGTAGTGGCCACAGTGAGCTGCTACGTGCAGCGCCGTAAGGTAGTCCAGTGTGACATCATCAACGGGCGCCTTGTACTGCAGTAGGTGCTTCACACACTCCACGTGGTCTCCCTGGGCCTGACATGTGCAGTGGGGACAGCCCGTTCTGGGTGAGGACAACAGGGATGGATGGGAGAAAAAACAGAGAAACCAGTAAAGAAAAAGTGAAGTGGCAGAGATAAGAAGCAAAGGAAGGAGGGAGGAGTTTTATCTGCTTTCTTTGTGAAATTACTGGAAGTCTGTGGGAATTTCTACTGTAGCATAACTCTACTGTTTCTACTATGTTTAGTGACTATATGCATGTTTGTGTTTATACTGTACTTTGGTTCTGGCTAGAATGGGGGCTCCTCTCTCCAGCAGCAGCTCCACTGCTGAGTCATGTCCACTCCTGGCTGCACAGTGCAGAGGGGTCAGCCCATCCTGAGAAACAATGCGCACACACACACACACACACACACACACACACACACACACACACACACACACACACACACACACACACACCAATACATGCGATCACGTGAGACAATACAAAGCACAGAGGTCCATCCAGTGTTTCTAATCTGAGGACAAGTCAATCAGCAGCTGGTTGCTACACCCCATAGAGCATCCACCAGAGGGCAGCACGTGTGTTACTTCAGTAGCCTTTCATTTACAAAAAGCTGCCAACGTGACATTAGTCTCACCTTGGTTTTTGCATCTATCTGAGCTCCTCGGTCCATCAGCAGGTCCACCATGTTGGTGTTGCCTCTCTTGGAGGCCACATGGAGAGGTGTTATCCCATTCTGAGAAGGTAGACGAGGAAACAGGGGAAGAGTTATTGTTATGCCTGAGGAAAATTTAATTATTGCAGCAGGAAAAAAAATGGGACACAATAAACAGCATAACAAAACATTAAAATAAAAGCTAATAAATAGTTATATATTTGATGAAAATGTGACAAGCTGAGAAATGTAACCTTTGATAGGCTAGAGGGGTTGGAAATGCAGTCAAAACTGTCCCTTTTATTCTCAGCCTATAATGACTGGTAGATAGTTTTAAACATGCTGCTGTGAAAGCCTGGACGTGGACAGATACATTGGTTATTGGTGGACAACTGTATAGTCTGTGTCATGATAGGCTAAGAGAAGTGAAAGGGGGGCGTTACCCTGGCTGTGAAGTCCACAGCAGCTCCTCTGTTCAGGAGCAGGGTGGAGACATTCACGTTGCCATAGTGAGCAGCAATGTGCAGAGGCGTGAACCCACTCTGTTAGAAAAAGGTAGGGGGAGAGGGGAGGGGATGGGGTGGGGGGGCAAAGAGGTTGATGGAGGACAGAAAGAGAAAGGAAAGGGAAGATTGGGGGAAATTGGGAGAACAGATAGAAGAGAAAAGAAAGAAGATTAAGGTGGAATAGGATGGGAGAAAGAAAGAAAGAAAGAAAGAAAGACAGAAAGAAAGAAAGAAAGAAAGAAAGAAAGAAGGAAAGAAATTAGATCTTTTTTGCAGTAGATACAGGAAAGAAAACTGACTCTAATGCATGCAGCATTCCCACGAGGCAGCGAGGCTGGAAAAATAAACCAGACAAATGAGTAAAAGACGAAGCATAAACCAAAAATAGCACATGCAATACATTGACAAGCCCTGAAATTCTACCAAGCTTGTTATGAAAGGAACAATAATGAAATAATTAAAGCAATTAAAGCAATTTGATTTTTTAATAAAAAAAAGATTACATAGATAACATAAAGGTCAGAAAAACAAAAAGACACTATGCACTACGTGTATCTGCTAAGACAGACAGATGGACATTTATATATATGGGCTATATATATAAATATCTACATTACAGAGTTGCAATGGTGTTTGCTCCTTACCTTCCCATTCTGATAGACACGGTGCAATTTAATTAGAAACAGAGTTAACTTAAAGATCGGGCAGACAATGTGTTTCAGAAAAGAAAAACAATGGCATGAATGTGCTTAGGAGTCCACATGCTGTGGGCTATGTAGAGAAAGAGCGCTCTAGATAAAGAAATGAAAAGCGCTTCTATATTAGAATGCTGTCAGTGTTGTTAAAGTATGAAAAACTGTATTGTAGTTTAAATAATGATTCATTCATTTGAAAACTAAAAAGAGAAATGTCAAATAAAATAACCTATCAAAGAAACCCCACAATAACCTAACATTCGCAGGAAGCTATTTAGACAAGACAATGCATTTCACTGTCAGCCATGCAGGAGTGTACAGTACAGCGGTTGTCAGATGCATGTTTATATCGCACACACAAAGATCAATGCCATATTAGTGGTACATAATTCTGACATGCTGTATTCCATAAGCCCCCATTCAATAAGGGAACGATCAAAACTAAAGTGCTGAAAGAGATGGTCAGAAGTGATACAGAGGGAATTAAAAAATAAGTGATGAGTACAATCAGTTTGTATACCTCTGTGGTTCTATTGACCATCATCTGGTTAGGGATGCATAGAGAGAGAAAGGGGGAAATAGGTGGTTGGGTTGTCAGGGGAAGGATTTCTCACCACAAGAGTGACATAAAACACACAGTACATTTCCAAGGCAACACAGAGAAAAACTAGAGAACCGAGGGAAAAACAAAGGATTCTGATCGAGCCCCTGTCATCCGTAGTATTATGTGGGTAAATGGATAAGCTAAGAAATTAATGAGATCAATAAAACTGTGTTAATATGAAAAATTCTGCACTGCACGCTACTTCTCGGTTCCCATTTTCCCTCCATCTCTTGCTCCACCCCCTTCTCGCACTCCACCCTCCTCCCTCCATTAATCTCTCCCTCCCTTCCTCACCTTCGACTGGACGTCAGCGTTGTGGTCGTTCTGGAGCAGCAGGGCAGCAGACTTGGTGTCGTCCTTGCGGGCGGCGATGTGCAGGGCTGGCAGGCGGACCTTGCCCTTGGTGTCGTGCTCCAAGAGCAGGGAGACCACCGAGTTGTGGCCCTGCTGGAGAGCAATGGCCAGTGGGGTGAAGCCATCCTGGAGGAGGGGTATGGAGAGGAGAGAGAGAAAGACAAGAAAAGAGAATGTGAGGGAATGAGAGTGAAAGATTGAGATAGAGAAGGAGGGGAGAGAGAGGAGAGAAAGACAAGAAAAGAGAAAGTGAGAGAATGAGAGTGAAAGATTGAGATAGAGAGAGAAGGAGAGGGAAATGTAAATATCACTGCATATGTAACTGTAATTTGTACAATGCAACAAATATGAGTAAACATATACAGAGACGCACATACACACGCACACCAACCTCTGTTGCAATGCTCTGGTTGCCTCCATTCTCCAACAGGTAACGCACCACATCCAAGTGATTCTCCTGGGCTGCCATGTAGAGCGGAGTGAAGCCATTCTGTAAAGGCAATGAACATAAACGCAGTCCACGCATCAGCACACATGCATGCACAGACACAGAGTTACAGAGGACGGTGGTGGTGTAACACATCTACAGTTCAATACAATAGGCAATAGCCTGTGTTCTGAGGATTCTCACTTGTGATTGAGCATTGACATCTGCTTCTCTCTTCAACAATATCTTGGCTACTTCTCTTTGTCCAGCCAATGAGGCGATATGGAGGGCGGTATTTCCTTTCTGCAGAGGAAACGCAGGGTTAGGAGCTATTGCATTGCATTAGATGCACAGATCTTTTGGAGGATTTTCTTTCAAACCATACCTGCTTATTCTCAATAATCCAAGGATGTGTAGATTGATTGATTAATGACCACCCGGGATCAATAAAGTATCTATCTATCTATCTATCTATCTATCTATCTATCTATCTATCTATCTATCTATCTATCTATCTATCTATCTATCTATCTATCTATCTATCTATCTATCTATCTATCTATCTATCTATCTATCTATCTATCTATCTATCGGTTACTGGCTGTTATGTCTGACACATAAGACATCCAGAGTCAGATAACAAGCAGCCAACCCAGCAGGAGTGGGATTCTCTTTCCCTAACTCTCTCTCCTTCCTCCCTCCCTCTCACACAGGTAGAATTCAGACTCAAAGCCAAACAGAGATTATTTTGCATTCTCTATATGTGAGAGAAGTTGATTATTATGGGTATGTGGAGTTGCAGGATGTACCTTTAAACCTTATGTGTCTTAATTCGTTCCACCGCCACCACTGGCCTCTTGGGTCAGGTTTCATACTCTGAGGGAGAGCTGGATTCCATGCAGTGATTTACACAGTAAGACAGATCTCTCTCTCTCTCTCTCTCTCTCTCTCTCTCTCTCTCTCTCAGCTGTCACTCCTTCCTCCCTCCCTTCCTTTTTTTCTATCCCTCATGTACTGCTAAAGAGCAAAATTGGGAGGGCAATACGTTGGTGTGTCTTCTCTGTTGTGCTTTTGGCATGATACTGCAATGAACACTAGCATTTATATTCACAGTAAAAAAAAAATCAAAATGCACAAAACGGGAAATAAAATCAAATGTTGATGCGAAAGTGTACCTTGGTGGCCGAGTCAACGGGCGCTCCTCTCTCCAACAGCTCCTCCACTAACTCCTCGTGGCCCTCTTTAGCTGCCAGATGCAGGGCGTTCAGACCATTCTAGTGAAAAACAGACAAGGCAAGTCTTTTAGTAAACAGATGTGACTTTAAGATTGTTGTACAACTGAGTGGAGTTCAGGGAATTAACAGCATTTGGCAGCAGTCCTGGAGGGTGTGCTATACACCTTTAAGCATGAACCATACGCACGCCTGTATCAGATCACAAGAGGTGGAACACACATTTAGGACAGTGGTCAGTATTAGGACCTTTATATATATGTACAATATTTTCACCAATTCTGGTTGGAAAATGATCTCAAAGGCCATTCTAATTTAAATATTATTGAATGATATGCATAATATCTTTCCAAACATAGAAATAAATCAGTGTGAGGTATGTTTTGCCAGATCTTTGTAGTCAAAGTAGCTTTTACACCACTCTGCGAAACCCTAAAAACATTATTACAAGTCGATAAAGGATTTTTTTTTACAGTGGGATGCTCTACAGTTTAAATAAATGTGAATAACCACAACATGCAAAAAGGTGCTTATTCCTAGAAATGCTTTGGGAGATCGACACCCAGGAACTCAAACACTGTCAGTCAGAGAAGGCATGGTTTCTTCTCTCTCAGGCAGGAAAGGAAAGCTTGATGTGAGCATTACATCATAGTCTATGATCCATCAAATAAAACTGACTGGCATCAGAACCTGAGGAGGAGTGCACATATGATGATCCAAATCTGTCACTATCGAAGGCCATCTCCACTCAAACAATGTATTAAACATAAACACATACACACATTTTCCCTTGACACAGACATATAGGCACACACACAGAAGAAAACTTCACCTCATCCTCCTCTTCCTCCATCCTGCGCAAAGTATCCCTCTGAAATCTGCCAACTTCACTGTTCAAATCAAATGTCTCTCTATTTTCTATAAATGTCTATCTATCTACTTATTCTTTTATTCTTTCTTCACTCTTTTATCTTTTACCCCAAACTGGGTTTACAATTGATGTAGCCATAGGTATTAACCCCTGGTCCTCTGCATCCTCTGCTGCCCCCTGGTTTGGATCCAGACTTCTGGAGGATGTGGTCTGTCTGCCTCCTTCTTTCCCCCCTGCAGGCTGTCAGTTGGGTAAGAGAGGAGCTGTGCCTCCTGGCGCTGGTGGCTCCTTTGGCACTGAGGTAAAGAGAGGAGCTGCTATGGTGCTAACACCTCTGTCATTGCCCCCCTCCTTTCCCCTTAGACACAAGGTCCTCATTACACACGTACAACACACACACACACACACATATTATGTGGACAAATGCACGCACACACACACACACTCAGAGAGTTTCCAAATGCCAAACAGCCAAGGGGTGTCATGTTCCTGCACAGTCATAGAGAGTATGTAGGACACACATACACACACAAACATGGATACTGTCATATTTAGAAGCTGTTGAAAATGTCAACCCTTCAAAAAAAGAAAAAGAGGGCATTCATTGGAGGCCAAAGTATGTACATGAATGTGTGTATGTGTGTGCGCAGCACCATAGCGAGTGCTATGGCTTTAAAGGGTAAAGATGAGTCTAATCAAGTAGTTTATCTGAGCCATCATTATGTGCCCTGGCATAAAATACTTAGTCATAGTCTACGATTGCTTGTCTGTATACAAAGCTGGTAAAACCTTATTACTGTATGTTCATTTTTTTGTCTGGGGGGCAGGCAAGCTATTAGCAAGCCATAATAGGTCTCCAAGAAAGAGGGCTGACGTAGCACATAAGGTCTTCCTATGGGGTAACACTGAAGCTATCCTGACCGCATGGGTGCCAGCAACCCATCAGATGAACCACTCCACTCCACCAGCCTTGCACTTAGAAACACTAGGAAAGTCACTGATGTCTCACTGATCTAACACTGGGACATAACCTCGGGGAGTGGCATGTCTCAAGGTGGGTTTTTTAAGATGAGGTAAAAGACAAATTCTCAGCCTCTATTCTATTCTATTCTATTCTATTCTATTCACACCACCTCCATTATGCCCCATACTACTGATCCAGACATTCCTCACCTGTCTAATTGTTCAGAACTAGGAGTTCAGTGATCTGTTCTCTGATCAGTGGCAGAGCAGGGATTGAGCAGCTAGAATTACGTAATCTAATTATAGTGTTACAATCAGATTTCAACCATTACATGAGAGGCAAGCAAAACCCAGACACAGACACAGACACACACTCAGACACACACACATACATACACACACACACAGAGAAACACACAGCCTGATCTAAATCTCCTTCTCCTCTGAACTGTAAGTGAAAGATTCATTTAGCTAATGGAGATCCACCCGAACACAGCGATCCCTGGCAGCATGCAACTCTCCCTGGCAGGAGTAACATTGAGCTACATCCAAAGCAGATTAATATTAATGCCACTGTGACCTCTGACCTTTGATTGTACATGTTCATAAATGTTGTTTTTTTTTTTGTTGTTTTATATGCCCAAGTGTCATATAGGATGAATGTCAGGCGATTCAGGAAAAAAGAGGGGAAATAAATGCGTGCAGATTAAAGAGTAATATCACTCACCAAGGATTAACATGTGAGCAGATTAGAGAAGGGTAAATCTGGCCTTTTATTGTGAAGATACAGGACAGAAACAGTTCTCTCTCACACACACGCGCACACACACACACACACACACCCACACCTAGTGTAATAAGAACAAAATTGAAGTTCTACTGTTTCAAAGAAGTGATCATGCCTCCCCATCGCAATTCCACACTGAACAGAGCACAAATCATATAAAAACAAACATGGATTATGAATATATGTTGATAGACACACAGCATAAACACAGAGACAGAGATGATGGTTGATTGATATTGATTGATATTCAATTGTTGATTGAATATTGATACTTTTGTTTATCACAAAATCTATGTGCCATGTACAGTATTTACATTGGTAGTTCTAGGTATAGCATGGCAAGTTAAGAGGTTCAATTTTAATTGTCAATTTTTAAAAAGCATCTAAGATATGGTATAAAATTGTGAATGATAAAAAAAAACTATACTAAACTAAACTAAACTAAAACTAAACTAAACTATACACTATACTATCCACATAGTATGTGGATGACCATTTATGATATTTTTTTTAGTTTTACTTACTGATTTCTAACATTGAGAGATAATTGTATGTGGGCAATTTTGAACCAAACAGTCAAAAACTTAAATTACAAATTCTTCTAAGAAAGGGGTGGTATTGCCCAGTGAACCACTTGCTGCTGTAACTACAGGACATACATACAAATGATAAAAATAGTGGGCTGATATTTGGATTGGATTACTGGAGTGATAGCACAGACTGGCTTACATAGATCCAATGTGTACTTGGATCTACGTAAATGAATATGTATGCTGTCAAAGTTAAATCACCACAGATGAATTTGATTTTACTGCCAATTAAACAGACCGCATTTTTTAGATGTGATTTAGATTACATTTAGAAGCGATTTAATGTCTGGCGATCAACATTTCTGACTATATTGACTACAATACAATATATTCCTTTAGTGATAATGGTTCTGTAATTGTGTCTGACATGATTCTGGTGAACTCATTTTGACAATTTTGACATACCACTGACGTATTACATTTGATCTTCTGGGTCCCCTATCTTTGTGATGGTGGTGGAAAATGGTGTCTCAGATGCGACTCCAGAAATTCTTTAAATCTCATTAATGCTCAAATGTCATCATATCTTGGCACATGTCATCGATGCCAACTGGTCAAATCGCTGCATGGCCACTTTGTGCACGTTGTTGGCAGCCTCACACATCAAGAAAGGAATGTATCATGGGATAAAGGTGATCACTCAGGATCATTATTAGTATTGGTTAACATGTGACCAGCCCTCTTAGGAATGGCTGGATTGGCTGGCTGGCAATAACAACCTTTAAATGAAGATGTGGTAGCGGAGCCTTTAACCTGTGACCATAATAGTATGGCCGTCCGAAAATAAAGGTGTTTGATAAAGTATCAGATGACTGGTGGTAAACACATGCCACCATCTGAACAACAGCCAAACAACCCACATGCCTGGAGGACGATAAAACAAATAGACTTGTGAGAGTGTGTGTACGCATGTGTGTGTACACACATGCATGTGGGTACACATGGGCTTATGGGTGGGCACGCATGCTTGATACTTGACGACACACACGCGGGCGCACACACCTGTTCGAGGATTGCTCAACATGGATAAAGATGACAGAATTGTGGCTTCAAAGATACACGGACACTTCCCTCCTTCATAAACAACACGTCATCCATCATGTTATGAGAAACCAAACACACACTGGAGGGAATTCCATTAATTTACAGTCCATTGTATTGTAGCCAATTTCACTGAAGACCCCAGACCAAGATTGTCTTTCTGAGACATTCATGAAATATTTAGTCATGAAATCCTGCATATACTGTGACACTTGGTGACATATACGAAAATGTCAGTTACACTTGTCACCTGAAAGGGCTCAAATGTGATCCCCTGATCAGTGACAAATATGAAGGGCAGGGCTCTCTTGTTGCAGGGAGGAAGGTGTGTGTTGTGTGTGTGTGTGTCAAGAATCACTGCTGCTGAATTTAGTCAGGCTTGTTTTGTGCACAAAACAAAACAGATGGTGCCCATGACAACAAATAGTAGAGGTTCGGGTGGGAAGCTGCCACTTCCTGTATGCGAGCCAATCAGGGCCCAGTGTATAAATACCTAAATAGTTAAACTGTTGGAGAGTCACAGATGAGCTGCAAGGAGACACACACATGCACTTTCCCACTAAGCCAATTGCACGCCTGCACACACACACACACCCCCTATCCTCCTTCATGAAGCCTTGTGACTACTGTAAATGATATTGGGCAGGGCAGGGGGGTAGGGGCTGTGGGGATGTATAGGGCTGCAGTGAGAAGTTGTTTGATATGAGATGAACCCCACCACAACACCCCACCTCCCTTCTTTCTCCTCCCCTCTCATCTCCACAGTGGAATGTGGGTGAGGACTGGAGGGGTGGGGGGTGAGAACAGCTGTAAAAAGACAGCAGCTGAGATTGGAGGGGGTGGGGTGGGGGGAAGGGGGGGTGATGGTGGTGGTAGGGGCGGTTGTGATGTGGGGAGGACGGGGGGGTAGGTATGCGCTGACATAGCTCGTTTGGATGATGCCACTGTGACACAGCACAGCCAGGGGAAGAATCAATGAGTTTGACAACCAGAGTAGTTGACACCTCCGACCTATCATTTGTGCAAATAAAAATGGAGATCAAATAATCCATATCTACAGCATTCTGCCACACTGACAGAATGCAATATCTATAGCATAAGCTGTGGTTACCTTGCAAGTGGTGTGTACATGACACATGGCTGTGTGTGCATAGTCCAAAGTGTTCAAAGTAGAAAATGATCCCTTATTCATTTTCCAGGTTAGTCCACCATAGTAAATGCACCATGGAAATTGTTATCATTGGCCAAGACACATCAACATATGCTTGTTGTCACAATTATGCCTTGAGTTTTAAAGTCTACCTTAACTCCCTAAGGCCAATAACTTGTTAATAAGACTATATCAATGAACATTAGGCAGTCGATATCCTAATCTCAATCAAGCTTTCATTAAAAACCCCAGGTGACGGACTATAGTGCTACGCAAAGCATAACTGATGAGCAATCACTGTTTAGATATGGACATGTGATTGGAAAATAGCAATACCTTGGGTAAATGTACACATAAATATATATATGAACGACTATAAATTAATAAATAATAATAATAAACAAAATAAATGTGTAAATGTGGGGAACTAGAAAATGTACACATAGATTCCTGACAGGGCAAATGGATATGTCCACCACTAATTGTCTGGACCAATGTTCTCTAAGGTGAAAGTATTGAATGCACCTTGAAGAAAAAGGAGTTAGCTATTGTAGTGTTTCGTAAGCTTGCCACTACATTGTGATGTGTGATCTGTGAAGAAAATGTTAAATTCACTTTACACTTCACTTTAAATTCACTTTACACAGCCAGCACAAACAGCAGACAACAGAAACTTCATCGAAGCAGCCACAGTTGAGGGTGGTAAGAACTGCCTTTACCTGATTGCAGGTGCTGATGTCCACTCCACCTTTCAGGAATTCAAGCACTTTGTCAATGTTCCCCGCCCTGGCAGCCCGCAGGAAACTCGTGTTACTGTCCGACTAGAGAGACAAAGAGAAGGGGGGGGTCAATATTAGACACAGGATGCAGGATGAACATGAATGATGAACAGTGGATATGTTGGAATGACAGCAGGAATGAAGTTGACTGAGACCAGCACACAAAACGCAATGATTTACATCAATGAAGGAGCTGCTTCTGTGGTCACACTCTTTGGTAAAATTACCCCGAGAAAACTAATATGGATTTAGCTTAGCAAACTAATATTTAATCCGAATATACATCCGAATTCAAACCTGTCAAACCAAAAATTAAAATCAATTCAACTAGATGCATGTAAGTGACTGTTATTGCTGTGGATGGTGGGAAGAGGAGCCATTTCATGCGACATGGTGGATTGGATGGTAGTTTAGAGTAGTCAGTGTGTTTTATGTGACTTCCTGCTCTTATCAATATTTTGTGTCTGAGTATTCTAAATTGAACTACCAGACACAACGACTACAGAGAAACGAGACAGCTGCAACACACACACACACACACACACACACACACACACACACACACATACGCACCCATGAGCACACATTATCTTTCTATCTTTTCGACAGTATAGATATGTATAGATACGAATCTAACATGTTTCATAGCCGACCCCTCTAAAATATCAACCTAGTTTCTCTGCAGATGTAACAGAAGAACAACGATACCAACAGGGCCTGCGCCTCTAGACTGGTTTCAATGTCAACTGTAAACATTCCTCAAGACAACCCGAGTCTTCCTCACTATTTCACTGTAACATAACTCACAATCATATCTAGAAATATCTCTCCTATAGGGTTACCAGTATGCGCCACGTGGTATTACTCCTTACAGACTTTTTAAGTGTCTATTTGGATTGGAGTTTACTGATAATGAACCTGACAAAATGTTAACTAGCTTTTGCTCTTCATGCTGTGCTACATGAATGCCATGCTAACCCAAATTACTGGGTGCATTGAGTTGAGAGTGTGTTGACAAGGTTTTAACCTCTTATTAGCGGGGTTAAGACAGTGACGTGTCAGTGAGACACCACCTGGTGTTAATGTGTGAGGTCAGCAGAATCCACCTCTCCGTGGCACGTCTGGGGATCAAGGGTCAAAGAAATCAGAAACACACATGTTCCTATCTGCAAAGACATGTAAACCAACATGCAACATAGGTCACAGTCTAAACAAAAAAAAGCTAAAAGTCCATCAAGAAGTTGTAATAACAGTATCTCTCTCTCTTTATCTCTCTATCTTGTTTCCCTCTCCCAACTTCTTACCAGTGCATCACCAACTTCAGATCCAGAGTCTGCAGCCCCGTAGTAGTCAGTTTGTTGGTTTAAATGCGAGTCGCTCCCAGCGGTCTTTAGAGCCTTGTCCGAGCCACAGGCCTTACACATCGCTGCGTTGCCCATGGTTACCAACAAAACCAATCAAGAACTTTTCCGTTACCCTGAAAATGGTCTTTTCTTGGCTCACTCAAACTCTGCAGTGGTACTGTATGATTGACTCTCTCCACCAGAGTCTAATCTTTGTACTTCCTCAATTCGTGAATCCAGACTTTGCCCAAAGGTAAAGGCCTCATTCTGTTTCACCCGCCTAATGTCTGGCCTATGCATCAATCCTTAAAAACACCCGATTAAACCTGTCTTTCATGTCTTCTACCCATACTAGATTCATTTCAAGCCAAATCTTGAATGCTTCCCATCCAGCACTTTCTCTCCTCTCTCTCTGTCCTTTCTAATCCCCCACCCAACCAAGACCCCACTTCTCCAGCTTTGAGTGTCTGGCATTGTCTATGTGTGTGAGCCAAGTCCACCCAAGGCCCAGTCCCGCCTGCTCTTCCTCTTCCTCTACCTCTTCTCTCCCTCCCTTATAGATATAACAACTGCAGCCGTAAACATTTTGCCTCCCGCCCTGGCTATTTTTACCCCACCAGGCCTACAGACTTCCTCTTCCACTAGGCCCCCAGCCCCTCGCTGTGCCCAGGGTGGGGTGCATGACAGCTGGATGTGAGTCGGACCGGAGACTGCATGGCCTGCAGTGCTCTCCAGGAATGCCAAGGGTCATGGTGTAAAGGTGGAAGTTGAGCCTCACAAAGAACTCAGATCAGATTACAGTAATTTACAATAAACCCATTGTTCATCATTAGGGAAAGGTAAAACACATCTGATTAAAAAAGCTTTGTTACCTTTCACCTGTTAGGGTTTGAGCTGAGAATATGCCGTTACTGCCAAAATGAAGGGATTAAGTTCAGTTCATACTAGTTCAGATTTGGGATCAGGTGTTTGCATCTTCAGATCCTGTTCAGAAATATCCCTGTATACATGAAGTAACAAATACTCATGTTGCCATGGAAACAGAACTGCACAACCCAACAGTATACATGAAAAGGTATTCACATGCCTCAGTATCCTCACTAATATAATAATATCCCAGCTATCATATTTGGGTCCCAATAAACAAAGCTCATAGTAGCCGTTGCAATTGGGATATGGAGTTTACATGCATCCACTTTTGATCACAATACTTGAGATAATATCAGAATATTACTGCGGATGTAAACATAATCATCATTCTCAATCATTCTCTTAGACACTCTTGGTATAAGCCTTATTGAATTATTCTAGCATTCATATCAGAAATGTTCAATATCAGTGAAGGTCCACTCCTGGTGTATATATGCTTGATATATGCTTGAGAGGAAAGGTCTGTCAAGTTGAGACACCTCTGAATGAGACAATTTACCTGGCTGTTAAAACAAATGTACAAAGACAAGTGAGTGTTTGTCTGTTAAGTGAAGTTACAGGCCAAGTGGGGATCATCAATACGTATGCAAGACAGGGACTCAAATGTGTGTTTATGTGTGGCGAGATTGTTGCTCTGTCTGTGTATTAGCCTGAAGTTATCTCATTCATTAGAAATGGGACTCTGACCTTCCCCTCTGAATGTACCCCATGGTACCACACGCTGAGAAAGACATATAACTGATTCGATTGGCTGCGTGTGTTTGTCTGTCTCTTTTGACTGCCTTTTCACCTGTCTGTCTTTTCTGTCTCTCTGCCTAGCGTACTACCCATACAGATAAAGCACCAGCTGTAATCCCCGTATCTGTGCAGGATCTGTGTAGATTGACATGCAGCCAGTCGTGTAATGGAGGATACTGGATTATACCTTGAACTCTGTCCAAGTCTATGCTAACACTGGAGCACTGAAGTCACAAATACTCTACTCAGTATCATAAACATCCCTTTAGTAGCTAAGAAGATAGGTGAATTAGGCCACTTAACCTATTCACAGGACTTTTCATTGCTACAGTTAACTCTATTCACAATAGTTTTCAGGGCTGACATTCCTCTTCTAATGAGTTATAATGTGTTAAAAATATTCTTTTTTTTTTTTTTTTTTTAATGTTCTACCAAGAAGTTGCACCCAACTGGTCCCTGAACATGAGCCCTGCTCACATCACATCTGTCACCTATTATACCCCCACCTCACTAATGATCTCTCATACTACATGATAAATCATCTGAGAGGATAGCAGCAACGGCATGTTTCATGGTCAACCTTGTCCTTTTAATCTGCCAAAGTTTGAATCCCCACCCCCCCACACACACACACAATGTTCTCACACCAATACACATTCACTTAAGCATGCATGTATAGATAAGGTTATGTGGAGGGACACAGCACGATAGACGACATGATTATCCTCATAACTACATTACAACTTCTGGACATGGTATGCATATGTACAGTTTGCGTTCATTTTACCTGCCGCTTGCACTCTGCTCTCTCGCGGTGCCGTCTCCTCCTCTCCCTGGCTTTCTGGAGAGCTATGTACTCTGGTGGTTGCTCAAGCTCACGAGCCTTCTTCAAGTGGGCCGCAGCATGGGCCATGACTTAAACTCTCTCCCTCGCTCGGTCTCAACCAATTGTTTTCTTAGCTATTTTCTCACTCGCATTGTACTCTTTCATACATCGTTGACTACCACTCACACACTTTGCCTTTGCAGATGGCAGGAGAAAATGTTCCACAATATGAACCTTAAAAAACCTTAAGAAAAACACCCAAACTGTCATAAAGTCCCATACAGTATCGGAGTTCTATACAAGCAAGTAAAAGCAAAGTATGATTTGGTCCAGAACATTTTGTAAAAACCAGCTTCAAATCAATGTCAATCTGATAATGTGCTAAGCTCTAAACTGAACAATCCCACGAAAAACAGAAAATCAAAGAAAAAATTGTCGAATGTAGATCAACCCGCCAAAAAATGACCAAAATAGTAGATATTTCTAAATTGTTTCCTTTTCTCTCCTTTCTCTTTTCTCTTCTTCTCCCATCCTCTTCTTCTGTCTTCTTCCTCTCCGCACAAGAGTGATCGGGAACACAGCTACTAGATTTTCATATTCTTACACAAAATACATACCATCCTACAATGATGGTATGTGTGCGAATATGAGAGAGACAGGGAGATGAAAAAGGGGAGGTGAATGATGAATGTAAGACCCATCCACTCACTCACATATCCTGACACATACACACACACACATATACACAGGGAATGACCCCACTCCAGATGTACATATGAACTCCAAGCCGTGTGAATGGGACCAGCTGACAAATGTCATTTGTGTGTGTGTGTGTGTGTGTGTGTGTGTGTGTGTGTGTGTAAGGGGTTTAGGGAGGCTGCATGCCAGAGCCACAACTACTCCCTCCCAACCACTGTGTACAAATACACTCTGCACTACTCTATGTAAAATGGAGAAAGGGAGAGGGTATTGGAAGAAAGAAATGTTTGACAGGGAAGGTGAGATAGAACACAGAGGACGGAGAGAACAAATAAAAAGAGGATAAATAAAAGAGTTTGGGGCGTGAAGGAAAGAATACAATAAAAGAATAAAAGATGATAGTGACGTAGAAGAGGGAAAACAGAAGAGCAGCTGAAAGAATGGCGTAGTAGAGAGAGGGAGCAAGAGAGGCGGGGTGTCTGCAGCATGTCCTTCTCTGAGCCAGCAGGGAGGGAGGGACACACCACTCTGCGTCACAGGGGACCGCTGAGCAGAGAACAGTGACTTGCAATCACCTGTTACAGGATGCCTGTTACAGCACCCATAAAGGCGGAGGTCACTACATCCTTTTGATTTGTTGGAGGAGCAGTGCTGACTATTTATTGCTGAGATTAAATTGAATACAAATGACCTTTCTCCATATCAAAACTTGCTTTGCAGTCCACCGTACAGTACAGGACAAACCTCTCAGCTGCCCTTATTTTAAGAATAGAACAGAATGAAAAAAAACTCTTTCCACTGTCGTGGCAATTTAAAGTCAATTGCACTTTGTCTAGTGGTGAGAACAGCTCAATAAAGCTATAACACAATATATGTCTTAAGAATATTTAATAAAACATTCTAGAGAAATACTTATAAGTAAGCACAATACCTTTTGCAACCAAGAGGGTTGTTCCGGGTAGAGAGCAAAAGCAGGTTACATCAGTCAAGCTTTATATACCTTTTCTAATATGCTGAGTCATGCTAAGCCACATGACTAAAACTATCTCTTTCACAGTCCAAGGCAGTTTAGTGAAGACAAAGGAATCAAACAGTGCACAGACACCTGATAGAAAAGAGGTACTTTCTATCCTAGTTAGAACATCCTGCTCTAACTCCCTACGACTCGTCCGCTCCTAGGAACTGCTTGTGTCCTTGGCATTACCAACAAAACCGTCTTTCATAACAATGCAACAGTTGTAATAAACTTCCAGCTAATAATCATGGGAAAAGAGGAAACATATACTTCCCTCAGCTCAGTAGTTTTCCACTGGCTGTGACTATACTTATGCATATATTTTATTGCAGTTTATACTTCAAGCATATTATAAGCACACTTATATTATTGTTTTCCATAAAAATGATCACATAGAGAAATAATGATGTAAGTCCTGTCATGCCCCACATATGTTAATCAATCCCTCAGTTATGTTGATCAATCTCATTAAACATTATAATCATCAGTTAGAACAGTCCAATCAGTTAAGGCAGATAACATTTTCAAATTCTTAATTTAATCTGAGTCAGTACTACCTTCATCAGAGTCATCAAATGGGGATTCCCCTGATTTGTCATTGTTGTCACCTGTAGAATCATCATACATGCCTTTTTCAAAATCATTTCCTTCTGTAGGAACTTGTATGTACTTTCTCCATATCAAAACTTGCTTTGCAGTCCACCGTACAGTACAGGACAAACCTCTCAGCTGCCCTTATTTTAAGAATAGAACAGAATGAAAAAAAACTCTTTCCACTCACAAAAAGGCGAAACATATATCTTCATATAGTGCTGATATGCTGTGTCTATGGACAAAGTCTGGATTCACGAACTGAGGAAGTACAAAGATTAGACTCTGCTGGAGAGAGTCAATCATACAGTTCCACTGCAGTGCGCCAGCAACAAGATGTTTGGAAGTAAGTTTGGAAGTTTTAACCAGTTTAACACCTGATTTATTAAGACCACTTGTGCAAATCAAGTCAGTCACAGTTTTGCAATTAGAATAGCTGAGGTGCAACCATAGTCCCACATGCTGCAGCATTGCTCTCAAACCAACAGCCAGCTGAGGGAGCAGACTGGGATCCCCCACTCTAGCTGAGGCAGACGCCAGCAGATGAAGGGTTGCCAGATGTCTTGTCAGTGCAGTTATGGCATAACTCCTCTCAGTCCGAGGTTCCAGTTTGTTTTTTATTTCCTTAAGCAGTGGTTATATAATATGCTATATGTAATAAACTATAATTTCTTTTAATCTCATCTTCTGACATGAAAAAGAGAAATCTCAGCTCTCTGTTTTCTTATTATTCTCTTCCTTATTGTCTCTCCCTGCCTGTTGTGCCTTTGAACGAATAACACAGCAGCCATGAGAAGTTAGGACGTGCTCCCTCTGGGCGTTAGCAATTATGCCGTTTTGGTTTAAAAAATCAGTGGCTGTAATCCACCCCCATTTCCATTGCTTGTGCACACAGGTCAGTAGATCAGAATTGGCATTAGCAACACCACAAACACAAATACGGCCCTAAGAGTATGACATTTCAGGACCAGGGACAGTTCCCAAAGCCAGTTTAGGCCTGTACTGTGTACTGCCTGTTAATGCCAGGCACTGGGTCTGCATACCTACATACTCCCCGCCCCCCCCCCCCAACACACACACACACACACACACACACACACACACACACACACACACACACACACACACACACACACACACACACACACACACACCTATTTCTGTTCACACATTTTGGCTGATGTGTGTTTCCACTGGCTCGGCCAACATCTCTTTCACAACTCCTGGCAAGATCACACCATACACAGATCTGTGTGACAGACCCATATTAAAAATCATGAGAGGGACAGATCCACTGAATCACTTCACAGCTCTAAGTCTGTTTTAAATTGTCTAGATCCATTCATTGAGCCTATTAATTCAGTTCCATAAGGGTCCTGCTGTTAGGGGGACGTCTCTTTGGATGTGATCTACTCTTCTAGTGCTCTCTGCTGGTGAAACAGGGAAAGAGCATTTTTGTGAAGGCAATAGCAATCAAATCAAGATTTAACGCAAGAAATGTATGAAATAATAGAAAAATAGATACAATGATTATGATTGTAAGTATTTTAGCTAACATAAATATTGTCTAGGAATATCTTCTGAATTGTATTCCATAATCTGGAATAGGATAGGATAACTCACCATACACAATTTAAAATCTGTTTGCCTAGTGTTGTGCCTAGTAATCATGTATGCATGCATACATGATTCCACCTGGAACACCTTCAAATTGCCTTTTTTGGAATAACCCCAAGGCCAACGTACGGTTTGTTACCAAGCACAGCGTTTTAAAAACAGCTTTCCATCAACATTGTGTGTCTGTGCTAAGAGAGCAACAGAAAAGCTTCTTGAAATGATCCACTTTGTAAGGGTACATACCTGTTACTGTTTCCATTAGTTTATCATTTATCCATGGCCCTGTACTTGTTTTATCCTGTCCCCTCTCTCTGTCCCCTCCCTCTCTCTCTCAACACGTCTCTGGTGTCTGGATGCTTTCCCTCTGCTTTCAAGACTGCCAGAGTCACCCCCCTTCTGAAGAAACCAACACTTGACCCCTCTGAGGTCAAGACCTACAGACCGGTTTCCCTTCTACCCTTCCTATCAAAAACTCTTGAACGTGCTGTCTTCAATCAACTGTCCTTGTACCTCCACCAGAACAACCTCTTGGATCCCCACCAGTCTGGGTTCAAAGTGGGTCACTCGACCGAGACTGCCCTCCTGGCAGTGACGGAGTCGCTCCATGCCGCTAGAGCGAACTCTCTCTCCTCTGTCCTGATACTCCTGGACCTGTCTGCAGCGTTTGACACAGTGAACCACCAGATCCTCCTCTCCACCCTTGAGGGGATGGGTGTCTCAGGCTCTGCACTCTCCATGTTTGCATCCTACCTAACGGATCGCTCCTACCAGGTGACGCTGAGAGGGTCTGTGTCAGAACCACGCAGGCTCACTACTGGGGTTCCGCAAGGCTCGGTTCTAGGTCCTCTCCTCTTTTCCCTCTACACAACATCTCTTGGTTCTGTTATCCATTCACACGACTTTTCCTACCACTGCTATGCAGATGACACCCAGCTGATCCTGTCATTTCCCCCCTCTGACACACAAGTGGAGGCACGCATTGCTGCATGTCTGGCAGACATCTCGGAGTGGATGTCGATGCACCACCTGAAGCTCAACCTGGACAAGACTGAGCTGGTGTTCCTCCCGGGGAAGGGCTGTCCGCACCGAGACCTGGCCATCACCATTGATAATGCTGTGGTGACGTCAACTCGGACTGCGAGGAATCTGGGTGTGACCCTGGACGACCAACTGTCGTTCTCGGCAAACATCGCATCAGTGACACGCTCCTGCAGATTCCTCCTCTACAACATCAGGAGGATTCGCCCCTTCCTCACTGACAAGGCAGCGCAGGTGCTCATCCAGGCTCTTGTCATCTCCCGCCTGGACTACTGCAACTCCCTCCTTGCTGGTGCCCCGGCGTCTGCCATCAGACCTCTGGAGCTTGTTCAGAAAGCTGCAGCTCGTCTGGTGTTCAACCGCCCCAAGTTCTCCCATACAACTACCCTTCTCCATTCTCTACACTGGCTCCCTGTAGCAGCTCGCATCCAGTTCAAGACCCTGGTGCTAGCATATAGGGCAGTGAAAGGAACAGCTCCTTCTTACCTCCAGGCTATGGTCAAGCCTTACACCCCCGCCCGACCACTTCGCTCTGCTGCCTCGAGGAGACTGGTTGCCCCGTCGCTCAGAGGTCCCTGCGGCCGATCTACACGGTCACGGCTCTTCTCTGTCCTGGCCCCGCAGTGGTGGAATGAACTCCCCACTGATGTCAGGACAGCAGAGTCGCTGCCCATCTTTCGCCGCAGGCTGAAAACCCACCTCTTCAGGAAACACTACCCTGACCCTTCCTCTTAGCCTTGCCTATTTGTCGTCAATTATGTGTCTGAGCTCTTGTTTATTGGCTCTTGTTCATTTGATACTTATTTGTCTTAGCTCTTGTTTATTTGGTTCACTTATTTGTCTTAGCTCTTGTTTATTTGGTTCACTTATTTGTCTTAGCTCTTGTTTATTTGATTATCTTATTTGTCTCATTTGTTTAAGATAAAGTAGGTTGCTAACTTATTGCACTCTTACCTTAACACTAGTTATGCTCTTAGTTGCTTGTTTAGGAAGGACATTTCTGGTGACTAGTAGTTTTCTTGCCTACCTATGTTGAATGCACTTATTGTAAGTCGCTTTGGATAAAAGCGTCTGCTAAATGACTGTAATGTAATGCTTCTTTCCCTTCGCTATTTCCTATTGCCCAACATAGTTTAACCTCTTTGAATGCTTGGATTATGTGCATATACCTTAACCAACCTGGCTTCTTTTCATTGAAAAACAAAAGAGAAAGATGCAAAAACAACCCTCCCAATCACATACACAATCCATGACCATCACCAAACATCAACTCCTAATAGCTACGACTACTCTACTGGACTGCCTGCCGGCTCAAGTTTCTGCTTTTAAAAGAGAAAATCTATGAGCTTATTGATCAGCATGTTAGCTGATCCTAACACACTGTTAAAGCTATATTCTTACAGTAGTGTGTGTCTGTGTGTGTCTGTGTGTGTGTGTGTGTGTGTGTGTGTGTGTGTGTGCGTGTGCATGCATATGTGCACGCAGCAGTGTCTACATATCAGCAAAGGCTGATCACTGGAATTGATCCCTTCCATCTCCAGTCATAGAGTAATACAGTATAACCTAAAGGGGGGAGAGAGTGTGTGTGTGTGTGTGTGTCTGTGTGTGTGTCATATTACATGCAGGCGGGCTCCAGAGAGCTGATGTGAGCTCCTGTGTCTATTGGTTTAGTGGTTCTCCTACACGGGAGGGGTTAATGGTCTGTTTTCCATTTTATAGATCCAAATGCTTTTATATGGCCCATTAAGGTGCTATGATAGACAGATATGAGAGACGCAGAGACAGGCGCGTGTGTGTGTGTGTGCACGTGTCTGTTTATGTGCTTCAACGTGTATGAGTGTATGTGTGTGTGTGTGTGCGTATGTGTGTTAGGTGTGCACGTGTGCTAGTTCAACTCAGTCACGTGCACACAAACATATATATATACAGATATAAAAAAGGGGTGTACACACTAAAATTCTGAAGTATCCCCCCCCTCCAATAATGTCTAATCCAACAAAAAAAGAAACCAGATCCACAGCTGTATGATAAGACCTGTCATTGCCATTTTTGGTGTTACTGCCATTGTTTGTTGGTATTGGTATTGTTGTTGCTGTTGTTGTTGTTGTTGCCAGCTTGCTAATGGAGGTGCTGTGCTGTAGAGTTTGGGTTCAGCTGATGATGAGTGCCTGGCAGCATAATGCATCTGAGGTGTAATGGAAGGAGGCTCTTTGTGTTTGAGATGACTCATTTAGATTTCAGGAAGCCCATACATCTTTCATGACAAACAAATTTCAACTCTCTTAACCCCCCTCCCTGATTTCCGCTCCCTCACTAAGAAATCGTACTTTTCATTACTGCTTAAATATGTCTGGTTTAAGTGATGCATTATGCTTCCACAAACCTTATATGAGTGAGTGAGTGAGTGAGTGAGTGAGTGAGTGAGTGAGTGAGTGAGTGAGTGAGTGAGTGTAATGTTGTTCTAATGTATTGCAGAAAGCATAACACCAATGTACTTGACCAAAGACTATACAGGAGGCAGATATTGAATTTTGTTTTTAAAGGCATGGATTAGAAGGCAAAACTCAAAGAAAGCCACTCACTCTCCACACAACTCTCCCACTACTATTGACATGCTTGAGTCACACTGAGTGCAAAGGTCACTGGTTGATTTAAGCTAATATGGCAGCATGCAGCAACAGCTATTCCTTCACAGCAGGGTGGGTGAGGCCACTGTTTTCTAGCTGGCCACTAGTTGGCGTGTTTGTAGCAAAACTCAGGAGAGCAGCAGGAGGTCTGCAGTACCCAGCTGAGATCTGACACAGAAGCTCCACCTCACCAAGCTTAGAAAATGCACACAAACGCACACACACACGCATTGCACAATCTCTATATATGTATACAGTACACATGCTGTACGCTCACCCTCTCCTCACAGTATATTGATTATAAAATGTAGCTAAATCCTGTCCACCAAATGCCTGTAATATGAGAAAATACACACTGGATTAGATCAATCAATTATATGTCTCTTTGCCACACACAAAGAGTTATTGATTGTCCATTGAGACAGCACTGACAGCAATACACTGGCAAGGGGAGTATTGTAATGGAGTATTTTAAAAAGAAGGGAAAATCTGTGGGAAACAAAACTACTTGTCACCTATGGGTCCATTAAGCCTAAGACTACTGATTCCACGTGGCATTTCATGGATGGATTCATCTCACATTCTGACAGACATGGCATATATGATAATAATAATAAAAGGCTGTAGAGGACGACAGCAGATATACAGTAACATTACAAGGTTTGAGGTAAGAGTGCGGTGCAGTATGTGAGAAACCTGTGGGCTTCTAAACACTAAAACCAAGCCCCGTAAACAACAAGAGGACCAACATAGGTCCAGGCTAGGCTGGTGTAAATATTAGGCTATTGGCTCCATTGCTATCTATAAATTAAACCTGGTCTCTTTGTATTGGTGCACAAAATCCAGAGGTAGAGATGGTAATGGATTGGCTCACAGATGTGATTTAAATGTCAAGTCATTTTTGGTGCCTCTTTTACTGCTTAGGAAAGGTCAGAGACATAAAGTACACAAAGCATGCACACATACACGCACACACTCGGATTCTCAACTAAATCACATAGAGTCAAATCTAATAGCCAGTGGACAGAGCAGGCAGTTAGCAATTCAGATCGGACCACACCCAGATGCACTGATGTACCGAGTAATAGCAGACAGACAGGGATGTGGGGGCGAGGAGGGGGGGGGGGGGGGGTGAGAGAGGCATTGTAGATGGGATATATAACCTTGATACAGTCAGACGATATGTCCCGAGAGAAAGACCACACCCTGTTGTGATTGCAGTAATACCACACGTACACACAGAAACACACTGACACAGACACACACAGACACAGAAACACATACATCTGATTTGTAAAAGAGCCAGTATAAGTAGCAGCTATATGATTTGCTTTTGTCCTTCAGTACTTCCACCATATAAACAGCCCTGTCCAGCACTTCCACAGACAGACAAGCAGCAGCAGCACCACATTAACTGATTGCTTCCAGCTTTTGCTTTTTGGTACATTAAGCCACAGCCTTCACCATCCTTTCTCAGAGTAAACTACTCAGAGGACGTAGTAGAGGGCTAGAAATGCAGAGTAAGCAAAGGATTAAGTCCATAAATGCATAATTCACTTCCCGCAACTGACGCCAAGTTTGATTTATGAAATGCTCTGGTTAAAGCTATCAGTGAAATGCAGGATACATAATGTACCCTCAGGTTAACGGGAAAGTAGAGATTTGAAGGACTAAATATATCAGGTTCGGTCACATTGAAGTTTATATGAAAAATGTATATAGGGTATAACAACAGATAGATACAGACATACACAGACAGACACAGACAGACACACATAAACACATACATCAACAATGACACTAGAGTCCACTGCTTCCCTATGACACAGGAGCGGTAGTATGATACCCGCTGCCTTGGAAATGGCCGTCAGACTAATTTATGGCTTTCCCGTTTTCTCTTTGAAGTCCTGCCCAAGTCCCTTGGGAACGCATGACGTCAGTTTGCCTTTCCTGTTAATGAGATGAGACAGAGGTCTGCAGCCCACTGGAAAAATGAACTGCCCCATTTCAATGAAACTGCCATCCTACTGCCGATGCTATCCATGCCAAGGAATATCAACAGCATTCATGGGATCCGGGTGTTATGGTTCTGGGATTCTACAAAGACTGGGATGTGTAGGGATAGAGAGATTAAAACTCATCAGAAGAGAACAGAACACTTTCTGTCCAAAGGATGCAATAGATGTGCAGGGTGTGGTTTCAGGACAGTACAACACAAATACTGAGCCACCCATCAAGACTTTCATTGGGTAAATCAATTATTGTAGAGCTAGGATCAGGTTCTTTAGTTTGACAATAGATACCACTGATGCACATGGAGTCAAGTTCACCTGTCTGTAAAACATATGCCAAGGACCACCTTTTGAAATTCTTGTTTTTGGATATGATTTCAGTAAAATGAATGACAATGAATTAACTATCTGAACTGACATACTGTCTACAAGTCAGAGACAACAATAATGGGAGAAAAAGCTGGTCAACGTGGCCGGTTGTGAATCACGTTTAGTGAATTATAGTGAAATCCAACTATTCTTCATTTTCAGACCCCACATTGAGAACCACAGACCTTGAATGCTTCATACAGTTAGAATACATAGAAACACACAGCTTTTGTTTTACCGCTTTGACTCAATGTTCAAGTGTTACCATTGTTAAAGCATTGGGAGAATTTATTGCCATCCCTTGGCTGATCTCATCCAGTGTCAGCTGACAAAGTGTATTGAGGCATAAAGTGATTTCACCTCCAAGTTGAATGTATAGGCTAATGAATAATGAAACACATGGCCTAAAATTCACTGCTGCACAGTCATACCAATAATGCTGAGTGATGCTGTCGGAAACAGAGAGGGCAAGAGGCACACAGATATGAGAGAGAAACAGAGAGAGAGAGAGAGAGAGAGAGAGAGAGAGAGAGAGTCAGACAGAACAGATGTGAAGAGAAGCATAAACAGTTCATTAACCGTGAAAAACTTCAGTAGTTCTCTTTTGTGCTATAACAAGCTGAAAGAATTTGAAATGCTAGGACCATGTGATACATAATGTAAATAACAAATTGCAATTTAAGGGGCCCGTGCACAAGGAACACAGGGACAAAGATGGTAAATAGCACACTTTGGATTCTCCAACTGCAGGTGTTAGCAGTTACATCACTGCATCTTCCTCATCATGTGGCAAGAGCAGTCTGGTGTTTTGCTTGCATGCATATGTGTGTGCTTGTTTGTCTGTCTGTCTGTCTGTCTGTCTGTCTGTCTGTCTGTCTGAACAACACAGCAAAAAGCTTTGATGTGTTCCTGTGAGAAAACCATCACTTACACATCTCAAACATGACGAGAGAGGCAGTGGAGAGAGGGGGACAGGGGGGGAGAGTGGGGAGTGGAGAAGGAGCTGGAGAGAGTATATTTATATAAAGGTCTTTGAGCTGTTTCTGAGAAGTCCATTGATCACCCCCCCCCCCCCCCCCACCCCCCCCCCCCACCCCCCCCCCCTCTCTCTCTCTCTCTCTCTAACGGGAAAGAGAGTTATGAGGCCATAATGAATAATTAACATCTAAATGCCTCCGACTGCCCCAGTCCAAAAACACCTGCCCTTTATGGAGCCTGTCTGGCTAAGGATGCCTCTCAATAGTCTAGCTTCTCCCCTTAAAACACCTGCTCTCTGTGGAGATCATCAACAGAGGACACATCTCAATATCCTGGCTACCTCCTGAGGACGCATCTCAATAGTCTAGCTTCTATTCCTCATCTTATATCCTTGAGCTGTAGTCAGCTAACATGGTCTAACTATCTGTCCATCTGCATTATCTACACTATTTGATTGTCTAATGTAATACTGGAGTAGCCTTAGCTTTACAGTTGAGATTAGATTAACTTCCCTGTCACACTTTGACCTCTTGCTCTTTTGATGAATGAAAAAATGGCTTTTATCTCAAACAACACAATCATGTTGTGTTATTGTGGCTAGCATGATGATGATGATGATGATTATGATGGTGATCATCATATCTCTGCCCTTGCATCATCTAACGCAAGACAAGCCAGTGGGGGATGGTGTCAGGTCAGTGTGCCGTGCAATGCCATGTATGGCGCAGTGGACATGGTGAGGAGGTACCCCTTCCTGCTGCCTAAATTTCCCTTTGCTAGTCTCATATTCTCTGCATCTATAAGTGAACCTTTGGGCTTGGTGTGCATAGCATGGCTGCACAAGGTGTCTCAGTTGTCTTTTTGATTGAAAGCGGAAAGGCAAATACTACATCACAAACCCCATGATCAAAAAAGCCAAAAAAGCCAGTAGCTCAGTGGGTTTGGTTTTGACACACCGCTATTTACATCCTTTCTGGCATGAACATCAACCTCCAACCAGGAAGTGTTTCTCATCTGATTGTGTTTCTCATCTCATCATGCCGATGACACTCAGAGTGGGAGGCGGGGTGGAATGAGTGAAACGATAGGAATATCCTCCCACATCCTCACATCGCGTCATACCTGGCTGCACAATAGGTGCTTCAACCAAGTAGCTGCTTCACAGAAAACAACGGCAACGGTTCATCTTCGGGTTAACATCAGCAGTGGTAATGGAGTGGCTGACTTGTGGTCACAGGTTTGGATGTAAGCACTTATAATCGGGCTAGCGCTCTAACAGTGCTGGTAAACACAGCTATGTGTGTGTGTGTGTGTGCCCTGTGCAATTGCACTCACAGAGACCCCAACTGGGCAATCATTCGCATTTCCCATCATGCAGTGGGGCAATGGAAGACAGCTGTGTGTGTGTGTGTGTGTGTGTGTGTGTGTGTGCGTGTGTGCGTGCATGCGTGTGTGTGTGTGTGGCTGTTCAGAGATAATGTAATGAAGGCCAGGGCTCCATTAGGACTCCCTTCCTGCAGAATCCCATCACACCACTCCCAGTAGAGAAAGAGAGACAGACAGAGACAGAGAGACAGATGCAGCAGAGAGACAAGCTGAGAGACAGGGAGACAGAAAGAGAGAGATGTAAATGTCAAAGATTACAGTAAAACCTGACCTCCTGACACATCAGGATCTCAGGGAGGGGATTAAAGAGGTGAGGGACTCAGGGTGAAGGGAGGGAAGTATTTAGAGGGATGAAGGAGACATGAGGGACAGATAGGACTGTGGACAAGGGGGAAAGTGGGGTAAAGCAGGAAACCTATATGCCGGCAGAGAGGGGAAGTGAGGTTCTGGAGGAGGAATGACGGATGGCAAGTTGAAAAGAGGAGGAAAGTGGGGACGGAATGAGGTGCAAGAAGAGCTTTCAAATAAGGGAACACACTATAACTTGACTAAGGAGCTCACTATTAGGTTATACTTGCTGTGTAACCAAGATTTAGTTCAAGTTATCTCGTCCTAGGCAGCACATGGCAGCCCAAATACGGTCAATGCTATATCAATACTATGTGTGGTCAGCATGTCCACATATATACATATAACTCAAAGACGTAATGTCACACAGGCCTCAGAGTTTATAGGAAACAGATCCAGCAATAGTGTGACGAAGCTTTCAAACAGAGATCATGTCTTATGGTGGCCAGCGCATCTGACACATCCACACACAATCGAAGCCAACAGAAAACAATGTATTTTGCTTATTATCAATATCAGAATCAGGGATAGAATGAGCTCTAAATATACAGCATTCAACCCCAGGAAAGTGGATTGGCACAGGCAGAGGGGTGACAACATATGACGCAGTCTCCATATTTCTCAGATAGAGGAGAGAGAAGACTGCGGGAAGCAACTGCTTCCCTGTGGGCATTTACAGGCTGCTTGGGGCACCACCATTGGGAGACACCCAACCGTTGGGAAGGAGCCAATCACACTAGAGAGAGGCAGTATTTGTAGACTCACATCACAATGTTACTCTGTCATTTTCTCTTTCTGTCCCACACACAAACATGAGACAGATCTACACAAGTTGTAGATCTGTCACTATCAAGCTCAAGTTCTCACTACCTATCTACTCCTTTTGCTCCTTCTACAGTATGTCTCTCTCTATTTGTCTATCACAGAGCCTATACCAGCTTAACAATTACTACCAGACATTGCATTTTAGTTTCTAAATCTAAAGCAAGGAAAGAAACAAAAGCTCGAGAGCAAGATGTCAATATGATGACTTCAAGTAAATGTAGAACTGTGCTTCTATGTTAAAAGTTTCTAATGACAGGTGTACAGGATCACTGAAGCCACATGACAATGACGATGCATATAGATACAGATCTCCAGCCAGTAAGAAAACAGGTTAAAATGTGATTTCATGTACCAGTTTAGCCTCGACAGAAGTCTTCTCACTGTTCATGAATATGAGCTAACTTTTGAAGGAAATTTAAGTAAATTAAAAATCTAAACCCATTCAGTGGACCTTTATTCTTGGGATAATAAGCCTAGTGCTGGGGTACATATTGTGTTCTTTGAAAGCACCTTTGCCCCGGTACTTTCATTATGAGGTACATAAGGATAAACACACACAAACATACAGGCACACGTACATTTAGCACAAGTTACAATTCATGGCCTGCTACTAATCCACCAATTTTATTTCTGCGTATTTGACTACAAACACACAAGACATAAATGTTCTCCCTATACATATACTCACTCACACACCTGCTTGGGCAGTGTTGCTGTGGATAATTCAATGCTGATTATAGTATCTGATCATGGCCCCACCCAAAAATGGAGAAAGAGTAAAGTGTATGTGTGTGTGTGTGTGTGTGTGTGTGTGTGTGTGTGTAGCACTCCAGTCCATTACTGAAATCAAATTAGCCTGAGAGAGTGCGCTTAGACAGGAAACAATCTACCATTTCGTCATTCGTTTTCACTGTACACACAGACACACACAAACACACAATAAACTGTCAAAATTAAGTCTAGATGGTAACTTTTAGCATACATTTCCTATACATGTTTTAACACACATTAATTAATACTCATTTCAATCTTTAGATATAAAATAAACAAATCAGAGCTATAGATATTTAGTCATTTCATGTAGTAGTTATATCACCACTGTAAATTTAACTGTAAAAATAAGCCTTGGTGTTTTCTATGAAAATGTGGTAATGACAGTTTTATAGATTGTTGTTTGTTATATGCCCTACCAGTACACATGTGCTTTCATGTGAAGTTTATGAAAAGCTTTACCATCTAGCCAGCTGGGTGGTGTTGACACAGAGAGAAGGAGGCTCAGAGTTTGAATGCCTTCAAGTCAAATAACATGAAAAAGCTGAAAACAATGTAATAACCTCTAATCTCAAAAATCATCGCTCACAACTATAGTACTTTCCAGTGCCCACAACTTCAACATTATTTCCCATTATTCACCTTGGATCTGTAATTCCTTAATGTGTTGATGATGATTTTGAGAGGAGAGGAGAGGAGAGGACAGAAAAAGAGAGGAGAAGAGGCCTCATCAGCACCATCTCAGAATTTCAGAGCTAGACAAGGACAGAGAGGCTTACTGGCAAACACAGCCAAGCCCTTGAGTGGCCTGTGAGAGCACTTAGTGGGCACACACAAGACGCACACACAGGCACACACACACACACACACACCGCCCTGCATTGCATTAAACTGAAACAGAACAACAGGCTAATAAACAATATATAGTGTGTGTATGTGCTGTGTGTGTCTAAAACAGGGCTACAATCACAAGGCTTCAGTCTACTCAGGGCTATAGACGTTTATAGGCTATTTCACTACCTGCATGAAAGATAACTGTTCCTTCAAGTCATATTGGACATGTCATGTTTTTACCGGAGCATAAGGGCAAACAGGACAACTGCTCAGGGACAGATATGCTTTCCCTCTGGCCAGTAACCTATGGTCCACACCAAACTTTACAGTAAGCCTACAGTGGTACATGCAAAGGGGCAAACATTCCTCTCTGCAGCCTGAGCCTGCAATGAGCTAGTGGAGCCAATCTAGGCCTGGTGGTGTTTATTTTGAGGGCCATAACAACTAGCACAATTGGCCACTTCCCTGAAGCTCATCGGTCTCCGTCTGTTATCAAAACAGAGGGCCATTTTTTTTCTGCAGAAAAGCTTTGCTCATGTTAGTAGCCCGTCTTAACGGCATCAATCAGGATTCAGACATCCAACGTTTTAGTGGATCTCTCAGAACACTGACGCTGAGCTGTTTTAAAGACGTGGTAAGCAGGTCTACGCCTTTTGCTATTCTCCCGAAGACCTCAGCATCAGCAGCGGTTTCTGCTGCTCGTTACACGGCTGACTGGACCAGTCAATGCAGAGAGAGCAGCCTGCGTACCGACACCCACCTGCCGTATACGATTCTGTTGCAGCGGCGGTGGTCCTCCCTCTGGGGACGTGTTGCTCGAAGAGGCCATTTTCAAGTCTCGGTCGGAGCCGCCGCCCCTGATGTGACTTTCTTCTGGGCTGCTTGACATTCCGTCTCGGGCAAGCTGGTGGCAGCGCGACGCGGTCTCTGAGGGTCCTCTTTCCGGAGCGAGGTGAGCTTCTCTCCGGGCCTCAGAATCCACAAGGCTCGGCAGGACCCGGCATCATTCTGCGGCGTTACAGACAACCTTTCATACAATGTGACAAAAGCTTGTAGAGTGATTCTTCTTGATTCTCAAACCAAAACCAGGGCTCCCTCAGTTTAGGGATGCTCCCGATATGCTGTTGTATCCTGTGTGTGTGTCTGAATGTGAGCGCGCTTCAGTGCGCTTTCCCGAACCTCCGCAGGATCAATGCGCCCTTCAAAGTAATGTAGGAAATTTCGCAACCACGATCTGAGCGCATATAAACGACCCAACAGACTGGTGAATACTAGCACTAGGAAATGCGGAATTTTCTATGATACCCGAGTTGACTAGATGTGACGTTTAAGGGGCGGAGAGCACGGCAGCCGTGAACAATCAATAACAAACGTGGTGTCTTTTTTTAATTATATGTCATTGTTTGGCATTCTATGCAACTAATCAGAATAACCGCGTCTATTTTCGTTTGTTTAACTTTTAGTCACACATGATTGCGCACATGAATCAAAACATCAGTTACACATCTGGCATAGTTTCTCCTCTTTATCCTACCACTGCACAAAGTAGCTCTGCACCGCTTGATTTAAAAAATAAAACAGAAAAAACAACTTTGTTGCAGGGTCCATTTTAAGCTATTCTCAACTAAAAGCATCTGAATGCACGTACAACTGATATTTACCATAAACTATATCAGAAGTAGGACCTTAAGAGGAGTACGCGAATGCAGCATAAGTGGGCTCCCATTTAGCTATTGTTGCTCCCCTCCCTCGTTGGTGCGCTGCAGCAGTAGCAAGGCTTCGGGGCTCGGGTTGGGTGACAGACTATGGGCTGCAGAGTGGACAGTTCAGTAATGTGTGTCAGTCCTATTTTCAGCGACTGATCAAACAGAAACTATGAGCTTGTTCATAGGCCTATGAAATCATTGTAACCCATGCACATTGTGTTAGTTGGGCTTCTTGGATAGGCACTGGACAAGGATTTCTCTGTCTCTCTGTCCCTTTCTCAGTTTTCCTCCGCCTCCACCTTGGTCTGTGTCTCTTCACAGAGCTAGTATTCAGTATCCACTAGAAGAGGAGCAAGTGGTAATAGGAGTGGATTGAACCATGTTAAACTGACAGAAGATTTGACACAATTTAAAGGAAAAAATAAAATATTTGAAGTGAGCCTGAGAGTGGCAAGTATACTATTTGTATGTGATAATTGTGTTTTTCAGAGTCTAATTTATCATTTGAGTTTACTTCTCCTTTAAAGATCAGAACAAAAGATGGGGAAATAAAACCCTGGCCTGTAGTCTATTGTGGTGCAGAAGGAAAGGGAGTAAGAGCCATTACCAAAGAAAGTGTGGATTGGAGATGAACGACCAGACTGACAGGAAAACAGCCTCAGTCAGGACGGCTCATATTGCTGAAAAGAAGATTTCCTGTTCTAAGCATTTATTTTGCATTCATCTGGTTACACATATACTTAATAATTAATAATTTGCAGAAAGTGTCTGAAAGAGACTGATTTTGCATGGCTGTTCCTTTGCCCTGGAGCCGACACAGAGGTACATCAGGGTTCATGACATTCCTATCATTGGCTCTTGCCATTAATTTAGTAGCTGGAGAGATGGGTACACTGTGATCTGAACACGTCAGCAGTAATTAATCTGTTACATTCCTAGAGAAAAAGATGGATATTGGGTACTCCATATTGGCTGACACCATTAGCCACAACCACTTTACATGTGATGGTGAAGGTGAATAGTACCACTCAAACATTTTGCATATGCCACATCTCTGGTTTAGGACAGCCCAATCAATATTTGTGATCATAGTCCACTCTCAGTCATTCTTCCACTGGTCCCCAGAAATGTAGTCAATGTAGGCAGGTTTAGAAGTTTTGGCGGCAAATGATATTAGAAGCAGGTACTTTGCCATAACTTTGGGTTTAGTGAATTGACAATCCTGCTTATCCCCAGAAACTCCTGCAGAGTTCTCAGTCACCTTTCTTTTCACCTTTCACCTTTTCTTTTGCAACTCATTTTCAATGATGCTGAATAACAGTAGAAAATGTAACATGTCTTAGGACATGGTAAAAACATATTTTCAAACTGCAATTCATAGGCCATTACAATGACTCATTACGCAAGTGCCATTTTCCTCTTTCCTGCTGCAGATAACGCCAGACAAGAGTTCCAGTTTTAGTGCTATGTCATGGGTAACTGTGAATTGGATGAGTCAAAAGGAAGACTGAAGCCATTATATCTCTGGAAGTTTCTAAAGCACTTACTTGCCACTTAACTACTTTAAATGACCGTTCCCTGACATGTGATAGCCTGTCAGCTTTCAGAGTTTATCAAACTACGGGGTATGGTGACTCATCCATCCCTGAACTTTACATTACAGGCATTTAGCAGACGCTTTTATCCAAAGTGACTTACAATAAGTGCATTCAGGCAGGCAAGAGAACTACTAGTCACCAGAAATTGTAAGTGCATTTCCTTCCTAAACAAGCATCTAAGAGCAAAACCAGTGCTAAGGTAAAAGTGCAATAAATTAGCTACCTACTTTTTAACTAATCCGTGTCTGAAGCTTTCATTATCAGCCTTGTCATGGTGCTCATGATTTTTGACATCCAGCACTGCCCTCTGTCTCCACTTTAAGATATAGCATTCACTCATCACAAAAATACTGTCCGCAGAACCATGTTTTTAAAAATCTGCCAATAACAAAATACAAGTGAATCAAACTTAATGTCAAAAACATTGAGTTAACAGATTGCCCATCCATTTATCACACATATATATTAAATAATTCAGCTGTTCCAGAGTAAAAAGTAATTTGGTCAAGTACCTACTGTAGACTTAATAGCGATGTATTTTTGAGCCATATCCTTTTACCACACAAGTTACAAAGCTCTCCTCAACTTTTTGATTCACCAGCCTTCACTGTGTATGTAATTTGTACGTAATAAAGAATTGTCTTATTTATCACTGTCTCGTAAGTCTGCAAATGAAGCTATTGTGTCAGAATAACAATGCAGTACTACAGTTGTAAAACCCATTGGGCACAGAAAATAGCATGGATATTTCATAGATACAAATGAATGTGACAGATGCTTAAAAATATAAAAATTATACTTTATTAGACATCTACCTTTCACAAACAAGATATAATTCAATTGGTACCAATCAATGACAGCTGCACCGAAACCACCAATAAACATTAACAACGACAAAAGACAGAAGACAAGAACACATGGGAAAAGCTTATAAGAACAAATGAAACAGAAATTTACTTCTGAATCTTTTACTGGGAAGAGAGTTGGTCCAAGTCGTCATGGGAGCGGCTGGAGAGGTGGGCCTCCAGAATTTCCCCAAATAAATTCCTTTTCAACAAGCTGTAGGCCATGGGCAGAAGTTGCCTGATCACCTTGTAGAAGTACTGGGGGGAGAGAGGAAACCGGAGATGAATAATGGACACACACACACACACACACACACACACACACACACACACACACACACACACACACACACACACACACACACACACACACACACACACACACACACACACACACACACACACACACACACACACACACTTAATAATGTGTTGCTAGATAAGCGTCTGAACTTTCCTTTCTTTATACTATGAAATAACATCAAATCAAAGAGCACCAACAACGCCTCTAAATAAGAAACTGTAGTAGCATCGGATGTTGGAGGACGTTGAGCACCCTGAGATGTGAGATTCATTCATTCAAACTCACATAGCTTAATGTAGGCATACTTATTTGTGCGTGTCTACAATACAATTTTATTGTCTGGCCATGGCCAGAAAATAGTCTTTGATCTCGTCTCAAGCACAATAACTCATATAAAAAAAAAAAATAAAAAATTTAAAAATAAAAAGAATCACATTCAAAAGCTTCAGTTATCTTCAGTAAGGGGAGGGGGAGGGGGGGCAAGAAAGGCAGTGGGCAAAGTGTGTTTATGTGTGTGCGCTGCGTGCTGTGGGCACATAGGCACCAGTTTCACTCACATGGGAGCCATAACAGAAGAGGTCTATTCCTAGCTCATAACCCATGCCGTAGTCACACTCATCGTTGGCAAACTGAACAAATGTGTTCATCTCCTGGAGCGGGCCAAAGGCTTTCACCCGCTCTTCATCATTCCGTGCTTCAACAATGGCTTTGCAGATCTTCTTGAGACCAGCTAGACACCGGGGCAGGGAAAGGGACATTATCGAGTCATCCAACATTGGTTAACTGGCTGAAATCAAATGCCCTTCATAATCTTAAAAAGGTACGCCAATGGTTAGAGCATCACCAACAGAACAACAAACAACAAAAGTATTGAAAATGCAGATAACATCAAATAAGTCGTAGAATGATCCGGGACATTTGCCTGCTTTCACAAATTGCAGTATTAATCCCATCACAATATTAATGACGAAAATGCTCGTTGACAACGTTTTTTTTAAAATTTCATCAACAAAGACTATGAAAAGTAAATATTCTGTCTCATGTCAACATTTGAAATAATTCTTTCATTCTAGTATTAACGAAAAACATGAAACAGTAAAAAAACACCGCAGATGTTTTTCCATGTTTTTGAAAAAGTTCTCCACATTCTAATATATCAAGGTTATACCATTAAAGTCCTCCTCCATTATCAACCCTATTACATTTCTGAACCTCTCAGGAAGAATTTCAAAGTGATGTCCTTGCCTTGTAAACCAATGATTTCCTCCCAAGGCTTGTTTGCTTGTGTCTGTGAGGTCGGTGGAGGGGGGGGTTTTAAGAATCATCTCCTCAGATGTGCTTAGTACTGCTTTTTCCTTTCAGTGTTGTGAAACATTTTCTTCCAATGTTTGAAGGTATACAGATAGAGGTAAAGGTCCTGGCTATTTAAATCTATGCAGTGGCATACACAATTGTGGGGTAAGTTCGATGTAGTGGTCAGAGCGGGCTGGTTATTACATATGTGCCAGATTTAAAATCCAGCTTTGGGTGCATCAAGGTACATACCAGGGCACAAATCAAGCTACCCTGTCTACGCTTGGTGTGTCAGTTTGTATTTGTCATGTAATTTGAGTTGAACTACATAGGACTATGTTATGCATGATTTTAATTGTCAGTCTTGAAATTGTCAGAAATGATTCTGACATTATTCATTAAAAAAATGTTTCGTTAGGTGTAGAGTTCAAAAACAGAAAAATAGTAAAATGTTACAAACACAATATACATTAAAAGAGTGGTGCTATTTGTTATTCTAAGGTTGAACTGTAGAAGTGTATGTATTTTCTAATCTAATTATCATCATAGGCCATTTTAGTCCGTAAATAATTGACTGTCACTGTCAAAATGAATGCTGACATGTTGTGAAATGCAAAAAATGTGCCTTGAAATTGTGAGTCCATTTTGTGGCAAAGTCACCATAATGAACACCCGTGTTTGCTATGCGTGTGAGCTCACCATCCGTTTCTGGTAGTTCTCTGTATCCCACATCATTCTTGTCTACAGGCACAACAATGCCGGCACTGTGGAAAGTCTTGGTGACCACCTATAGTGTGAAAAGAGGGCTCCAGTTAGCCACGAGGCAGATTCTCCCCAATGTTGCGACTACATGGCATGTGCCTTAGCCCGGTGTGCCACCAGTGCATCCCATACGGCAAGAAGTTTATCCACCTGCATCTATGACAGTCATGTTGATACTGATTGAATCAATACAGTGAATACAACCTTATGCAGTAGTGTGTTGAAGTGCTACAGTCTTATGCAATAAAATGACACGATAGTCTCTTGAGAGTTATGACTAAGGTGCTAAAACCGCACATCTACATTAGTAAACTTTTTGCTCCATTGTGTCAGCTACCTTCTTGTCCCTCTGCTTCATGCCTTTGGTCTTCTGATCTAGAGAGAAGCCCAGAGTCTCCGCCCTGCCTCTTAACTTTGCCTCCAAATTCCCCAAAGCTTCTCCTCCAGCTTTCTGGCTGCCCCTCTCTTTCCTCTTCTTCAACAGGTACAGGCTGTTTGAGGAGTGGATAAAGGGATCAAAAATAGGAGAGGATGACATAAATGTGAAGAGAGAGCGACAGAGAGATAATACCTTAATCAAGTGCCGCTCCACACATACACGATACCAAATATGTTGATTAGGACATATCTAGTTGGATGTGATGGTCAGTACTCACTGGACAGCAGCAAACATGTTGTCCCCCATCTGTGTTATGGTGTACCCCTTCTTTGCTTCATTTTCCCCAACGAAG
The DNA here is from genome assembly GCA_034670405.1 of Hoplostethus atlanticus. Lineage (NCBI taxonomy): Eukaryota > Metazoa > Chordata > Actinopteri > Trachichthyiformes > Trachichthyidae > Hoplostethus > Hoplostethus atlanticus. Next base: position 88,048 of record JAXDDX010000051.1, read on the forward strand.
GAAGGAAGGGAGTCTGGAGTGTCTCTGATAAGATTGGATTTCAGGAACAATAAAATGAAATGGAAATGACCTATCCACAGTCATGCAGTCATATACAGTATACAGCTCTGGAAAGAATTAAGAGACCACTCAAAATGATCAGTTTCTCTGGTTTATTACTATTTATAGGTATGTGTACATGTACATTTTTGTTTTATTCTATAAACTACTGACATGAGTTGTGCCTGTGTTGGAATTCAACAGACACTGGAATGGAATGGCTGCCATACATGTAGAGATGCTGATTTAAAAAAAATGTTGGAGTGGTCTCTTAATTTTTTCCAGAGCTGTATAGTGGACACAAGCATGCATCTTGGGTCTTTGTCTTTACAGATAAAATTGATATAATTGATATAATCACAAGCTACATTCTCTCATCCTACCTGGCCCAGTGACTGTTACATAGCTTTAGTAGGCTACGTTGGGGTTCCCTGATGGAAGCTGCTATAGTCAAAGCAACTTGTATCTAAATTTCCCCCATTGATTCAACTCAATTGAAACACCTTGGTAGAGAATGCAAAAAAAAATACCTGTAATAGCCCATGTGGTGCTGGCTTTCCACATTCCCCTGAAGTATGGTCTGAAACTCTGGTGGGTCATAGAAATACCTCCAGTGAAGGTGGAAGTTGGGCTGAGGATTCTGGGAGTTTTTGTGAGCTTCTGCCAGAATGTCGAAAGGCCCAACCAGCCGCAAACCAAGTGTGTCTATCAGTGCACCTACAGATATTAAGATGTATCAAAATAAGAGTGATATTCAGATCAATGAGATGCATATATTTCACAAATACTGCTGAAGAGAGAGAACAGTCTTTCCTTCAATGACTAAACAGAGTGGCCTCAGCCTGGTTTTCTGGTTTCTACAGATGGAGAGTGGGATTAGATGTCAACTGCACCATCTGTACTATGAGCACTATTGTAACTAGATTATACATCCATAGACGTAGATAACAGCTTGTGAAAAGAGCATACCCCGGGGGTTGTCAGGACAAAGCCCCTTGCAGAAGTCCCAGAAGTGGTACAGATCTTCTGGCATTTGAAGCTTATACAGTTGCACCATCTCATCTCGTTGGTCTGAACCCACCTCTGACAATGGCACTGCTTTGGATTCATCAGGACAAGCTTTCTTCAACTTTCCATTTCCTGAACCTGATTCCTACAAAAATTTATATTAGGTGAGAAATAACTAGGTCGTTGTATATGTACCAATTTAGCTACTCGCCCCTATGCCCAGAGAGGAGGGGCGAGGTGGAGATGGAGAGGGTGTTGTTCTACATTTTGTACCAGGCAGGGAGATGTGAAAGGACCATGCAGAACAACGCCCCCTACCATCTGCGGGAGCCTGAAAACATGTTTGAGAATGCAAACCTTTCTTAACACTGACGAGAAACCTTTGCCAGCTAGCAATGGGAATCCGAATGAATGCCCTCTCATGGCATCAGAGTATGAATCAAATCAAGGCACTCATCCTTGCCCTGCAACGGGCAGCTAGCAGAGACTGTTTACGGTCAACCAACAAGCCACGCCTCAGCTCCGCCGTCGACATTTTATAATAACAATATGAATATTGCAAATGTACAAAAACGATAGCTCTTGCTTAGCGGCTGAACACACGCTCCCGACCAAGCTGCTCTGCGGTACTAGCTAACAGCGCTGCTGCCATGTTGTCGGCTGTCTACCGGTACATTATCCAGACAGCATGTGAAACAGTTATACCCGTAGCGTTAAATAGAACTTGTTTATAACCAATAAAGCCGTACGCAGCAATGCCCCCTGCACGGTAAAACCACACTTACATTTACATGTTTGCAGACCGGCATAGGTGGTCAAAGCAGTGTTAAGTTACCTGAATAAGCTTGGGTTTTCTTTTCGCGCGCCCTGTCATATTCTTCCTCTTGTCCGCTGCCCGTCGGCTTCTTCTTCTGCACTCCAGGAGAAGAAGCAAATGCGCCGTATTAAAGCACACCCGTGACCCCTAACGGCCGGGGGCGCTAACTGCAACCTCTCACTTTACATACCTTTATGTGAATGAGTTTACGCATAATGTTGAAGCTGATATTAAGTCGTAATCCCTATTTCTGCGCATAATTTAAGGTAAGACGGTTTCATACAGATTTTAGTTGAAATACGTGAAAATATATTCAAGAAAATAAGCGGGGGGAAATTGAAATTGCATCAGTCCTTGGACATGTCCACAGACATAACAATGCAAATATTTTTTGTCACCTTTAATTCCACCCTATTTATTTGAAATTATAATATCAATTTGAAGCTTTACAATTAATTCATACAACAAAAGCATATCATGTACTGAAATCTTAGTAGAACATAACACACAGTAGGCTTATGCCATTTTAAGTAGCTTTCAGATAAAAATTAATAAACTTGTAAGGCTTTGTCCTAAGAGGTCATAAGCTGCTTGTGTCTGACATTAAATATGGAGTTGATACACAGGCATGGTTTTCCTGCAGTAAAAGAGATAGGAGGGGCCAGATTTGAAATGGCATTGGTTTTAATAGGCCTGGCACCGTCTTTAAAACAACAGATGTCCAGTAAAACAAGCCAGCCATACAGTTTGTATTCACATTGTTTCTGTTCAATAATTTTCCTCTACAAGAGATAAAAGGATAACATGTTGATTTTGATGAACCACTCTCCCTCTGTGGTCATATTAAACAGTTCTGCTAAATAACATTAGTTGAATGCATAACACCTCTCCTGCCATGATGGTATGGATATAATCAACAGTATGGATTTGCAATGTCTGTACCTAATCACCTCAACTTTTGCTGATTGATTTTTGTTCATTCTATAATATCCTACAGTTAAGGCATGCTATATAATATATTGTGAAAGGAATATGATTTCCATTCTTAAGATATTGGCTCATCTGACAAAGCAACAACTACTCTTTAAATACTTCAACAATTCCACAATGCTTCCACAAATCTCTAGACAGATTTATGTTGTTGTCTTCCATTGTATATTTAGATAGTCAATATTCATCACTATTTTCAGTACAGATACAGTATGTTACCCCTGAATGGTTACGTTAATGTTACATATGCTTTAACAAAAGCCGTGAAACTGCACTGATCCAATAATTGAATGTGCTACAGGGTTTCTTGTTAACTGTTAAGGCTGCTAACTGCAGTATCACTTGGAACAATCAAGTTTTATTGTACAGTAACACAGCTGGGTATTTGGCAGTGAACTCTCCCATGTGTGTGTAGAGTCGGCCAGTATTTATTCACAGTGTGTCCAAGAGAAGATGGAAAGCAATGAGAGTGAGAAAAAAACAATTCTCTCCTTCCCAGCGCTCTTCTCTGTCATTCCTCCTTATTGCTCCTATTGCTCCTCCTTATTGCTTCTATAGCAGGGGTTCTTAACCTTAACCCTTAACCCTTCCCGCGACCCCCCTGTGACTCCCTCGCGACCCCCGGGTTAAGAACCCCTGTTCTATAGCTACCACACAACAAAGATATAGTCCTCTGTCCAGGTATACTCCCTTCTCTGCATCTTGTCCTCATTGTTTTACATGTACTTTCACTGTTTTACTATTTTGTCCTTATTTTCTGTCTCTCCTTCCTCAGAGAAATGCAGCCAGTTCAGCTCTCTGTTCTTCTCACAGCCATTCAGCAGAGAGGAACAGGTGTCTGAGAGAGAGAGACAGAGAGAGAGACATAGAGAGAGACCTTTAACCATACCGTCATTGGCACAAATTTTAGTATAACACAAAACAGAGACTTATCAGAGCATCACAATACACAGATGAATCAAAGAAAATATAAATAAAAAGTATTTACTAGTTTACATAGTCGTTTTCATAACACAATATTATACAAAGACAAAGCCAGTGACTCCATATGCTACATAAATCTCCTCCTTGTCCTCAGACCTCAACAAACTCATCTTATCCTAATGTCGTTTTGTAATATGCAAACTCTATTCTGAGTCGAGCTGCCACAAGTCCATAAGCTCAAAGACAGAGAGAGAGAGAGAGAGAGAGAGAGAGAGAGAGAGAGAGAGAGAGAGAGAGAGAGAGAGAGAGAGAGAGAGAGAGGATCGCGTGTGTTGGAAGTGGTGAAGGAAAACAAGCAGCAATATTTGTATACATTGATCCTATCCAAAATATGGTGAGTAATAAGGACTTACGATGGGTTTGATATTGAACTCATCTTTCTATTTGTCCCCTTGTGCAAAGAATTCCATGGCACCCAAGTTTGCAATCTTTACGTGGGGGGAGGGGGGGGGGGGTTAAGACTGTGGTATAAACATTTTTATTCACATGTTTTCACACAAATGTCACTAGCTCGTCAACATCATCGTCATCAACATTGATCTGTGGGCTGAACGAATACTCAATCTGACCATTGTCTGCAAATCTCAATGTGATAAAACACATTTAAAGGAAGTGGCCCATATTTATTATATAATATATAATGTATTTCAAGTTCACCTCAGCAGGTCTCTTTGCTTCTCACTCTTCCAGCTCACTCCACCTCTCTTAGTGAGAGCAAATAACTTTCAATAACGTTTTGAAGATCTATTCTATGATATTTAATAAAATCCTAGTTCAACAGTGTCTAATTCTATATTTTAACTAACTAACTGCTCCCTCTGCTGGCGTCTTTCGTCCTCATCACCTGCAGTGGGCGGATCCGCCAGTGACAGCGGGGCTGCGATTGGCCGATTCAGGAGGAGGCTGCCATGACACAGTGGATGCTGCACAGAATCAGTTCCACAGCATCAGCAGGCAACAGACCTCCATCCTCCTCATTATCCCGCTCTCTCTTTCTCTCTTTTTCTCCTCCTTTGCCTGTCCTCTCCCTTTCTCTCTCCCTCCAACAGACACTCACGCCTGCTCAGGCACACTGCAGTAGAGGGCATCTACACACCAGCGGCGACAGCAGCGGCAGGCAGACTGGTAGGTGTGCTGAGGCCTCTCTCCCTCCCTCCTGCCGCACAGGCAAGACATCGCGTTCTCCTCTGCTCTCCGTCAAGGACTATCTATTTGAGAAATGTGTGTGTGTATGTGTGAGCAGGGATGTGGAAACTAGGCAGAGAGGACTACCACGCCCTGGGAACGTTTACAACCACTGCCGGAATACTGCAGTGGATATTATCACACTCACATTCTGTACATCCTGTAATTGTTTCCATATGGTAGATACGCAAGGATTGATATGCTCTGTTTCTCTCTGTATCTGATGTGCACTCGGAGACTGGTGGACCTGCCTCTGGGATTTGCTTGAGCGCTGACTAGGCCTGCACATGTGTGTGTGTGTGTGTGTGTGTGCGTGAATGTGTATGTGAATGTTTAATAGAGGTCACACCTTTGTCTAGCTGTGGGTATGTGTTGTCAGTCTGCCTAATAACAGCTCTCTTCTTTCCCTTCCATCCCTCTTTCCCCTGCCAGCCTTTCCATCTACCTCTCCCTGTCCACCCTCCTCTACTCTACCTCCTTTCCCCACAAATCCTCCTGCATTCCTCTACCTTCTCCCAATATCCATCCCTTCTTTTCCTCTCTTTCCCATTTCTCTCCCTTTATCTTCCAACCCCTGTCTCTCCTCCCTCTCTACCCCTTTTTCCCTGTCCTCGCCACACCTCTCCTTCCGGCCGGCTGGTATCCCAGGATGCCTTGCTCCAGGCCGTTCCGCTAGGCCCTAGCAGCATGGGCGGAGCCTGGGTGGGGAGAGAGAGCACGGATTGGACCCTTCCCCTCAGGACGGGCGCGCTGGCGGGTCACCGTCCCTCAGCTTCAGATGGGCGAGGACGTTGAGAGCCCCAAAATCAACCACAGCTTCCTGCGAGACTACGTCACCGAAGGTAGACTAGACCACATATTATTGTCTACTTGGCATCAGATAACATGCTGGTACACTCTCAGAAAAACAGGTATGGAGCTGAACCTTTTGTCACTTGGGCTTACCTTTTTAGTCACAATAACAAAAGGTACAATAATGTTTCTTTTATGATGGAGAGATTTATTTCAGCTTCATGGGTGTGTTATCTCTGGGCTACTGGGTATAAGAAATGGATGATGAGATGAATCACTCCATGGAGTTTAACTGAAAGGGATACTCTGTATTGATCCGATACTCTCTCTTTCATTCCTTCCCCCTCCCACATGCCTTATTATCTGTCCATTCTCTCCCTCCCTGCTTCTCTGGGACAACTCCCTTTCTGTTTTAACATCTCTGTCTTTCTCTCTCTGTCATTTTTACATGCATGATTCTATATTTTTTTCTAACCATCTTTCCCCCCCTTAATTCCCTTCCATTCTCCTCTCCTCCTCCTAGCTGATGTCATCTCTACAGTGGAGTTTAACCAGACAGGGGACCTGCTGGCCACAGGGGATAAGGGAGGCCGAGTGGTCATCTTCCAGAGAGAGACCGAGGTCAGTCAGGGTGCTCCAATGCCTAAAACTTGCCAGAATCCTTTTACATCAGGCATACCCACAATATGCATGCTTTTTATTCATTAAATAATGTGATATATAATATTTTTTATTATATATTTTTATTATTACCACCTATGCCATACCTTAACATAATTGTAATTGTGTATGAGTGTATTTTCTTTGAGTTATATCTATACACATAAAAGTGTTTATTCAAAGCTGTATTTTCTTCACTATCGGCCCTGTACAGTCTAAAGGGGAGTCAGAGGAGACGGGGGAGACGGGGGACTCCGGGGAGTATAACGTCTACAGCACGTTCCAGAGCCATGAGCCGGACTTTGACTACCTGAAGAGTCTAGAGATAGAAGAGAAGATCAACAAGATCAGATGGCTGCCACAGCAGAATGCAGCACATTTCCTCCTCTCCACCAATGGTGAGAACGCAAAGTTAACCGCAGTAATCTTCACCTCTAGCAGAAGATTAACCAGAACTCCACTTGGAGTCTTGGTAGGACGAAGCACAAAGAGTAGACACGTGTGACAGACGATGGTGTGGATACAAACTACACCACCATCTAGGTTATGTCCACAATATTTTTAGGTAATACTTTTGTTCCTTAAAGCACAGTATCATCTGTGTTGCCAATTTCCAACCACAATTACAACTACAATTTCCAAATTGCTCATCTGGATTGCCTCCATGTGTTACTTAGCTTGTAGATATAAACTAATAAACAGAACAAGCAATCATTATCAGTCCTCTTTCCCACCAATTGCTTTTGTGACCACTTTTCTGTAGGTATTGTAACTTTCTCTGAACTTTGATCTGCTAACCCTGCTGCCTGTCACAGATAAGACCATAAAACTGTGGAAGGTGAGTGAGCGAGACAAAAGACCAGAAGGGTACAACCTGAAAGATGAGGAGGGACGGCTCAAGGACATCTCTACCATCACCTCTTTGCAGGTACACGCACACTCAATGGCTTCCTCACTCTCTCTCTCTCACACACACACACACACACACACACACACACACACACACACACACACACACACACACACACACACACACACACACACAAACACACTTACTTTTTGTCTTCCTTTCCTTCTTCCTTTTTTCCATTCCTTTCTGCCTCCTTCCATCCTTCCATCCCAGGTGCCGGTGCTGAAACCTACAGATCTGATGGTAGAGGTCCGTCCCAGGCGAGTGTTCTCCAATGGACACACCTACCATGTCAACTCCATCTCGATCAACAGCGACGGGGAGACCTACCTGTCCGCTGACGACCTCCGCATCAACATGTGGCACCTGGGCATCACTGACCGCAGCTTCAGTATCCTTCCTAATACATTTTATTTTATTAAGGTATCCCATATAGGATTTACATTTTCATTTTGAAATTAATTGTTCTCCTGACTCGTGCATTATGTTCTGTAGCCTCAGTGAGTTGCTTTTGTTACAGTTGAACTGTTCCTTTAAAGGTACTTAAATCAATTCTCAGCCTAAGTTGAAAGTTTAGTACACTGGTTAATGGATAATTGCCTTTTGGTTGGAGCAAAAAAAGCATTTTAGAAATTTGGAGACAACCCATTTCCTAATGTCAGCGAAATTGTTGTTTTTAAATACACTGTTAAAACAAGGGCACACCGATCCCCATACTGTCCATAGTATGATACCTGAATACACAAAGGCACAGCGCTGAAGTTTGGGCTGGTATATGATGATATATATATATAGAAATACATACCTTTAGAATCCACCATTAACATGCCAGAAGGGATGCATGGTTTGTTTGTATTTGTTAGTTGTTGGTCAGTGTCACTGTCATCTCTGTGAAAGAACACATTTAAATCCTGGTATTTCAAACATACATATCATTTCATTCTACACAGTGAACACGCACCATTCCACCTCTAGAATTATACTCACAAATATACTTCACATTCCTTAATGTATATTTAATGTAAACACGTGTGACGATATATGGGTGTATGTTTAAATGAGAGTGTTGTGTACTGTCTCTGAGTGTGTATCCAGGGTGTCGAGTGTCGGAGGGAGTGTCCTCGGCGATATCCGACGATTTAAATGGAAGCTGACCTAGAAAATAAGAGAAACATCTATGGAAGAAGAGCTTAAATAATTCACTCACAGCAGTACACTCTCTGCTGAACCACACAGGACTACTGCAAATAGAAACATAGAAAGGAGAAGAGTGGGGGGGGGGGGGGGGGGGGCATTTTGCATTTTTTGGTGTGATTGAGAATTGAGATGTGAACAAAAAGAACATTTGCACCAAAGAAATTAAACTGAAAAGCAGCTGTGTCTCGGATTAACTCGGATGTCTTTTAGGCATGTCTTCCCCCTTCCTCCATCCAGTGTATGTGGTCCCTGGGTGTTCTTCCTCCCAGGACTCTGCCTCTCTACTCTGTGTGTATTGTACAAATATCATAACTCCACTATCCATGTGGATGTGGTCATCAAAGTTTGCATGCTTGGCTGGAATGCTTCAGCCATGTTGGCCCCACAGCCAAAAGGAATTGCTCTGAAAATCCTGCAGTAAGAAACAGATGCAGGGTAAGGAAGGACTTTTACAATTACTGTCATTGTAGTGGGGTGCAATCTCTATGGTGTATGGTCCCTGACTACTCTTCCTCTCAGACATTGTGGACATCAAGCCGGCCAACATGGAGGATCTGACGGAGGTGATCACAGCAGCGGAGTTCCACCCTCAGCACTGCCACCTGTTTGTGTACAGCAGCAGCAAGGGCACGCTGCGCCTCTGTGACATGAGAGCCTCCGCACTCTGTGACAGACACACCAAATGTGAGCATGTTGTGGAGATAGTAGAGAGTGTAGAGTCATGGTATACATGCCATCTATTAGACTGCGACACATGATGCATGATACCTTTAATTATGATAAAACAATTTTGATCTGAGCACAATCTACGCCTTGGAATCTGGAAGTATATCTGAAGTATGTACTGTACATTGGTATCCTCGTCCAGTGTTTGAGGAGCCTGAGGATCCAGGGAGCCGGTCCTTCTTCTCAGAGATCATCTCCTCCGTGTCGGACGTCAAGTTCAGCCACAGTGGACGCTACCTGCTGACCAGGGACTACCTCACCGCCAAGGTGTGGGACCTGAACATGGACAAGGGCCCTGTGGAGACTTATCAGGTCAGCTGGCACATCTATTTCCTGCGTTAGTTACATTATAGGTATACCAACTTATATCCTGCTCTCTTGCGTGTGTTGGTTATATTCTAGGCATACCATATTACCTGTGTTGTGTAAATGTAGTTAAATCTAGACCTATTGGCAGTGTTGGTCATACTGTAGACCTATCACATCATATCTAGGCCTTTTAGTCATATGTAGTCATATTATCCGCCTTGCTTTACTGTAAACCTATCAAGTTGTAGTCATATCTTGGCCTAGTATCTATGGTGGTGATTCAAAAGGTTGTCAGATTTGTTTTCAAACCTCGCCTCCATGTGTTGCCTATACAAAGTCTGCTATGATATGCAACCATGCTACCACCTACGCAATGAGAAAATACAGTAAAGAGTAACAGAAAGGAGGTGAGAGCTATATGACAGCAGGATATACTTTTTTGTAGATGGTATACCCTTTAAGTGGGTGAGCCACCAGGACACCATGTACAATTCTTACCTCAGTGACAGTGAATCAACCTCAAAAGCTAAGTGTTGTCTGTCTGCCTCATCCCCAGGTCCACGAGTACCTGAGGAGTAAGCTGTGTTCTCTCTATGAGAATGACTGCATCTTTGACAAGTTTGAGTGTGTTTGGAACAGCTCAGATAGGTAAGTGGGTGTGGAAAAGAGTGTGGGGAGAAAGCGAGAGAGAGAGTGTGTGTGTGTGTGTGTGTGTGTGTGCGTGCTTTTTTTGCTCTCACAGTGTGTTCCTCAATCCTTTGCCTCCGCCTTTATCTGACGTTTAAATCAATCCCAGAGACAGGCTTTGCAGGTGTCACATCAATCCCCTCGCCTTCAATTTTGTTTCCTCTTTTTCCTCCACCTCACCCTTCTCCTATCCTTCCTTCCCTCACTCCCTGTTCATCGTCTTACCTGACACCCTGTACATTTTCCTCTCCTCTCCTCTCCTCTCCTCAGCGTGATCATGACAGGGGCATACAACAGCTTCTTCCGGATGTTTGACAGGGAGACGGGACGAGGTGTAACCCTGGAGGCATGGCGGGAGAGCAGCAAGCCTCGGGCTGTGCTGCGGACGCGACGTGTCTATACTGGCGGCAAGCGTCGTCGCGGTGACGTGGGCGTAGATAGCCTGGACTTCACCAAGAAAATCCTGCACATGGCCTGGCACCCAGCCGAGAACATCATCGCCATAGCAGCCACTAACAACCTGTACATCTTCCAGGATCGCGTCAACCCCGAGGCACAGTGACAGGGATGGGGATGTTGAGAATGGTGGAGACAGACACGCACTGCCTTTACCAAGTTGTCACACAGACTCGAAGGGTGACTCAAATCTATTTGGATGTCTCCCTGAAGGTTCCCGGGGGAAGGGCTCCGACAGTGTATGACCTTTATAAGAGGATGAGGTCAAAGCAAAGACTACAGAGTATTTACACACAGTATTGCTGTTTCACACACACGTTGAGACGCAATGTCTGTGTTATGGCGATACAAGATTGGATGAAGGATGAAATCTACTGGAGTATCAAAAGATAGTGTGTGATTGAGATGAACTGTTGGCTCTTTCCATCAAGACATGCTTTTGGTCCCACTCTACTCACACTTTTTGAGGATGCTTGTATTATTGCCCCACTGTAGAGTCTGTATAGAGGTGCAGGGACACCTCTCCATCTGAGATGCCTCAATGCTGTTGACCACACAATGTTGCACTCCTCACTGATGTGCTTTGTATCTTTTGACACAAAATGGAGGATGCGTATTGGATAGCAATGAAGAAGAACTTAAACTGTCCTGAGCGGATTGGACAGCGGATTTGTGTCTCCACTTGGCCAATGACTTCACTAGACAGTGCATCTAAATATAGCATTTTTTCACAATGGCTGAATATTAGGAGTGGTCTTAATGTGCAACTCTTCACATTCTTCAGCATCTGAACCATGTTACTTATGTACCTCTCCTTTGGAGCAGTGCTCTGGGAGAATGCACGCATAAATCCCTTAATCTTTCCCCTATTCACCTCGCAATAATAGCACCCGTAAAGGTTTTACTGCTCCAAAACATGAGATCCCCTTCTACAGATATCATAAATGTATACACACTTCCTACTGTTAACTGTAAATATTTCATGTTTTGTTTTTTTAACCGACACCAATGTTGGTCCCCGAGAGCTAAAGGATATAAGAGGCTCTTTGTCTAGTAGACTGCTAATAAACTTGGGACCTCATTTATAAAAAGGTTGTGGAAAAGCACCCAGAACTATTCCAGGTCCAGACTTGATTTATGAGCTTTTCCTTGTAGCAGTACGCAGGCTGCTGGCTTGAGAAAGGAGTGAGTTGTGCACAGACCAACACAGATTATTTTGTTGTGAATATTAGGGATTCGGGATTCACTCTCACTCTCATATATTCAAATTGAGGTTGGTTTGTAATTGAAATATAATACAGACATATAATTCATATTAGGTGCATAAAGCTACACCGACTTAAGCACATTTTGAGAAATGATCATACAATCAAGTTGAAGATGGAAGCCATTACAGCACATTTTCATAAATGAGGCCCCTGATTCAGCTAATGAAAGTTTTGGTGATTTAGGTTGTGTTCAGTGTGTTGAAGGTGTGAGACAGGGAAACATCAGTGCAATAGCTCGTTAGGTACGTCGCTGCTGACAATGTCGTTAACATTAAAACAGTAATGTCGTGAATTTATCATGTCACAAGTTCTTTATGTCAATATACACCTCACAGTGTCGTATGCTACTCTGGGGGTGGCACTGAAACTTAGGATGTACAGCATTAAGGTGACGTCTGTATTGGTCTGAATTGGTTGATTGAGATTCTCAATATATGATTGTTTACAGTGAAGTGCTTTGTTTTCAAGTGACCTTGGCCACTGGTCCAGTTGACAAGATCTTCATCAGTGGTCTGTATGTGTAGCAGGTTAACAGAATCAGTGCAGCTGTGCAACGTTTGATGGATCAATTACAATTCACTGTGTAAACCTTAAGCCTCATGAAAAAAAAAAAATCGAATTTAATGCTACGTTACTCTCTAACCATTATCATTTCTGTTCCACTTGTCTGCTGTCTCCTCTCTTTGTCACCTCTATTGGTTTCAACAGTGTTCATAGACATTTACACTGCAGCTGTAGGCGGGTGGGGGTGGGGGGGGGGTCTCATACAGACACCTCTACTATGTTTCTGTTTTAGCCCTCATTGATTTGAATGCATACACAGTCCGGCACTGCTTGGTTCAAAAGAGTACAACACAGCAAAATCCAAGTCATGGCACCGTCGCCGTCAATAGAACCAAGAAATAAAGCTTGACAAAAGCACTGCATGAAGATGGCAACACACAAGAAAATGGTTTCCATAGTGACAGGCCACCTAACCCATTATACAACTTCCAGGGCTCCGTCTTTCAATGGTGAGCAGTAGTTTAGAGCAAGTCAGTTGTCATCACATCATAACCACCACATACAACCAGTGAGAAGAATTGTGTTCAGGAGCACAGCAGCAGCAGCAGCATGTTGCCATTATCCAATGCTACTAGTGTGTATATCTATCATACTTTTAAAAAGACAAATCTAACAACACATGGATGGATTACTCATATGAGGTGAATGAAAGGAATGTGCATTAATAAAATAATATGAAATTTAAAAAAAATACATTGTGTTGGATCCCTTGAAAATGAGGTACTGTGATTACTCATCTCTGAGATGCTTTCATATCATTGTGTCCTGATAACCATCCAAAAAGGACATTTTGTTTCATAGACAAGCACTTTAATTGCCATTGCATGCCCCCATATGCTCCATCACTAGAACAAGAAGGCAGTATACAGTATACAGTATACAGTATACAATATACAGGCTCAACATCAATGATTATCACTCACAGGTAAGTAGAGGTTACAGCTTAGTAGTGTTCACTTGCATGGCATTTCATGTACATCTCCAATCACACTGCACAGTAAGTTGTATATGCTTATAAGCTATACACCTCAACAATAGCAAAGTTACAATGTATGACATTCATTTTTGCATTATAAATGTGACTAAATTAATATGACTTTAAGGGCAATCTCAAGGCACTCTGTACTCTGAAAACACCTAATCTGAAATGTTCTTAATACTGCAACTCACTTTATACGGAATGGACATGGATGAAACACTGTCAAATTTGTACTTTTGGCATGTGTATGATCAGTGACTCTACCCGCCCAAAATAAAATTAATTAATTAATCTACTCATTAGGAGCCATTTTTGAGAGACACTCAACTTTGGCTGTGAAGACTGGGGACTTACAGAAGGACACCAGCAAGGCACCCTGCCAGGTTAGTTAGATGACAGTGTTGATTGGTTTGGCTTAAGACCCAGAATGAGGCATGACGTCTTTGGTGCTGCTGCCTTCTAAACAGTAAGTGTGTAATAGACACCGTGAAACTGGGACTAGTTCTGCATACCTTGACAAGTTTGTGACCATATATATTTCTGACCATATATAGTCTCACTGAGGTCTCTAAAAAACATGTGCAATACATATTTGCCAGTTCATGTGTATGCTAACATAAGACACTGCAGATTAGGTACATGATATCAACAGGATAAATGATTATTCATTAAAATAATTATTAAGACCATGAAGTATTACAATCACAAAACAAGGAGAACTAATATTCCACAATGTTTTTATATAAATAAATGCTACTATCACCGATTGATACCACATAGTACTGATTCAACCTATATCCAGTTCATGAAAGCTTTTACATTTGCTGTTCTAAACACCTATGAGTGGGTAGCTCTTTCTTGAGAAAAATCCTCACCAATTTGCACAGGAAGTAATGCGTTTTAGCTTTACAGAAGCAGTAACAACGGTTTGTTTGGACTAAATAAAATAAGAACTGGGTAGGTAGCATGAGTAAAGATAAAGAAATTACTGGTACCTCCAGAAAGTCAAACTTCATCTAGGAGGAAAAAGAAATACATCGCTCAACAAGCATGCACAAAAGCAAAATGTCTCTGTACACATTGGCATGATCTGTAGATCTATGTTAGGAAATTGTAAACAATACTGTAAGTTACCTTAGTAACATAATAGCCGGCAAAAAGCACAAAATGGCTTCCTGAAGCGATTCAAGCAAGTCATTGTTATTTCAGTCTTTGCTTCTATCAACTTTACCTATCAGGTGTAGATTTTGTGCACTTCTGCTGTCGTCTACATTAGGTTTCTCTCTACTGTCTCTCACTGTCTCTCGTCTCAGTCTCAGTTAATGTTTGCTGACAGGAAGGGAGAAAAGAAAAAATCAAATGCAAATTTAAGGGCTCTCAGAGTGGTGCGTCTCCAGTCTCTCTCTATCTTCACCTGCCTGTCACCAGTCAAAAGTGAAGACACACAGTCCAGACAGCGGATAGCCTTCAACTCAAAGGCTGGAGCCTTGGCCCCTAGACGACCTTCCAATTTGGTGCTGAACTCCACCGTATTACCAGGGTCCAAGTTAAGCAGGACCTGCCTGAACTCATGGCTGGCCATAAGGACTATATCCTTGGCTGGGTCCTCTGCCTCTACACCTCCATCCTGGATCATCCCCACCATCACCTCAAAGCGGTAGCTGTCATACCGCTTGACGTGGCAGGTGAACTTGGCCAGGGCCTTGATCTGACAGAGCTCTTCCGCCTCCTGCATTCGCAGCAGTATGGGCACAGCAACAGGATCTGGTGTAGAATTGGCAGTGAAATTGGTGGTTAGATTTGCAACTGTGGCATTCCTTGGCTCACATTTGGGATACTGCTCCCCATAGAGGCAGCGCAGCCAGTCCCCCATGAACACTGGCAACATGTTGATGACCGACTGAGCCCCGTTCTCTGTCTCAGCCACGCGGACATGCTTGAAGCGCCCAGTCCAGGTGACTCTGTGTCCCTGCAGGTGGCTACAGAAGATCTGTGTCTGGGCCATGCCTTTGGTCTGCCAGGCCGGGGGCCCACACAGCTGGCCATACTGCCTCCACGTCAGGGTGGAGTTGTATACCTTCAATCCCTCCGAGTGGTACACATACATCCAGAAGAACAGGATCACCATGGAGACACAAAACAAGATAACTTTGACTGCGCCACGGTGTGTCAGTGAGCGGAATACATCCAAGATGGACATGCTGAACCTCGTCCAGAGCCGCAGGGTGACAGGGATGGCGCATACAGCCAATGTCACTATGACCTTGGTCAGTTCCAGCTCTAGGAACCACTTGAAGAGCTGGATGATGAGCAGGGCAGCAAGGCCAAAGGCCAGCACAGGCAGAGCAAACAGGAAGAGGAAGTACGCCACGCAGGTGCGGATTAGACCCACAGCAGAGGAATTCTGGAGGAGCACCACAGAGAACTCACACCACATGAAGCACACTAGGTATGGAACCAGGAAGCAGTAAGTGCCCCGGAAACCACGCATTCTTGCCATACTGAGGGTGAGTAAAAGGTAAAGAGGGAGAGAAATTATATGGAGGGCATAAATATGTAAAATCAAAAATGTAATGAAATGTAAAACCTTTGAAATGTAACAAAGTGACTGAACTGCTGTTTAACCAACAAACAAAATACAGTGAAGTTCCAAACACATCCAAGCCCAAAGCCCCCAGCTCACCTGAAGAACAGAAAGAAGAGGTAAACATACAGCAAGCATGGCAGACTGAGCTTCAGCACCACTGACTCCCCTAGTGGCAGAGTGGCGAAGGTGCGTCCCAGCAAATGAGGCACCATCATGTTCTCTGGCAAGAACCTGGTCAGGGCACACAGAGACGATGCTACCTGGAGTGAAAAATAAATGGAAACTTAGCATAGTATTTCCATTAGAAACTGAAGTAACACCAAATTCAAATAAAGCCTGAAGCCTCATGGTACACCTGATATCAAAAAACAATTTAATACCTTTATTACCTTATTTACCTTGATACGAGAGAAGAAATGTTATGCTATTTGCCTGTGATCACAAAGTATATAAATCTGTGCCCTCTGTGATAAACACAGCTTAATCACACATGTTATTCCAGTGTTATTACATGTTATACATGTTATTTGATGCCCCCTGACCTCAATAACCATTGCTCGTCGTGCATATGTCGCAGCAGTGGGGCTGAGGCTCATGTAGCTGACAGCAGTGAAGAAGATGGCCACAGTGGAGAGCTCAGAACAGGGGATCCAACCCTTGTCAGCTACTGGGAAGGAGAAAATGACGAAGAAGACTGAGAGGATAAAATAAAGGTATGGTTCCAGATTGTTCCAGCCAAAGTTGGTCTCTGCCTGCTCCACATCCAGCCCCGGTTCGAAACGTGTCAGTAGTGCCGTCAGGGCACTGAAGTTCTCCCAAGTCTGGAAACCACAGGGAGAGAAACTGAGGGCAGGTCAAAAGAAAAGGTTTCCCGCAGCACTTCATAGGCAAGGATCAGAATTTATAGCAAGAATTGTCAGAGAAATTCCCGAGATGTCAATATTTCATTGTTTTCACAAAACCCACATTGTTTCATCATTTTAACTTTAAAATCATTATATCTGACTGTGTGAGCAATAATCTTACATGAGTCTTTTGTTAATATTTAGAATAAATATTGTAACTACTTTCACTGCATAAATTTTCAGCTGCTCAAGCTCCGACTTGCCTGTAGCCGCCCTGAGGTAACAGGTAAACATATATTACGGATATAGTTAATGGTAAATAAAAAAATAAAAGACAATGCAAGAAGGTTATTGACCTTAAACTTTACAGCATACAATTTTTATATTGGAAAAAGTCAATTTAATGTCCTGTTAGGAAAACCCATGGTGTTTTAGAATGTAGCATTCATAACAATCATACCCAGAGAGAGAAATTAGTTATGAAAAAAACTTCACCTTGCTGCTCTGGAAGACACGCAATGTGCAGATTACCATGGAGATGAAGGAGAGGTAGAAGACAAGCAGAGGGATGACAAAGGCAAACAAGTCAATCGTCAGGTTGCTGATGATGAAGAAGAAAATGAGTGCGTTGACGTGGTGAGTGGGGATGATGGTGCTCAGCCATTGGACGCCGGCCCGCGACGCCCAATCAATGAGGTGCTCCTTCATCTCAACGATGGCATGGAGCGGGTACTGCAGCACCTGAAGTGAAGAGAAACAGAGATGGAGAATAAAGCATTATGAAGGTAAAAAGAGTCATTCATCAGAAATTACAACAATCCAGTGCAATTAGATAAGCGCAAGATACCATGAAGTGTGATTTCATGTCCATGGCTCGTTTTATGGCCCCACTGCGCTTAGTGTCCAGCATCATCCCACCTCGCCCCAAGCTCCAAGAACTTCTGTGGGCCTTCCTGCCTCCTGCCGGGACCAGTTCATTCTTCTGCACCAAAACACACACACACACGCACACGCACACACACACACACACACACACACACACACACAATCCTGAATTGCTGTAATTAAGAATTGAATTAAGAATTACACCTGTGTTCTTAGGATGAAAGATTATTTCTCATCTTGCTAATTGGGTCTTTTACCTTATTACCATTGCTCTGGGGTGTAGGGCTTTTAGCTTGGGGCGCATCCTGGCTGCCATTCTGGGGCGCAGAGGGGACGATACCTTGTGCGTACTTTTTAGTCATCTCTACAAAGCCATCCAGGTCCACCAACTGGCTGGCTGAGAGGACACAATGATTATTAGTATTTTCTCTCTCTCTCTCCTCTCTTTCTCTATTTCTAGATACTTACACTCGCTGATGACCATGCTCTCTAAAACCTTTTGAGTCTGGTTTGAAGTTGGGCCAGGGATCCTGCTTGTGATGCCACCTATTGGTGAGGAGTAACCACAACACCAATGACTTACAGCCAGACAGAAATCACAAAGTGACTATGATGATGACTATGCTATATCTGTCAGCAAATACTACATGTGAGGCATGTGATCACACAGGACAGTAGGCACAATGCATATACTGTAATACTTGATGTGGTGCTGATGGTGTTTTTACTGGTTTTAACCTACCCTGCATGGTGTTGACTTGACTGACATTTTCCAGCATCTCAGCCACAGCCACCTTCTTCTTCCTGTCTGGGTTGAGTTTCCAGTACATCATCATGGCTGCCTTACGTACCGTCTGCTCAAACTTACTCTCTGTTGACAACCTGCGCATATCTGCCTCATTCTCCGGAGTGATTCCTAGCAGATAAAGACAGAGAAGGATACGTAGCCATAGACAAAGACAAGCACATGCACACATACATTCCTGTGTTCACTATCGTTTACCCTTCTTCTGGATCCAACAGCGCTGTAGTAGCCTTGCTGCACCTTTTTGTCCCTGCTTAGCCGCTTCAATCAGCCAATTAACAGCCAGCCGGTTATTCAGCTCTGCATCCTTCTCTTCAGCCAGAATCAGGTAGTCTTGACCCAGCTGAAACACAGAAGCGTGATATGCCTGTTAGAGCTAGAAAGTATGAGATGGGAAGGTTTTGATTTCCACCTGATACACTTCTGATACACTTCTACTAAAATAAAGTAGAAGAGGAGAAAGGAGAGGAGAGTTAAAGATGTCAACATTACAGGACATAAAGTACAGTAGGACCTCATGACAGTCCACAACAATTGAAACCTACTGGAATTGTGTAATTTCTGTAAGATCGTGTAGAACCCGATAATATAATGACAGATGATGTAATTTGTCAAAATGTAATAAAATGTCCAAATGGGTTGAAAAAGTAATAAAACCTGTTAAGATAATAAATTCCCAGATAATGTAATTATTATTAGCATTATTACATTAATTGGTGATTCTTACTTCAAAAGGGATGTAACATATTTTAACTGATGATGTAATTATAATATTGACTAAGTTATTACATTCTTCTTATTCTTACAATTATAACATTATCAGTCAATAAAATTATTATTGTTAAAATATGTTACACCCCTTACAATGTAATAATCAACAGTTAAAGTAATATGATAGTTTTATCCAGCGATTCAATACATAAACAGTTTTTTATTACTTTTTTTTAGCCTATTTAGAGGGATTACATTTTGATAATTGCATTATCTGGAAGAGGACTACACAACCCATAATTCCCTGTCCCTGTGGCCTTCATAACAGGCCTTTCCCAGGCAGAGCAGACGCCCTAGAGGCATATCAGGTGACATATCAGTCTAATCTTAACTGTCATTTCTTAACTACCTTCTCTCCTGGCTCCCTTCTTCACACAGTAATCAAATGTGTGTGTTTGATGGGGGGATCAGCTGTATCAGTGTGGGATAGTATCTTCATCATTTGTGCATGTTATATACGATTACATGTATATGTGTATAAACTCTCAGCTCAGAAACTTGATTAATACACACAACCAGCCACTCAGGAATTTACCCTTTTCAGAAGGGGTGAGTGCTATATTCAAAGTCCACACCCCACCCCCCACCAACAACCCCCTTTCTTTTTCAGCTCCCTCTCTTGTGTTTGTATGTGTGTATGAGGGGATGAGGGGTATTGAGATAAAGGAGTGAATATTTCAATACCATGAGGATGAATTCATGAGTGCATGCTATAGTAGTGCCCATAATGATGTATGTGTGTGACTGTATCATGTGTATTATAATGAAAGCATGGGATCATCTTCCAAGAGGCTGAAAATAGGCACACATGCTCATGACCAGACGTGTCAACAGTGCCAAGTGCCAGTTGGTGTGTGTGTGTGTGTGTGTGTGTGTGTGTGTGTGTGTGTGTGTTTGTGTATTTTCACTCACACGGGTCTGTGCTCTGGCATCACCAGCTTTGGCTTTCTCCTCCAACTGCTCGAAGGACAAGTCTTCCTCTGGTTCTTCATCTGGAGGAGAGGAGAGGAGAGGAGGGGAGAGGAGAGGAGAGGACAGGACAGGACAGGACAGGACAGGACGTATGACCTGGTGGTGATTTATAAACACATTAACAGCCAGCTATGAATGAATCCCACTGAAATATATCTTGTAACTTGAGCATAACAAGAAGTCAGAGGTGGAGTGAATATGATTATGTGTGCATTTTAAAAGTGTCTGTGCATCTGTCTGTCTATGCCGATATCCCAAGCCGAGACCTTAGGCCACCGTCAACCCTGACAGTCAACCCTGACCGTCAACCCTGTGGCATACTAGTATAGTATATAGTACTAGTATAGTATGTCACAGTAATATTTCATGATTGCATAATGTTTCAGAACTGTCTCCCCAGTGTCCTTTAAGCAATGGGGTCCCGCTCTTTGCCTGTAGCCCTATTTCAAATGTCACTGTCCCTCAGGCACAACGGAACGAAACCTCTAACTGATGCAATCAATTTGTTTCACTTATGGCAACCACTTGCTGTGAAATATGACAGTGAATTTCAACTTATTTCAAGGTAGTAATTAGTAATATCAGGTTTCTCTCTCGAATCTATAGAAAACAAACATAAAAGGTTCTCAATAATTATATTATGAAATGAATCGGTGAATATCTTCCTGACAAAAAGCTGCCCTGTCCCATCTGAGCTTATGAACGAGCTATGTCATGGTTTTTAGTGGTACTCTGAGCTATGTGGCGCTCGCCTAGTGGCAATAGGGAAGGCAGGTCCCCACATAGCACTGTACATCTGCAGGTTCACCCCTCTTCACCTGTCAATCATACAGTAAAGAGGACAAGGGGATGGCCTACGGTACGCACCAGGAAGACAACGTCTACTTATCGCTTGAATTTACTAACGCAACAAAGAGACATTGAACAGACAGGAATTCAAACATCTCCCTGGTAGCCAAAAGGAAATCTCGATTTTGGCCAAGCAAGATATTTGGATTACACCACTACACATGGCATTCAAAAAGATAGCACAAGTCCTGTCACCTCAGCACAGCGATGGATCTGTGTTCTGTGGCTCCAGTTCTCAGTGGCATCCAAACTGACAATGTGCCATTTCATCCCAAACTCCAAATGAAGGCATTCTTACCTTCTTCAACAGCCTTGGCATCCTCCTCCTCAGCTTTTTTAATTCTCTCCTGTATTATCACCCGCTTGGCCATGGCAGCAAAGGTGCGCTTAGTGGGGGCAGTGGGAGAAGAGGAAGTAGTAGGGGGAGAGGACACGGTAATGGTAGAAGTGGTGGAGGAGGCTGGTGTGGAGCAAGAAGGGGGGGATTTTGTGGAGGAAGAGGGGAGTGTGGGAGAGGGTGTGAATTTGGAGAGTTGAAGGGTGGAATGGGTAGGAGAAGGAACGGGTGGTGTTGTGTTTGAAGTAGGAGATACGTGTTTAGAGGAAGTAACAGAAGACATGGGTTTAGGGTTTAAAGGCCGATGTGAAGATGAAGAGGGGAGAGGAGAGGGGATGGATGAAGGGATGGAGTGAGCAGATGGGGGAGAGGAAGATGAGGACTGTGATGAAGTGGGACATGGGGATGCAGGAGTGGAGTTTGTGGGTTCTGTGGTGGTTTGTAAGGAGGTTGCACTTGTGGGAGGCTGAGGGAGAACAGGAGAGGGGTTACTGGAGACGGTTGGGGGAGGAATCTGGGAAGGTTTTGGGGAGGGTGGAGAGGTGCCATCCAGGACAGGGCATGACCCCTTGCTGTTGACAGCAGTGGGTGGAGATGGGAGATCCATCTCCATCTGTCCTGGAATAAAAAAGGAAGAGAACAAAATATATCACATGATGAACGTCAACCATACATTGCAGTAGGATAATCTCCAGGAGGTGATGGGTGAGTATGTTTTACAGTAATTCAAAAGTGGGGACTGTAAACTCCTTGTGAAGAGAAATTGGAGGACCTATCTCTTGACATTGTACCCCCTTTTACCACTAAAATATGACACCTTCCCCTTGAAAGGAAAGGAGAACGAACTCTGGCTAGAAGACAAACATGAACTGCCTACTACTCTAGATATGTAGGTCAACATCTAAAATAAAAATAATTTTGATAGGATATGAATTACAACAACATGTAATGATATTCATTGCAAATGATGATAGGGAGCATGCGCCTAGGTTACTGCATTTCATAAAAGGAAAAGTTACATTTAGTCATCTAATAGGTAATTCTACATTTTGATGTCAATAGACTAGTGCTTCCCTAGAGTGCTTTGCTTCGTCATGCACACATGGACAAGCAAGTAGGGGAACTCTGGGTTTCATGCCAAGTTTGTATATTATGCACACGTAGCCAACACCAAGAGAACACTGAATAAAACAACATCAACGGACCTTACTTGTGGTCTAACTTCGCAGATTTCTTCAAGACATAAACAAAGTTTGTTTTGAAGTCAGAGATTGGGACTAAATTCCCTGCTGGGGTCCATTCCTCTCCGCACAACGCCGCGAAACCAGAGGCACTGTTGAGATCAACTGCTGGTCTCTGGTCCACAAGCAAGACGACAGCTTTATCTTAAAATAGACTCTACTCTCATAGGCCAGTCAGACGACCGACTTATTTCATTGGTTATGAGAGTGTATTGGCGTGGTAAGCCTGTGAGGGCTTATCAGTGATTGGTAAACGATTTTAACAACTAACTTATATCCTACTACCCCCTTGTGCACAGGTTTCCCGTTCTCCTATAGGACCTGTCCTGTGTTAATAAAACATTTCTCTGAAAATGAAAACGTGCTTTGAAATAGTAAGTGATTGACGTCGATTAGTGTTCTACGTTCATTTCAACTGCAATAAAAGGCCTATGTCAAAATGCAATCACTATTTAAGTAGATTAGCAGCATGGGGTTACATGTCAAAAGCCTTACACCCCTTAACGATGTCTATCTCAGTCCCATATGGCACCAATCGGTAAGAATAACCGTTGAAGAATGCAGGACTAAGGACGATGCTTTCTTTTCTCGGAATAAAACACACGCCCATACTGAAAAACACATTTCATATATAGGCTATTTCAGAATATTTTTAGATTTATTTTTCTAAATATAGCAGTGGGACAAAAATGTATTTGTAAATGTTGGTGATATCTATTAATATTATCAATATATCTTGACAACATAACCAACCTATCTACAAGTGGACCTATACCCAAATATATTTTGCCAGTTAAAATATATTTAGAATGAATGTCATCTACATGCATGGTACAAAAACGTATTGTATTTTGAAACACATCTCTAAACATAACGTGAAGTAGGCTACACGGGCGTTATACTGCACGGTGTATGTTATAGATTAGGCCGGTATCCTGTATAGCCTATGGTATTTCAAACGTGGGCAGCCTATTTGGTTGCCCCTCTGTGCTTTAATGCTCCTCGCGGAACTGGCTTTGTTCCTCTGGGAGCTGTCCACGTGCGCAGGTACTGAAGAGACAGCACTCATTCTCTCTATTGAACCCCTCCCTCCCACCTCTCCCTCTCACTTTCTCTCTCTGAGGGGGGGCATCATAAGGACAGTCTCTCGCTGCCTGGAACGAGAACAACTTTCGAAGTCGGGTCGCATCAACAAACATCGTGGAGATAAAAGCACCTGCTGCAGGCTATAGTCTACCTGGGCAGCAACCCAACCGGCTTCATGTTAAATACTCACAGCGTGTCTAACTCTCACTTTGAAGACACAACAGGGCTTTTATCAATCTGTCTACCCCTCCAGATGTGGGTTAAAAGATCCCACTGGCTGCTTTAATCCGCTGATGCTGTGACCTGTTCAGCACGCATAGCGCCACCCCGACTTCATGGAGGGAGTCAGTGAGAGACAAAGACTGAGGGACAAAAACAGGGAGGAGAAGACGGACTGGCTTTCCTTCTGTTTGTGTGTGTGTGTTTGTGTTATGGTCTCTAACTGGGCGCTAACTAGTTCACTCTGATACACTCCGCCACTCCTCCCTTAGCTCAGCTGAATCTGGAGCACTGCATCATTCCAGTGTGTGTGTGCATGCGTGTGTGTGTGTCTGTGTGTCTGTGCGTGTGTGTGTGTGAAGAGGCAGCATCATCCTGGGTAGCTTGGAGAGAGCTGCATTTTCACAGTTCAGAGCATCGAGTCTGAGAGCGGCTGCCTGAGAGGCGAGACTACAGCCGTGACCCGGTTAGAAATAACACCGTCATCAACCGAGGCTGTCTCCATCGTTTCGGGTTAGGGGAAGTGCTCGTCTCCCGTGGAAGTTATAATGTCCGACTGCAGGAGGCAGTGGAACCGGGAGGATGAGCTACCGGTCTACCTGGCGGGACCGATCACCACCGGGCCGAACCAGCGGAAATCCTACGGGATGTTCAGCTCAGTGGAGGGGGCGTTTGAAAGCAAGACCATAGACTTCGACAACTACGCGGTGGGGAGGAAAGGGAGCCGCACCCCGAGGAGTGGGAGCCGGGAGAGGTTTCTGGACGCTGGTGACTCCACCAGTCCGGCGCCCAGTGAGGCCCGTGGCGGGTCACTGCTCAGCTCACCCGGGGAGAGAGAAGACGGACGCCCCGGTGTTGAGGTCAAATATTCCTCTGATACGGACAGCCTGAACGGGAAGGTAGGGCTGAGGATTTCATTTCTAGGTTTTCTCTCTGTGTAGTTTAATATTAGCTTACGTCTCACGTTTGCAGTAGCTGCAAAATACACGATAAATGCACACCTGTGACCGCTTAACTGATAATTGAATATTAATACGATAATTCAAAAAACACCTTTTCTTAGGCCCATCTGTCGCTTAGCGGCTACTTTGTCGAGCTGTTGTTCAAAGACTCTATTGTTTGGAGAAATAATTACATTATTTAATGATTAGACTATATATAACTATGTTTATTGAGCATTTGAATTCCTTCTTTTTAATAGACTGTTAGCGTCGTTTTATAAAAGCAGCAAGCCACTGGGCGACTTGCCCACAGGCTCGGAGGATGTTAATTTGAGGCTAATATTTAAGTCTGCATATATGATGAACTTTCGTGCTGCATTGCAGTTTGGTCATTCTATCGGCCTACGCCTACATAGCGCGCTCTAACTACGCTATTTTTTGCAATGTTTTAAGCTTGTGTTTAGAAGGCTCTGATCTTAAAGTCTGTGGTGCTACAGTGGACAGCGACAGACAGCCATCCTTCATTGTATTGTTTTTCTCCTCTCACGTGCGGGGGGCGCTCCAGCCTCCACCCTCTCTCTCTTGCAGTGAACAAGCCAGACGCTCGCTCTCTTTCGCACGCGTGCACGCACAACAGTTTGCCGTTATCTGTCTTTCTCTGCCCGGTGAGTGAGGCGCGCTCCACGCATCCTGACGAAGCCCTACGGCGGCGGATTCACCGCTCTCCCTCACACACACACACACACACGGAAACAATAAGGGAGACAAAGGGGCGTAGAGCGCAGCGCAGGGCGTCGGAGTCACCACTACCCGCTTCTGAGTTTACTACCCAGGGGTACAGCGACGGAGAGAACATGTCTGGGACCGGCTACCAGGGGAAGACGAGCATCCCCCATCTGACGGTAAGAGACCCAGCCTGGCTAGCCGCGTTGGCCGGGGAGGCTCTCTGCTAGTCTGCAAATCCCTGCTCCCAATGCCGGCAGAGGGGATTCAATTCTTAGTATGGCGGCAAAGAGCAGAAGGCCCATCTACTTTTTCTTCTGTGTGACACCAGACCAAGACACAGACAGCGGTGACAGTTCTTGAACACTCTGTGTCAAATCGTCTTCCTGCCCAGGGTTGGATAGGATTGTGTAATCGCGCCGCCTGTCAAAGAGATAAACTCTGTTGATGTGATGTGATGTGATGTGACGGTCAAACCGGGAGTTGCACAGGGTCCAGAGACAATGCCTTGCATGGCACAGCACAACACAGCACAACTCTGAGGACTGGGACTGGGTAGGAATTTTTTTTTTGCAAAGAGAAGCATCCCCGTTCAGCTATGTTGAAATGTGCATTCTGCATCAGATTTCCTCTTATTAAGTGCCAAATGGAAAGCCAAATGCAACAAGAATTAACATGACTATGTAGCTGATTTCATGATGTAGATGTAAAGGAATGCATTAAGCTAAACAATATTTCTTCAAGTCCACAATGCTCAGATATATTCAAATCTCCATTTGCAAGCACCCTTATATGCCGAGTGTTCAGCAGGGCTGTCAGCTACCATCATCTGAAACCATGGATGATAGATGGTTACCATGGAGACCTAACGTCTTCCTTGTGCAGTTGCCAGACATCCTCCATGGCTGGAGAGGGTGTGGATGCACGGTAGTCTGGCAGAGACATGTACTTGTTTTATTCTAGGTTCGTATTTTAGGTTACAACACAACCCAGAATGCAGAAAAGAGAAGGAGGTAGATGTATGGTTATTATTAGTTGTTGTGAGACCCCACCCATGGTTAGGTATTTCTGTCTTCCCACATCCCCATGCTGAACTTGGTCACTAGTATTGCCAATGTCATGCATGATGCATTGATTATCCAATATATTGAAATGTCATGACTTAAAACAACCCTACCTCTCCTTCTCCCTTCCTCTCGCTTTCCATCCCTCTCTCCATCTCTTTCCCCTGCAGAGTGAGAGGCTGTTGATCACAGGAGGGCGCATAGTCAATGATGACCAGTCTCTGTATGCAGACGTCTACATCGAGGATGGCCTCATCAAGTGTGTATTTATGCAGCAAAATATGTCAAAGAGATACACAGAGATACAGATATCTGAATTTGACATCTTAGCTAATACCCGTAATGGGTATTATGCATCTTTCTTGCATTGATTTATCCTGTGTTGCTCCACATCTCCTTCCTTTTATCTTCTCCATTCACTCACCCTCCACAACCCCTTTTCACCAACGGCCAACGGCTTTCCTGCTCTACATATTTTCCCATCACCTCTCTACTTCCTCGTTCCTCCCTTTATCACCCCCCCCCCCCCCACACACACACACACACACACTCTCTCTCTCTATCTGATCTTTGGTAGGGAGGTGGGGGAGAACCTGGTCGTTCCGGGGGGCGTGAAGGTGATCGAGGCTGATGGCCGTATGGTGATTCCAGGGGGAATAGATGTCAACACCTGTCTGATGAAGCCCTACCTGGGCACACAGCCTGTTGATGACTTCCTCCAGGGCACCAAGGCTGCGCTGTCTGGGGGCACCACCATGATCAGTGAGTATGTTTTTGAATGTGCATAAAAGCCTGGATGCATGCATACGTGCACTCAGCAGCACCCACACACACACACACACACACACACACACACACACACACACACACACACACACACATGCATTCAAGAATGCAAAAGCTTGGTTACCCACACAATCTACCCTAACCTTTGACCTCTGCCCCCTGTCAGTTGACCATGTGAGCCCCCAGCCTGGGGACAGCCTGCTGGAGGCGTTTGAGCGCTGGCAGGAGGCTGCAGATAGGAAGTCGTGCTGCGACTACTCCCTCCATGTAGACATCCCCCAATGGCATGAGGGTGTCAAGGAGGAACTGGAGCTGTTAGTGCAGGAGAAAGGTTAGTCAGTGGTTATTCTAAAATATTTTGCAGTCCTGTTGGTTGATGTAATTTTGGTTGTGGTTCCACATTCATCCCTAGTTTGGTCCCAATTCAGAAGAAGAATAGGGCTAGATTTGTGTGTGAAAATTGCTTGTAATCTGTTTTGGAGCAAATATAAAACAATGGAATAATTCTTGGCTCAGATGCTTGACAAAAATATTATTTTGTATGCTTTCCAATTTAGAGGTTGTAGGGCAGTATCGGGATTTTGAAATTTGAAATTGGCCTTTCTTCTTGACTTCATACATTAAAATTCTTGAAACTTTATGCTTTATGTTGGTTATGTGTGCAGAGTAATGTGTTCACACAATTCGACTGTATAATGCATGTTTTTACTGTGTAACTGAACTCCACCGTCTGTCAGGTATTAACTCCTTCCAAGTGTACATGGCTTACAAGGATCTGTACCAGATGACAGACACTCAGGTTGGTTTCACACTATCATATTCACTAATGGCACACATGGGATATGCAGTATAAACCACAAATGGTATACGGGCACAGATAGCATTAGAATTTCTGCATTTGAAATGGTCACCTTTCTTCCTTGTCATACTTTTTCTATCCTCTTCTGTCCTTGTCATACTTTTCCTTTCCTCTCGCATATTCAGCCTCTGTGTCTGTCTTGGTCTTTCTCTCCATTTTTTCTCTAATGTCTCTCTCTCGCTCTCTCTCTCTACCCTTCCTTTGACTCACCCCTCCCTCAGCTGTATGAGGCTTTCTCCTTCCTGAAGGAGCTAGGTGCTGTGGTATTAGTTCATGCTGAGAATGGAGACCTGATTGCTCAGGTAAGTGCCACCTAACCCCCACTATTTTTGTTTCTCACTGAAGAGCATCAACTGTCCTACAACTCTTGCAGCACCATGACTTCCTACCCAGGCGCCAGCCTCTGAATGACTCACTACTTTTTTTTTGTAGTGAAATAAATCAGAATATAAATTCCGGATAAGGGTCATACTCCTGCTATGCCAGTATCCTAACTTTCCAATGCAGTGGAGATATTCCTGTTACATAATGCCATGGCTCTCAGAGAGAGGATTAATTCTGCTGCTGCTGCTGAGGATGACAGGTTTATCAGAGGCCACCATGGCTGCTGACTATGATTATACTAATGATGATGATGTAATGGTGATTACAATGGTGATGGTGAGGGTGCTGATGGTGGCGACATAGTAGTGGTGGTGGGGACGATGGTCCTGAAGATAATGGTGATGATAATGATTACGGTTACAATTGTGTTGAAAACCATTATACAGATAAAGATAACTGAAGGTGATAAATGATAATGGGAGTGGTCAAAGTGATTTATGGCAATGGTGACAGAGGTGGTAATGACAATGGCAATAAAGATTATTTTCATGGTCTAGGAACAGAGGAAAATCCTTGGCACAGGGATTACTGGACCTGAAGGCCATCCTCTGAGTCGTCCTGAAGAGGTGATCTCCATCCTTCTATCCTTCTATCCTTCTATCCATCTATCCATCTATCCATCCATCCATCCATCCATTTAATCCATTTAATTAATTTTATAGGTTTTAACATTTCCTCTCTTGTTGCCATGCAGCTGGAGGCTGAAGCGGTGTTTCGTGCCATCACCCTTGGTAACCGTGTCAACTGTCCTGTCTACATCACCAAGGTGATGAGCAAGAGTGCAGCTGACACTGTCACTCAGGCCCGGAGGAAAGGTCAGCCTCTGACCTTCTCTTTCTTTTTGCTCTCATCCATTCCCTGTTTTTGGTCGACTTTGGTCATCAAGTCATTTTATGTGTCTGATTCTATTTTCAGTGGACATTTGTTGGCATAAACTTTAAACTTATCTGTCCCCCACTATCTTCCTCTCCAGGTTCTGTCGTTTTTGGGGAGCCAATTACAGCTAGCCTGGCCACTGATGGTTCTCACTATTGGAGTAAGAACTGGGCTAAGGCTGCTGCCTACGTGACTTCTCCACCCCTTAGTCCTGACCCCACGACCCCAGACCACCTCAACACACTGCTAGCCTGGTAAGATACATGGACAATATTAAATACCAGGGGTATGTAAACGCTTTCAGACCTCAATAAATTCACTGTGGTCATCTTGTAATATAGGGACTCAACATAACTCTTTGGTTCCTGACCCATAGTGTTTTATGTGATGATAATGCGATGGAAAATATATATAAGTATTGCAAAACTTGAATACTGGAACGTGTAAAAACTGTGATCACATTTATGCAGAGTGAGGGCAGTTGAAGTGCTTAAATCACTGATACAACCTCTGCACAATGTGAAATATAAATCAGCTCCATGATGTCCAAGGAGACTAATTCATACTGTCTGTCCTTAGAAATGAGTTATTCATGCCACGAACACCTGCTGGTATAATGCACAATGCAAACCTGCTTCTACTCAGAACGAGAGCAGCTGTGAAAGAGAAAGATACATGTAGATAGAGAGAGACAAAAGGTGCATGTGTAAGGAAGAGAGGGATAGAAAGAGGGAGAGGAAGCAAGCAAGCAAGAAAAAGTGAGAAAGAATCAACATGCAAAGGGACTTTAGAATCACTTGGAAGCCACTTCAGCTGTTTGTGAATGGATAAAGTGCACTGGACCACTACCTCACTTTCTCACCTTCACACACACACACACACACACACACACACACACACACACACACACACACACGCACACACACACAGCATCTTGCTGTACACCTTTCACTGTCCCCGATTCCATAAATAGCACAGGAACTAGAATCCTTCATCATCTGTTGCCTTGGCTACCAAGTGCCAAGTGCTTCCCCACCCCCTCCTCCCACCCCCCTCTCTCCTTTTCCTCTCTTCCTCTGCCCCCCCACCTCCCCACCCATCTCAAGGCGGTCCCATGCTGTCACAGCAGTGGTGTGATACCACTGTTGTTTGAGCTTCTGCCGAAGAGACAGGGTATATTTTTAGGTTCTATTATAGAGGCGAACAAAAGAACAACAGTTTGAAACATTTCAGTGAGGCCTATTATTTCAGTAATAAGCACTCTTATTGTGGGGATGATCCCAGGGCTCACTATTATAATCAGAGGTCATTACAGGTGAAATTCAGGCTATTGTGTATCACAGGGAAAAGTAAGCATAAGCGTTGATCACAGCGTATCTTTATGTGGTCTAGTTAAACCTTGAGGGAATGAAACTGCAGCTGCGTTCTACCGCTCCGAGTGGCTCAGCTGGCTGGCCTGTCTGCCCTAGGCCATGACTGGTACTGTTAATTTACACCATCCTGCTCAACGAAGACACCTGGTGGCTGCTGGAAGGAATGTCTGTCTCTGTGTTGATCGTTATTCCCAGGGTGTGGACATTATTTTTAGTTGAGCTTTGCAGCCAAGAATCTTTCAAGTGATCATCTGAACACAAACATTTGGCTGCCTGTATTTTATTGTTCCAGACTTCACAAAATACTGCTTTTATTACTTTTGACAGCTTAATCAATGCTATATAAATGGTACACTGATGCTTTCCTACCATTGTGTTGCCATTGATACAGTGGGGACCTACAGGTGGTGGGCAGCGCTCACTGCGCATACAGCATGTCCCAGAAGGCCATTGGCAAAGATGACTTCACCCTGATCCCAGAGGGAACCAACGGGGTGGAGGAGAGGATGGGTTTCGTCTGGGACAAGGCTGTGGTGAGCACTGTGTATGTGTGTGAGTGATTGTGAGTGTCTGTTTTTCTGGTACGTTTTCTTGTTTCATCTACCGTAGTAAACATCCACTTCTCTATCACATAGGCCATGGGGAAGATGGACGAGAACCAATTTGTGGCGGTCACGTCTACCAACGCTGCCAAAATCTTCAACCTGTACCCCCGTAAGGGACGGATAGCCGTGGGCTCCGATGCTGACATTGTTATCTGGGACCCTGACAGAATCAAAACGATCACTGCCAAACTCCAGCAGTCGGTGAGGACAAAAAGAGTGAAACAGGGGAGATGGACGGAGGGGTAGCGAGGAGGTGGAGTGAAAAGGAGGACGTGAGAAGGGGTAGAGGGAAGGGGGAGATGATGAGAGAAAAGGGAGGAGGGGTAAAAAAGAGTAAGAGGGTTGATGGAGAAAAGGATGGAGTGAGAGACAATTCAACTAATCCAGAAATATAGAAGTCAGCTGTTGGGGGAGGAAAGGCACAGGAATGATTGAATGGGGGAGGAGAGGTACTGGGGGAAGGAGTATTTCTTATTGGGTTATGGTAGGGTGTGAAATAGGACAAAAAAACAAGTGCGAGATCAGAGGAGGTGGCGGGGAGCCCAGAATGAACTTCTAAATCAGAGTGAAGCTTGATATTGGGCCAAGCTTGTAATTAGCAATATGATACCATACTGCCGAGGTGCGGTAGGGTCAGAAGAATACTCTCAGGTGATTATGAGGTTTATCCTTGAATTTAAAGAAGAAAAGACCAGTTCAAACTCAGGAGAATGGCATCAGAGGTGAAGATTTGCTTGGAGTAATGTGACACTATTGGAGTGTTGCAATGAGTTTACTACATTACAGTGCAGATGGTAAACACTGGTTAATGCATTCAGTCTGCTCTGCCACGCTCCAAGGCCCTAATCTAGACTGGTGCCGGTTTTAGGTTATAATCCCACTCCACCCCTTACCCATTCTGTGCTGCCATCTCTTTGCCCATCCCCCTACATTCACATTGTCGCACTTTCTATATGCCTCCAGCCTTTTCTCCCCTTCGTTTTCATCCCCCCGCTTTCCTTTGCCTGCATTTGACTGCATCTATTATGTCTTCTGTCTCATTTTCCTTCCCTCTGTTCATCCATTCAACCCCCTGATGCAATGATGCTGGCTGGAAATGTACAGTATGCAGTATTTACAGAATCACAGCTTCAAACAGTTAGATGTATGAAAAAATGAAAGAACCTGCTCTATTGTCTTCTATTTAATTCCTATTTCCTCTCTCTCCATCTCTTTCCTTTTTGTTTGTCTCTCGTCCCACACAGGCTTTGGAATACAACATCTTTGAGGGTCTGGAGTGCCGTGGGGGTCCAGTGCTGGTGTTGAGTCAGGGTCGGGTCGTATATGAGGAAGGCAAACTGCAGGCTCAACAGGGAACTGGCCGCTTCATTCCCCGCAAGCCCTTCCCAGACCACGCCTACCAGCGCATCAAGTTCAGGAACCAGGTACAGTACATAGATGGCTAGACTGATATTTCTAACACAGGATTTCACGGTGGTACAGTCTTGTTTAAAAACATTTACCCAGGCATGATTCTGAGGGCAGCAAACATCCAATGTTAGTTGCCCCAGTGGCATTCTTGCTTTTTTCTAACTTTTCTTATCCATAATTGAAAATAGACAGTTGCCACGCTTTAGTTTTCATGTGTTTTAAGTACAGTCTGCTGGTAGGAAAACAGAAGGAAGCATGTGACATCCGATATCACATTTAAATTTCACAACACATAAACAATGCATTTTACACCAAAGTAAAATATTGCTTTAACTGTTTGGTCCTCAAGCTGATTTTAATATGTACAATAACATTCTATCATCACTTAAATAGAAAGTGGTTCCAGGAAAACAATGAAATGTTAGGGTGTCTTAGATGCAGGTTTCTGAAGTCTGACTGATAAGTTGGCCTTGTGTTTGTGTGTGTGTACTATCCAGGTGAAGGGCAGGCAAGGGGTTAGTCGTGGGATGTATGATGGCCCTGTGTATGACGTCCCTTCCACCCCTAAATACATCACTCCCGCTCCCTCAGCCAAAACTTCACCCACCTCTCACCAACCTCCACCAATACGCAATCTTCACCAGTCCAACTTCAGCCTATCAGGTGACAGAAATATATTATCATATACTGTCATTTGTAAGATCAGATGATTCTTTTGATGCTTACTGTGTGTTGGATGGAGCTATTAGGATGTATTACATGAGCATTGTGTAATTATGTAAGTATAGCTCTATAATACAGAAGAGTTTTAAGTAAGAATACTTCTTATGTATACAAGAGGCGATCTGGATCTGCTTAGTTCTCTAAGTAAATATTTGAAATAAATGTCACATCCTCTTCATTTCTCAGGGGCGCAGATTGATGACAACATCCCACGACGCTTCGGCCACCGCATTGTAGCACCCCCTGGTGGTCGCTCTAATATCACCAGCCTCGGTTGAACATTGGTTGACTGCTCAAAATGTGGTCGGGGTTTCACCTCTTGACTGTGTGTGAGTGTGTGTGTGTATGATTGAGAGTGTGAGCACACTGGCATGGATAAATATCTTTGTATTTTTGGTACAATGATGTATCTGTTAGACTCCAAGGCCAAAAAAGTTATTTTAGACCTTTATGATTTTATCAGCTTGCCTTGAGTCCATAGTCACCAAGAAGCATCAGCTGCACATTTACATTTCCAGTACAAGAGGAGAATGATTTACTCTTACAATCAACCGATTCATTCAAACACACTGAAAACTCACAGACTCACTCAGAATCGCGGGCACTCACACACAGAGAACCAGTGTTGGACCCCCTCCAAACACCCAAAAGTGAACCCAGCGTAGTGTGATAATGTCACAATGTTGTCATCTCCTCCTTGAGCACGGCGTCCTCCTCCTACTTCATACCTTTCTTCCTATGGGTCTGCTCCCACATGGTGCTCCTATCCAGCCCTCTGGTGGACAGCTGAAGAAACAAAGGATTTCTCCTGCATCTGGTTTTCAACATCTTTGTTTTCAGTGTGGCTCAAGTGGGTTGGTCGTACTTATTGCATGGACATGTTTTAGATGTTACACTACTTGTGGTTTGTTGTTACAGCGGAGGTACACAAAATTTGTATTCAAGGCACATTTGACATTGTATTCGACAGCACAAAAATATTGTCTAATCTTATATTGGTA
This sequence comes from Hoplostethus atlanticus, assembly GCA_034670405.1. Classification (NCBI taxonomy): domain Eukaryota; kingdom Metazoa; phylum Chordata; class Actinopteri; order Trachichthyiformes; family Trachichthyidae; genus Hoplostethus; species Hoplostethus atlanticus. The sequence continues at coordinate 122,961 of JAXDDX010000051.1, forward strand.
AATGTTTGCTTTACATATATAAATACATGCACTGTGCATAGAGCCAGCAACTACCAGCCTTCTGCAGAAGCACATTCATTACAACTGCCTCAACAAAAGCAATGCAAGTTCCTCTCCTCCATCAAATAGCACATGCTATATGCAAATGTATCATTAAACTCCTATAAAGTGTGAACCAACAAAAGTAGATGAGCAGTTAAAACAAATAAAAACAAAACACAGTAGTGGTCTCAGGCTGCAAAATTAACTTCTACTTTGGTAGATTGCTGCACCTGCATTCTAGAATCTCAATGAAAATAATTTATGATGTGTGTGATAGTTTTGTTTTCTGCCAATCACTCATGCCGAAATCGATCTTTGCTGTGATGACCTGCTTGATTCACTGCTGTAAAAGGGCTTCAGCTCCCACTGCTCTTCTTTAAACCTTCACTGCGAATCTTTTTTAAGCTGTTTTTATTTGATCTGATTAATTCTGGGTGTTTTACTGGTTATGGTACATTTAGTGTTTGTATGCCACTCTGTTTTGTTGCTGTTGTCTGGTGTCTCCAATGGAACCACTAATGATCAATAAACACTTGACTGTTGTGAAATATGACAATAAAATAAATACTTGTCAGAGAGTTTACTGAAATAATATATATATTATATTATTATTATAATACAGTGTCAATTTGATTATACTATCATTTGTATTTTGCTGGTTTAATTCAAAAGGCGGAAAGTTTGCTTTTTATGCAGGGCCACAGGAGGTATATGGGAGGTAAGACCTGGACAAAACAGATTCAATTATCAGACATATAGAGGGTGTCCGGAGGGAGTGGGAGAGGGTAGGAGGTAGGCAAAACAAAATCACCAAAAACCCCCACAAAGAAAGACAAATTTTTAAGTAACTATATCACAATTATAAAGGAATCTACACATGCAGTAGCAGTATGTGTAGCAGTAGCAGTATGTGTCTGAGAATGACCACTTTTATATGTGACTTCTCAAAGCAACATGAAGCTACCAAAAGAATAGCCGGTGCTCCAACTGCAGATGCGTCAGTCACAAAAACTGCAAAATTATTTAATGTGGCAAGAGAAAAAGGGTATTCATGGCAGGGCTGCCATTTGGAAAGTAGTTGTACCCCAGACAAACACAAAGATGTATAATTCCAGTGTAAGAAGCAACAAAACCTGGACCCCTGAGCAATGGAAAAAAGTAATATGGTCTGATGAGTCATCTTTCAGCCTTTCTCCTACATCTAGTTATTTTGTACACCCCCTGATATTGCAGAAACCAAGTTGCTCTGAAAATGGAACATGCTATGAGGTATGAGACAAAAACAAAGATCAAATATTACAGTTAGTTCTGCAATCAAGACTTCCTCATGATATGTTTCCTCATTTCCAGACCCACCACTTTATTTGGAATGAGGAAGCATCATTCACAAAACTGACAACAAAACAAAAAGTATCCAAGAAGTGGATGAGACGGTGGCTGAAGGAGCTTCTCAGCCCATTCATCTCATCATAGAGGGGGTGGGATGGGTTCTCCAAGATGGATCTGATTTTAGACCTCATCCTCCCCTCAGCCACCTCAGCTTTCCAGCCAGCTTTCTTGACCAGTTTATTGATCTTGTTGGCATCCTTTGCCTTGATCCCACCTCCCCAACATACCACAGCAAAGACCTGGTGCTCGAGAAAACAAAGCTTGTTTTCTCGAGATAACGAGATAATCAACCCGTTATCACAGTTATGAACAAGCTGACTTTATTATACCATTCAAACAGCCACCCATGTGGGTAGTTTCTTTTCCAGTTCCCCTATACCAACGAGACTCTTTGGTTGTAGCCTACTGGACAGTAACATATCTGCTTTAAATTGACCACTGTATGTAAACCTACATAAAAATACCCTCATATCAAATCACTAGGGAAAACATTCTTACAACAAATGGCAAAAGTTCATAAAAAGTTTGTTTTGTAGTGTGTGTATGTCATGGTCCACTCTTGTGAATTTAAACAGAATGGTGGCGTCACTAATACAACACAAATATGAAACGCACACACACACACTTAGGTAAAGACTACACATAATTTATAATTTATATTACACATACAATTTTCCCTTTTTTTACTATATTTTTTTATTGTAAATATTGTGTTGTTTTTTTATATAGAGCTCTTAAAAACTGTGACATTGTAAATATTGTGTTGGTTTATTGTAAATAGTGTGAACCTGTTATTTTGCACATTTCTGCTGGGCATTGCCACTTTGCATTTCACTACACACCTCGTGTGTGTATGTGACAATTAAAATTCTTGAATCTTGAATCTTGAATCTTGAATCGATAACGTGATAACAGGTTAATTTATCTCGCTATCTTGAGAAATCGGCTTTTTGTTTTCTCGAGATAACGAGATAAATTAATCTGTTATCACGAGAAAACGAGCTTTGTTATCTCGAGATCACGAAATAATTAACTTGTGATCTCAAGATAACGGCATTAAAAAAAAAATTTGCAAGCATGGCCGTTCTCGGCTTCCGTACAAATCCCCTGAAATAGTACTGAAAGCATAATTCCAGTATTTTTAAACCTGGGCCCTATTTGTACATATTAGTCATTTAGACCGCAAAATATGTACAAAACGTTTTGGAATTGGTCCAGTAGATTGCCTCAGCTGGCAGTCGCGAAACGGGCTGCAATGTAATCCGTTGGGGAAAATGCGCGCGATCAAAATACGTTGACTAAATGGTAAATGGACTGCACTTATATAGCGCGACCACTCAAAGCGTTTTACACTACATTAACCCCATTCACACACTGATGGCAGGGGCTACCATGCAAGGTGCCAACCTGCACATCAGGGGAACCTAATCTTTCATACACACCGAAGGCGCAATTTGGGGTTCAGTATCTTTCCCAAGGACACTTTGACATGCAGACTGGAGGAGCCGGGGATCAAAGCGACGATTTTCTGATTAGAGGACGACCCACTCTATCTCCTGAGCCACAGCCGCCCCCACTAGAAGTCGACTAAAAGTGCTTTTTTTTGCCACTGACAGGATCAGATTCTTATTCGAAGTGTCTGACAAGATTACGGAAAGGATCCCTACATTGACAGACCTTTGTTTAACCAGAAACCTTTGTTTAACCTGTTTAACAACTCATCTCATCTTTCAGATTTCAGAGCAAGACTTCTGCTTGATCAAGATCAAGTTTCTGGTTAAACAAAGGTCTATACCGGAATTACCCTTTAAGTATAGTAATGAAGTACAATTACTCAAGTACTTTACACCCCTGGATGAATATAATCTGTGGTTTGAGGTGCTGTCATTTGTTTGGCAGTAAATTGAGAAAAGTCAAAGAGGAGGATGGTTGAGTGACAAAACATTTGGTGTTTCCTCATTCTTAGAGAATGAATAAAGAGGGTATAGTGAGAAGAAGACAGTGCAGAAGTAGTAGAGGCAGTGCAGTAGTAGAAGTACAGAAGTTGTGGTCTGTCTTTTCTGCATATTTCATTTAGCCAGGTAAGTCACTAAAATAAATTGTTACTTAATTTAAAGAAATGGTAGTTGATGGTCCTACCCAAGAGTGTCAGAGAATAGTTTAATTTATTTACAGTATGTTCAGCATATACAGCAGCGTGGCGTTAGAAGTAAGTTGAGTAAGTTGGAGTGTTATAACCGATATTTAAATTTGATTTTTGGTCTCCACAGTTATCATGCCTAGTTGGATTGTTCTTTTTATCTTTCTGACTGTTCACCATGTGTCAGGTAAGGTATTAAACTATATCACTTCATCATCTACCTCTATTGACTCTGATACTGTCTTCTGCTTGCCATCACCAAAGTATGTGTTTGATGCCAATAAAACAATAGTATCTTTAAGATGGAACTGACAATCACCCCTATGTGGTCATGATGGTGATGCTGGAATACCATGAATAAAAATGTGATATTGTCTTTGCAGTGGCTACGGCAGACTGCAAGGCCAGTAGCTGCAAACAATTAAAAGAGGATTACGGCATTAAAACAGGTGAGGTGTTGTACATAACACAATGCAACCTCAATAATCTCATGTTATTGGTTTTCTGTAGACTGATAGTCTGGCAGCTTTGGTGCTTCACAGCTGACCTGGCAGGACTGGTGGGAGGTGCGGCGGCTGGGAAAGCTTTGGAAAGCGGCAGCCAGGATTGGGTCACATTATATTGTTGTGTACAAATAAAGTGGTCTGCAGTCCCATGAACTCTCTAATCTGTGCCGCTGCTCCTTCTCCTTTCTCCTTAAACTCCTTGACTGGAAGACAAACACACATTTAAGGTTGATGCTACAATTGGCCTTAATTGGCCTTCTCCGTCTCTTCAATCCTTCAGATGGGTTGTACTACCTGACCACTGCTTACGGCGTTGAATACCTGACTTTCTGTGACATGACAACTGCAGGCGGTGGCTGGACCCTGGTGGCGAGCGTACATGAGAACAACATGTATGGTAAATGCACGGTGGGTGACCGCTGGTCCAGCCAGCAGGGTGGCAATGTCAACGTCCCAGATGGAGATGGGAACTGGGCCAACAGAAACACCTTTGGAACAGCAGAAGGTGCCACCTCTGATGACTTCAAGGTACAGTAGATGGCATTGGTTTCTGACCAAATAATGATGTGATTTTCTGACTCAATTTTTGTTAAGACTTTGAATGAGAATAAAAGTACAAGTAAAGTTGTTTCACTTCTTTCATTTCTTTCCCAGAATCCTGGATATTATGAAATAACTGCACAAGATATGTCAGTGTGGCATGTTCCCAACAACTGTGCACTGGACAGCTGGAGAACCAATGCCATCTTACGTTACCACACAAACAGTAGCTTCTTAAACAATTATGGCGGGAACCTATTCAAACTCTTTACAGTAAGATCTACTGTGTATCTATATATTCTCCACTATTACATAACCTTAGGTGAAGTGTTAAGTAGAATTGCAAGTGTGATCAGAATTATTCTTAACTAAATCTCAAGCTACAGTATTTCTATTCTTTTGTTCAGGCCTGAATGGAGCCAGTAGTGCAATATTTTTTATAGGTCATGGTTTATTACAGCTGATTGCCTGTTATTATAATTATTATGTGTCAATTGGTTTGATTCCATTTCCATCACTTTGTAACTTTGGTAGAAGTGCTGTACCTAAACAGTTATAAACATTATATTTAGTGTCATGCTTGGATCTGTAATTGTCATACTGTCTTCAATTCTTTACTGTATTTGCTGTAGGAAATTGTACTCAAACATATCTATATATTTTTTCCCTAATGTAAAGCGTTACCCAGTGAGATACAATGCAGGGAAGTGCCTAACCAACAACGGACCATCCTTTCCTATCAAATATGACCATGGAAATACCGAAAACCACAAAGATGTTTTATGGACCCCAGGTCAAGATGTAAGATCATTTAAAATGATGATGTTGGGGTGCTCTTGACTGCAGCTGTGAACCTGGAGGAATATTGAGAAAATGTTTCTGTGGTCATGTAATCTACTCAGCAAAAGCTCCTTACATGTACATCTAGCTTATGGCATCTGTACTTAACTTTACGCAGACAGGCCTTTGACTATAAAGTACATTTTTTTGCTTCTCCTACAGTAGAGCTTTATCCCAGGCTACATCACCTTCAGAGCTATCAACACAGAGCGTGCTGCCACTGCCATCTGCTCTGGGACCAAACCAAAGGGATGTAATGTTGAACATGTGAGAAGTATTTTCTGTCTTTGTGTGCACGTCCTCACAACTACAGCATGATTATTGATGATTAAGGTTAGACATGTACATGTGTAGGGGCTTGGGAACTAATGGAAAACAATGGAATGTCTTCACAAGTATAACAACACAAGTGTGTGTGTGTGTGTGTGTGTGTGTGTGTGTGTGTGTGTGTGTGTGTTCATAGTTCTGTATTGGTGGAGGAGGACACTTCCCTGAGGCAAGCCCAAGACAATGTGGCGACTTCACTTCCTTTGACTGGAGTGGCTATGGGACAGGCACCGTGGATGGAGTGCATCCAGGCAAATCACTGAGTCAGCTGTGCTGCTCTTCTATCGCTGATGTTCCCTCATGTACTTCACATCACTGAGCAGTGAGGTTTATATCTGCCTTAGTTTCTAACTTAGAATGATAATTTGAAAATTATTGATTATCAAATGATTATTTGAAAATACTGTAGTATCATATTAGCACCGTAGCCTGATATTACAGTGTATGATTCTTTCTTATCTACATTTCTGTGATTTTTTAGAATGTACTGTGGTTGTATTGATTTTCTCCTTTCAGAATCATGTTTATTTTAAACCTATTTTTTGATCACCTTTTTTCCACATGATAATATATCAGCCCCTCTTCTTACCTGATTAGTGTGAACCAAATGAATAAAGCAAGTTAAAGCAAGTCAATCTGAGAATGAATCATAATTCTGCAGAAGTTTCTGTGGGTTGTATTTCCTCCACAAGTCACTGTAACAAGCACAATATTCAGGCTGTAATACTCAGGTTTATCCTTTGTGTCAAGCCTGTGACGTAGGCAGACTTGCGACGGGATGAGGGAAAATGTTACTGTGAGGTTGACAAAATTTAAGGTTCTAACAATGTAACAAACTGAAAAAAAGCTCAATGCGCTGCAACTTAAGAAAACACATGCAAGTAGACAAAACAAGCAAATTAAGAAAACATCTTCATCAATTTGACAACACGCACAATGTTTCGCTTGATACCGAAGCCTAGAAGAGCGTATTGTTTTAACATCATTACGTCATCGATGTCGCAATGTGTTGTGTTGTCTTAATGTGTTGTGTGTGTTGTCAAATTGATGAAGATGTTTTCTTAATTTGCTTGTATTCAGTGAGTATATCCTGGGAATTGAATAAAAAGAGTTCAAAGAAATTGATGTCACTGTTGCAGTACAGACAGATCCTTGTCCATTTATCCTATGAAGCAGCGTGATTTATCAGCAAAGCCTTTAATGGTCCTTACTTAAAAGGTATGACTTATGGCTGGACATTGATTGATTTGATACTTGATGCTGTTTCAGAGCAGGTTGCTAATACTTTTATTGTGCTGTCTAATGTGTTTCTTTTATGTGTGTTTTTATGACTTTATTGCAGGCTACAGAACAAGTTTCCCCTTAGGAACAATAAAGTCTATTCCATTCTCTCAAGAAGACCTAAAACCACAGTCAGTAATTTGTGAAGCAACTTTTAACTAAAATAGATTCTAACTAAAATAGAATATTTGCATTTCAATGTCCTATGGTTGTTGGTACAGATAATGAGGATACAAAAGAATCCATGACCTGAAATTTCATCTAAAGCTCTACAAATGGGAAATTGTTTCAAGCTATCCTTCTGAATTATTATTAACAATTGAACAACAGGTTAAAATTCTCAAAAGAAGGGAATCAAATGATCACTACAAATGCTGATTACAGTCAGATTACTTAAAATTCAAATGTTCTCTCAAACAACTCAATTCACTGCTCTGAATATTGACATAGTTTGGCAAATGACTGTAAACATTCACTGATGCAGCTTTTAATCAGGACACACTGATAGCTGACTGGTCTCATGTAAAAATAGTGTCTTATGTAGGTTTTGCAATAACGTCATTTTGATGCTAAAAGTCAAAGTTAATAAAGCATCAACTTTTGTTTTGTTGGTAATATTTGTGCTGGTGCTCTGATAGTGGTTGACAATAGAGTCTTTGTTCTACATTAAATGTATGGTTACCATATATTTCCACTGAGTCTGAAAAGCCTTGCTTTCTTTGTCTTATCCATGAATGTTTAATGGTATGCATAGCAACATTCAACCATTCATCATTTTTTTCTCTGATTTAAGTGTATTATCCATCCATTATCCATTTTTTTAGATCTGATCTTGCTCTTACATAAAATTTGAAATACGACTAGAGCCCTCATAATTGATTTTCCAAATTGTTTCACATTGTCAAAATCCTGAGCTATAAACTATACTGGCAGCCATGTATTTCTGCCGTGGGCTTAGAGAAATGGCTGTTGTACTGAACACTCAAGTTAATGTGATATAAGCATTATTTTAGCAATATATAAAGAATTGTAGTCAAAGGAATGATTAAGACTGATTTGTTGCTCTTCTACCGCTGATAACCTTTCCTATAACTACATTGATTAAGACAAATGTTTAGACTATTGATAAGATAAAAAAGTTGGATCATGGTAGGACAGCTCAAAATAATGAAAAATGATAATTTGTCAAAACAAAAATAAGAATGAGGCAATACTGCCTTATGCCCACTTGGTGTCAGTGTTGGATACTGGAGAAAATGAATAATGAAATGAAAATGAAATAAGGTTTGGGTTTGTGTGACTTTTGACATTTGACATTTGGAGTCCTTCATACTCATATTGGCAGTAAAAAATGCCTCAGAACCATTTAGACACAAAAAATGTACAGACACAGAGGTATTCAGAGTGAGATTAACAGTGAGGTTATTATGCTAATTAGCATTACTGAGGAGCTAATTAGGGTTAGAGTGCAGTCAAATGCCAAGATTTGGGTTCTGTGGTGGATCATTTTGGATAGAAGTCGAATGAAAATTCTATTTTTGTCTGAAAAGTGTTGTACTTGATGTGTAGACTGGCTACTGATCTGAAACTGATAAATGACTCTTGATAAATGCATTTCCTTGAAAATATTTTGTTGTTGTATGTGCATCAAAGCGTTGCGCATATTGTACAATCCTTGGGGAACAAAGGTGCATAATACACACTATTTACTGTGTGATGGTTAAGAGAAATATAATGAAACAATAGATAATTCGATGTAGTCTTCAGAAAATTAAGTAAAAACATATTGACACAAGAGTGTTTGAGGTTTTTAATGTCAAAGTCAAACCTTTACATGATTCATCTTCATACTAAACCATTCGTCGACAACTCCCTTTCTTCCTCGTCATAGCAAATGCAATTAGTTCATTAATTACAGGAAGGGAGCAGCAAAAAACACAGCCAGCCCCACAAGAAAAGAAAACAAATAAAAAGAAAAGTTTTTTTTTCATTTTCTTTTTAAGTGCAGAATTGAAGACCTTAAGCATGCCATTGTCTGTTATGGTTTCCCAGTTCTCTGTTCTACAGCATAGTTTTATCTGTACATGGCTATTAGGGTAACAGCAGGAGGGGGAGGACAAGTACTTGATGTCCCTTGAAGTGTCCTGTTTTTAACACTGTCTTGACTAGTGGATGATAGATCTCAGATGTTACACTCTTCTTTCTCTGTCTCCCCTCTCTGTTTCGCAGTAGACTGAAACATATTCTTGTTTAAACGTGCAGTATAAAAAAAGATACACACCCACACAGATTCATGTACAGCAGGTTCCCGTAAGTCCATTTGAGGGTTTGAAAGGTGCCATAATGGAACTGCCATAAAACAGCAGTTTGAAGAAATATCTGCCACTTTGAAGAGGCAGGGCTGTATCAAGAGTCTCTTCACAAAACGTATGAACTGGCCTCAGTTCTTCAGGATCTTTCTGGAGTCCAGGGATTCAGACACACTTATCCTACCAAAATTACTGTGTATGTGTGTGTATGTGTGTGTGTCTACAGACCTTGTAGGATATTGTCCTTGTTTGGCGAATCCCTTTAAACACTCACTAGATTTCAACTTCAGCTCTCCATGACTATAATAACTCAAAATGTTAGACCTTGAGTTACATCCACAGTGCAGTCCAGAGCTCAGTCAACAGCCATGTTTGGGGTATGTAGTGGGAATGGGGGCTTTGGGAGTGGGTCAGTGGGCCAAACCAAGCCAAACAGTGCCAGGCACACAATAGTGTAGTCAAGGGTATACACAGGTATACACAGTATATCCACCCCATAGGGCACACCCACATATCAGCCTAATTACTATCGGCTTACAATGAATGTAGGGGTCACGGTGCACCCAACTTCTGGTCACCACTATACCACTGTGGCAACACAACATATTGTCTTTGTGTGATGGAAGAGAGAAGCAGCAGTGGATTTGTGTGTGGCCATATAGAAAAACACAGGGTGGTTAGTTAGTAAGTTAAACATTGTGGCACATCTTACCTGAGTGTTGGTGTGCGTTAACTAAATGCTATAGTTGCTGACTAACTCTAGGCTCTAGACTCTAGGCTCTATGTGGATCTATGACCTAAAATACAGTACTTTCTTAACAAGCATGTGTCCTCCTCCTCATTTGATTGGTAAGAACCGGACAAATGAAAAAGCACACTCACTGGCAATTTTCAGAAGTGTTACATTCCCCTATCCAGACATTAATGAGATCAGTGTAGATCAAGGGAGCAGGAGAGGAGAAAAGAAACTCATTAAGACTACTGGGACGACCTAACCCTATTATCCATATCACACCACTGAACCACACACTGATGATGGGAATTAAGATGTGCTGGCCTGGATCCACACCCACCCTTCAGCCCAGTGCAGTGTGTCTGGAGTCATGCTGTAGCTGCTGGGAAGGACAAATGTGAAGGAGTCTGTTATCTGTGTGGGCCAGCACAGCAGTATGGGCGTGTTCAGGTCGGCACTGTACGGTGAAAAGGATAACAACAGAACTCTATGTTCCCACTACATTGTGTCTTTTTTCAGCCTGTGGCACCCTTTGTGAGAGATCCAGGCACTGGAAACTGAAAGAAAGATCCAAGGTTGCCCCATCCTCTCTCCATGATAAAGCTGAAACAGTTTGAACCACTGAAGCCGACTCCCTCGCTCCCATCATTATCTCCCATGCCCCGTGAGCACACATATACAGTACACACGTATCCAAATAGGCGTAGTATCCAGGAAGGCGTATGGTTTTCAAAAAAAAAAAAAAATTAGCTTTCTTTCATGCAGAGTCCTTTTTTCTTTTTAACAGAAATTTGGTTTTTCTATGAGTCCTACTTACAGTATGTGGAATATTTCATATTCCGAAAATGTCTATCATTACATAAATGTCATCGAAATTCCCTTTAATGTAACCCCCACATAGCAGTCAGAAAGATGAGTAATTATTTAAATACATTTCATGTTTAAATACTGGCTGGAGGGGAGCAGGCAAAATGCTACAGCTACTTCTATGAGAGGCAACATGATAAATTGTGATCATACACACAAATGTGCAAATGAACTTGCACATATCTCTGTGTGGGTTTGTGTTTTAATGTATTTCATGTGCACTGTGTGTGTGTGTGTGTGTGTGTGTGTGTGAAAGAGTGTTTAATGTTTCTGTATATATGGTAATGCAAGGTATTATATACTTTATGTTACATGGCCACTAACTCATGTCATAAAATGTGTGGCCGTATTTATGTTCATGATTGACAAATGTCCCTCATTCCGTGTGCATGTGTGCGTGTGTGTGCGTGTGTGTGCGTGTGTGTGCGTGTGTGTGTGTGTGAAAGGATATTTATGATACATGAACACTGGGTGCATCTGTAAGAATACTGAACTCAGCACCGTAGCATACTCTGCTATGGTGGACAGCAGTAGAGCGATAACACTGCCATTTTTTTCCAGTACACACATACTATATACACATACAGACTGGGTGAGAAGGCAAAAAGATAAACACATTGTTTTTTCACACACGCTGGAATACTGTGGCACAACTGACACTATATGAGGACCTTGTATTCCGAATGGTTACAACTGACTACTGTAAAAAAGTCTTTCTTTTGTCGTTGGAATTCGTTTTGATTCCAGTATGTGTTTGTAGGCAAAAAAAATACCTGATTTCTGCGATCAATGTGTTTTTTTCTTTCTTGTTATAATACAGCGGCCATATTTGTTGGTGCTTTGATATTCTGTTTATGACTTGTTAGGTTCTCACAGTCTTTGTAGTTCGTGCTGCAGTTTGACTGGTTAAAATCCTTGTCTCATGTTATTATATTGTTGATTAAGCATACGTTTGATTGGTACAAATCAGTTTCAAATAACTCAATGATGCATCACTTCTTTTCATCCATTTTGACTGACTAAGACCACAATGGTTTTTCAGCATCTGGTTCAGTCCAAATCATGCTTTTTTTTAACCTCAGTAAAAGTTTTTATTTGTACTGAGGCATTGATAACATCAGGATTTACCTTAATCTCTCTTTTCTTAGCACAGATCCCCCTATGGCAGGAGGTCAGGCATGCATTGGATTAAAAAAGATGAGTTTAGGTTGTCTTCCTCCACATGGACATAAGGAGATCTTTGCCCATGGGCAACCTTCACTAGTAGCTATAAAAAGATTTCAGGTCAGAAAGTACTCATGGTGAGAGTGGATCCATCACACATCAAGTTCCTATAAATATTAGTCAGAATCCAAAAATTCCAATTTGATGTATAACTTTTGGAAAGCGTCTTCTCGTATTTTCACATCCTCACATGTTCAGATTTAAAAGGCCTTGTGCACCTTCTTTATGTCTGCATACTCTTGCCAGTAAAGTCTTAACCCAGCATGGATTGATCCCTCCCTCTTTCTAAGAATAGCAGGGGTTGGGGTGGATCATTCTGTTGCAGGGCCCCTCACAGATAGACCTCACGGCGTGACAACGTGAGGCAGGACGTGGTCTTGTAGTCCCCTCCTGTCCGCGTCAGTGGTATGACCTCGGGTGGGTTCTGGCCTTCCCCTCCATCCTCCTCTTGTTGGCGCCTCCCAAAGCCTGCGCTGCTAAATGTGTCATAGGATGCTGAGGTCATCTTCCGGTTCAGAAGGTTGCGGTTGTGGTCGCCCATGTTCCTGTTGCGGTCTCCACTCCTCAGGGTCCCGAGAGGATCCCCATTTGCTAAGGGTAACCTCTGACCTCCTCCGCTGACGACCACCCCGGGTTCGGAGCTCCCTGCGCTGCCAGCGCTCTCGCTGTCGCTCTCCTGGTCATTACCACGGAGATTGTTGTTGTCGTCTCCTGGGGCGAAGGTGGAGAGCCGCGGGGGGTCGCTGCCGTGGCGCTGGCGCTGGCGTGGTGAGGGGCGAACGGGCATCCAGCAAGTGTCAGAGTGTCCAAACTCATCACACTCCCTCGTACACTTTCCTGTCAGAGCTACATCTGGCAACTGCCTGGCATCTGGACCCACAGAAAGAGAGAACGGGTGTAGGAGAAAGACAGGGGGATGAAGGATGGAGAGAAGGGGGCAGAGAAGAAGGAGGAAAGAGCAGAGGGGTGAAAGAGTACAACAGGGGACATGAGATGTTGGGGGAGAGAATGGGCGGGGGGTAGAGATTATAAATGAGAAGATGAAATTTCAAGGGAGCAAGAGAGACAGGGGAAAAAAATGGATGAGAAATTGCTGACTTCAGTGAAATCACAAGAATGTTTCCTACAATCCCCAGCAGTGCTCAGCATTAGATGAAAGGTGAAAGGTGAGGTCAAAACAAATGACTAACAAGGTCAAGAAAAGATTATTATCATCATTTTGAATGCCATATTCTAATGATCTTCACATGCATGGGATAGATTAAGTTTCATATTGGAACCATTGTATCCAATGAGTGTTGGGACTAGAGGTTAGTGAGGCCACCAGAGACTAGATGCTAATGTCTTACAGGGTCAAATGTCAAAGGTCAATGACAACTCTCTATGTAAACCATTTACAAAATTACAATGACACAGTGGACAATGGACACAAGAATTATAATGATAGATGTGGTATATGTGGCTTTTCTGTCAATTGCAGAAACTGACATTTATAGCAGGTACCATGTTTTTTTTGTGTGTGTGGGTGTGTGTGTGTTCATAGGCCAGATATAAATAATATAAAGAAAAGAGTAAAGAGTAAAAAGTAAAGTGAGAAAATAATTGAGAGATATCGAGGAGGCGTGTGAGTGTTATGTATCTAGTTATAAGGTAATAAATAATATAGTCTATATGCATCTCCTGAGCAACTGAAAAGTGTATCCAACAAAATGAAAATTCAATTTCATTGACTATTTCACACTCTGACTCTGACTTCAGTTAAATTACACAGAATTAATGAAGCTTTTCCGAAGCATTCAGAAGAATCAGTATCAGAAGCATTCTGATTCAAACAATTCAAACAATTATACAAACAATTATAACAGACAATAATTTCTCTCTTCAGTTGCTCTCCATCTGACCATGACAAACACTAAATAAAACAAAAAAGTGGCCTTTTACTGGAAGAACATTTCCAGCCACAGAAGTACAGTCAGTCACCAAGGACGCAGCGACGTGTGGTCACTGTTGTTCCAGCTCTGGCATGACCACATAAAGAGCACTGAGAAGAAAAAAAACAAGAAAAGAAAATGGAAAAAAAGAATCCTTTTTTTTGCCTCTCTTCGTCCTTGAAAAGTGACTCACAAAGACCTAGTAGAGAGACGCCAAAACACAATTTGCTTGGTGAAAGGGAAGATTTGGGCTGTTGACTGGGCTGCAGGACAATGAAGTCAAGGCCACGTATAAAGAACTGACATAACATACCTTCACCCATTTGCTATTATAAAAAAGCATATCACATGCACACACACACACACACACACACACACACACACACACACACACACACACATGCATGCACACACAAATATACACACACACTTAAGACATGTGTCACCCTTTCACAGAATACACACAGCTTTGAGAAACAAAATATGTAAACCCATGCAAGCAAATTTTCTGACCTCGCTTTTCTGTGAGTTCACTTTCAATTAATTGGATTTCAGTGAACTTTATTGGCTGTTCATGCAAAACACTTTTTGTTTGTGTGTTTTGTTTTTGTGTGGTGTGGGTGTGGGTGTCCTTACCATTCTCCACATGCTCCTCCTCCCCCACACTGCCCTCCGGTGTGGTCCGTTCATAGCCTTCCTCCGGTAACGGCAGAGCCCCCAGCCGTGGCCCAGATGAACTCTTGCTGCTCGGCGTCTCTGAGTCCTCGAGGCCGCTGTCATAGCAACCGCCGTCCTGGGGCTGGCTGACTACCGAGAAGGTTACCCGGCGAAGGGTCCCCTGCAGGGAACAACATCCACAATATGAGATTAATCATCCAGGATTCCTAATCTGAGATTCTAAATCTGGGGATTAGGCTGGTGAGCAGGGGTCTGCAAAGA
This sequence comes from Hoplostethus atlanticus, assembly GCA_034670405.1. Classification (NCBI taxonomy): domain Eukaryota; kingdom Metazoa; phylum Chordata; class Actinopteri; order Trachichthyiformes; family Trachichthyidae; genus Hoplostethus; species Hoplostethus atlanticus. Next base: position 138,029 of record JAXDDX010000051.1, read on the forward strand.
CATATTGAGATTATCTGTTCATGTTCGCCTTGATTATGGGTTTAGCTACTACAACGGCAGGTTATAGTCATCAACCAATCACAGCGTTCTTTCAAAGTTTTTGGTTGGGTTTTAATCTCTGTTTAGATTAATGCTTCTGGATGTGGCTGATGTTTACACACAGCTACTGTTGAAAAACCTCTGGCCTGCCTGGAGACACTTATTTTTCATCTGGAATGGGGCCAAGTGGTAGCAGCTGGGTAATATAGTATACCCTAAAAAACACCTACTTTGTGCTCTATTTCATTTGGTAAAATGTGTTAAGCCTTCTATTTAGGTTGCAAAAGCTTGAAATATAACCATGTGGCTGTGTACCTTCAGTGACAAATCTAGTGATCATTCTTTTTTCAGAGTTTACTCAGGTTCAGCGCCCATTTTGCAGAGGGTCTGCCATGGAAAACTGTACATATACTTCTTCTGTTTAAATCAAGTGATCCTATATGGAAGTGATGACTATTTAAAGTCACGTAATGAATCATGTCATTCACTCAATATGGGCTTGATGACCTGCGTCAAATGTACAAATCACCACGGTCTAGTTAGCAGACTCCTTTCCACTTTGAGGAAAAAAAAAGAAGGTCCATGCTGAGAGAATATCAGAGAGAGTTAAATGACTGCGTCAAAGCCTGGAGGGATCACTCTGCGCTAGGAAGCTTATTTCTATACAACAACCCCTCCTATCTCTTCTCCCACTCATTTATCTGCTCACAAAATTACAACACTGCCAATTTAGATCTCCCTTGAAACAGGCGTCCTATAGAGAGGAAGTGTGGGAACAGAGGGAAAACACAGATTTGGGCGGAAAAACTTCAGCTCCGAACGTCACCTTAGGATAATCGAGGGTAAAATTGATGGATGGCAGGGAAAAAAGCCCTAACTGCACCAATTCTTCTCTTCCAAGAGAGAAGGAACATATGAACATTTCACCTAATGGACATGCATGACAAGAGAAGAGAGAATAAATTAGGTGGATTGGGGAATTTAATGCAATGCTTGTTTCTCCACCATTTCTCCAACAGGTTCAGATCAAAGAAGGATGAAAGGCAGAATGAGAAAGTGACACCAACATCATGGATGGAAAGCTCAAGCGAGTGAATGAACCAGCATCACTTCTCAATTTAACCCTCTCCACAGAGAGGATTATATTTTTAGAGCATTAGTGTAGATGAAGCAGTGACGGTCCACCCAGATCTCCAGACATTTAGCATTTAGACAGGAGCAATGACAGAGAGAGAGCGAGAACAAGGGAAAGTGAGACAGACGGGTGAAAGAGAGAGATGGAGAATTGAGGGGTCAGGATTACCAGATGATTGCGAGTATCCAGCCTCTGCCGCAGGGTGGGAGTTGACTGACAGGCAGGGAGTGAGTTACCACTATTGGAGGACTGGTGCCACTGACCCTCTGTGTGCCCTAACAGAATTCATCCGTTCAGCCGTGGTTCCATCTAACTCAATTTCCCTCTTTCTATCCAAAGCCCCCCCCCCTACACACACTTTCATTCTCTCAATCTGGTAACTTTATTTCCCCCCTTCTACCCCTCCTTCTCTTCCTCCAATCCACTCTCCCCCTCGTAGCCACATCTAGCTCTCTTTTCTCTCCCCCACCCTTTCTCCCATCCTCCCCATTGCTGTCTTGCTTCCTCCCCCCCACCCCTTTTTCCCTTTGCCAGTCAGCTTTATGATGTAGCGATCGATGGCGTGTCCTTGACCTCGTTATGAGTCCCTCTCCTCTTCCCCACAGCAGGCTTTATTGACCCATAACTCCTCTACACTCTCTAACTTGCTTCCTCTTCTCCTCTCTTATCCTCCGTCTTCCCCACTTTTGCCAAAACGTTCATTTGGGCATCTTTTAACCATACATTTATGCTTCCCTCGCACTCTGCACATCCTCCCCATCCTCCCCATCCCCTTTTGTTCCCTAGCTCTCCATGTGTTTTGTTTCTTCGCAAACCTTTCCCCCAAGTTGGCTTCATTTTCTGCCACTCAATAACTAATCTCTCTTTAATTTCTTCTTTACCTGTTTTTGCCTTTCTTTCCAAACCTATCTCTCTATGCAAGCTCTCTTGATGTCTCTTGAGTCACAAAGTATGTTTGTGTGTACAGTTTACAGTATGTGTGCTTTCTATTATTTGGCTAAGTTAAGCACACAAACACACACACACACACACACACACAGCTGACTTGGCTGAGGTCCAGTGTGGCCTATGAATTCATGCCTGATGGAATATTAATTGAGTTTGACGGAGCACATAAAAAACCTTTCCCTTAATCTGACACGGGCCATTACAGTTCAATACTGACATGGGAGCTTCAGTCATCTGCACAACACTCCGAGTGAGAATGTGTGTGTTGTGATTAGACTGTATGAGTATCTAGATATAGTATGAGAGTTATTTTGAAGTTATTTCTGGCAGATCTGTGTGAATCAAATAGATCCATGATAGGTCTGAACTCAAAATAGACCATCTGCATCCTACAGTTTTAAGGAGCTGTAGAAAAATTGTTCCCAATATAGCTTTCATTTCATGGCATGAGCTTTTTACTCAAGCCATGAACTGAAATGTGTCTGTGTCTGTGTGTGTATGTGTGTGTGTGTGTGTGTGTGTGTGTGTGTGTATGTGTCTGTTCTTCTGCCTTTCTGTAAAACCCACTCTCCCAACCCAAGCTCCCTTGACATTTTCTTCACACAAAGCACAAAGTATGTTTGTGTGTGTACAGTACGTGTGCTTTCTATTATTTGGCTGAGCTGTTGTGATAAAGTTCTATATATATATATATATATGTGTGTGTGTGTGTGTGTGTGTGAAAGAGAGCGAGGAGAGACTTCACACCTACAGGTTTGTGCTTTACGACTGCGTGTGAGTGTGAGACTTTGAAAGCCTGCAGAAGGTGTCGCGTCGGCCTGTGTGTGTGAATGTGTATACGTTAGCTTGAATGCGAGCGTGTCGCGTTGCTCGTGTGCGCGCAGGTCGGCTCAGTCATCAAGGTAATTAGTGTGTAAACCTCCTCGCTGCCGGTTCAAAGAGAATTAACGAGCTCTAGTTAATTAACAGTCTCCCTCTGTCCTCGTTACGTGTCTGCATATTCAACACACGTGTGTTTGTGAGAGCATGTGCGGCATCTGCACAACCTCCGCACGTGTATCTGTGTGTGTATGCGGGTGTAAGTGTGTGTTTGTGTGTGTGTGTTTGTCTGTGCCCTGCATAATGAATTGACAGGATGCGGCTTATGCATAAACCAAAACTACAAATATGGTTGTCGGACTGGAGCCACATCTCCCCTTGGCTCTCGGCTCATTCTCATTTATGTTTGACAACATGGAGGTACAGGGGGGAGAGCCGCAGTGTAATAGCTGATCCTTTTATTTCTTCTTTTGTTACATAAACATTATGGTATGTTATTTTTCATTCATAATTTGTATTTAATAATAGTTTTGGGTCATATAGAATGGTTGGTACATCCTGGTTTTATGACAGTGCTGAGGTTGGAGGTTCAATTCCCCAAATGGCCATACATTTATTCATTCAATCACTAAACTAAATCACTAATCCATACCTGACTTCAGTGTCAGGCTCTTGAGAATTTTATTGAGTCATTTTTTTAGTTTTTATTTAGTAAATATAATCAAATCTGTTTATAGAACAAGTTCTCAGCTGTCAAGCAATGTTTCAGTGCAACCACCAGGCGCAATAAAAATCAGGTTACTTTGATTTTGTTTGATGAACACAGATTTAGAGTCCTCTCTACCCCACATCTATGTACAATTAATTATGTTGACTTTTGTTCATTTGTTACACCATCCCAAATATACTCCTTTTAAAACTCCTTTTGAAACTTTATCTTAGTATTGAATATACTCATTTCCAACATCAAAAAACATGTTTTTAAGTTTAGAGATATAAATGCTTCAATACATTGACACTATTGGCTGAAGAACATATAAGTAGATTTATTTATAATCCATCTGTATAATCCAAGTCCATCTGACGGAGGTGATGGAGGGCTGTTACAGCAGGTAATTTAATTACTTAAGCCATTCAGTCGATTCCTGTTCCATCCAAAGGACTATGTAAACTGGAGGTAACAAGATTTGGACATGACAGTCCTTACTATGTAGCTCAATAGTATTTAAAAGTCTTCTCTAATTTAAAACATAATATATGTGAGCATATAAACCTAGTGAGTTAGACCTGGTCTGGTTAGGACGAGGCAAAGAGAGTATAGTCCATGTGTATAAAGTAAACACCACGTAGAATAAGAAAACATCAGATGTATCTGTTATGTATATGTGGAGAAATGGTGAAAAGATTGTTGATGAAACATGAAATGACATATTATTTACTATGATCATGAATCAGTTTCAAGCCTCCATAAAATGCTTTGGTGGTATTTGTCAAAACCATCAAATAGAAAATCTTACAGCGTTGATGTTTGTGATAGCAGTAATATCAATGTAATAGTAATGTAAAAAAAAACTACTAGAACCTGGTGGAACACAAGTAGACACAAGTGGAAAGTGGAAAGTGGAAGTGGAGAAGGACTCCTCGGGTTATAGCTGACCATGTGGTTTTCCATTTGGGTCTTGATATGGTGTTGATGCTCCTCTTTCATTAAAGAACCTTTCAAACTTTTTTGATCAGTTTGAAATTGTGATCTCTTGTCTGAGGACAAGTGGTTTTTCAGATGATCACCTCTGATACATTTTCACATTCAAATATAAAAGCAGCCCTTGTCTTTGTGGGACAGAGACCTAGATATCCCATTCTAGATATACCAATATGATATATTTTACAATATTTCATTATCAATGTCATAACATGATACTAGTTGTTAGGGTTTGACCGACATGGTTTTTGAAGGCTGATACTGAGACTGAAAGTTTTAGACTGAAGTGATTATTTTGTGCCGATATTCAGTATCTTTAAATGTGTCCATTTTCATGCCAAAGAAGTGTATTCAGTGTTTACCACAGAATTGTATTCTTGGCAGGATGGAAAAGCCTCTGAAACAGCACAAACACTAAACTCTTTTGGGTGGGTTAGAAGCTCTTTAAGGCAGGGTGACCCACCACACCTATCCAATGTATGATTATGTTAGATCATTGTGTTTGTCCTAATATGATAGCCTATTTACTAGCCAAGAGGTGGGGACCTGATAAAATGTAAGTCTCCTGCATACATCAGCCATAACTATACAGAATGTAAGGTGATACGTTATTCCACTACTGCACCGCAACACACTATGAAAACTAATATTCTTGTGTTGACACCACATGGGTACAGTAGAGACTTCATATCCGGAATGCTGATCAGTCAAAATGACCTTTGCTTCTGCTCTCTTGTTCTGCCTCTGTTCAGAAATCATGTTGTGCTAATGCTGCTGACAAACTGTGCACATCTGTGGGGGAGTGCAGCATGTGTTGGAGTGAATACGTGAACTCAATGAATGTATTTTTATTAGAATTCAAATATTGTCGAAAGAAACAATGGGTCTGTATCGACTGCCCATTCTATACGAATTATTGACCAATTTTGAAGCAGGGATCCTTCCACTTTCCATGATCAGGCTGCAGTGTAAAGATGCTATGTGCGTTATAAATAACACATACATTAATACATACATGTTGCTATTATAAACAGTAGGGGCTACTGTTTATGTGAATATATTGATTTATTTGGATCTTATTGTTGTACGACCCTTTTTCACCAAGTCGTTTTTGTTGCCATTTAGATTCCGTTTTCCAGTCCAGTTTTTCTTAGCTTGTCGTTTTGATTTCTGTTGTTGTTTTGTTTCTTTTTTTATTATTTTGAGGTGAAATGTTTTTATAAGCCCCTTGGGCATGAAAGATGGAGATGAAATGTACCTTGGTTGTTTTTTATCTCACCTACAATTTTTTTTAAATTATCTCTTCTTTCTGTGTCATACTTAATCATTTTTTTTTATCACTTCACTTCTATATTTTATCATCATGCCAGTAAGGCCAATGAATAAAACAAAACTAAATGGAAACTAAAGTCAACTGGTCAAATTTTGGAGTTCTTGGGTTTGATTTGCTGGAAAATCTTTGAAACCTTTTGCTGTCGACTGCTAAGTTATGCATCAAAGGCAGCGGGGAGGAGAAACAGTGAAATATGCTGACAGAAAGCATCTCACAAGGGCTGTGGAACACCAATGAGATGTGTTAACAATTTATTTGACGATGATAAATTTACACAGGCTATTTAAATACAGGACTGATCTAAAACTGTAGTCCAAACCTTGAATGCAGTAATGCTGAAAAGAGCAGACATCCTGTTTACACGATGTACCCATTAGGTCAAGCAGAAAGGTTGCTGATAGAGGAAGTAGGCGAGAGGGAGGGAAAGAAAAAGAGACAGATGATGAATAAGACAAGTCATAAACAGATGAATGAATGAAGACGATGATGAAAGAAGGGACAGAGAGGCCGCTGTTAATCAGCATTTGTGGTGGGCTTAAACGGCTAAAGTAATGAGAGTGAGAGACGTGTAAATTCTGTATGAACACAGATGGGTAGAAATTAGAAATGAAGAGACAAAGAATGTTGCTGTGAAGGTGAAAAAGAAGATTGACTGTTGTTGTGGTATTTGGAGAATGCGGAGAACAGTTTGGGGAACGCAGTTTGGAGGAGCAGGCAGGTTGAAACTCAGCTGAGGGAAGGGTGAAGCAATCTGAACGGAATTTCTTCAGCTGTCTGACTGATGGATGGTGATGAGCCAAGGCACCTTGTATCCACGCACACACACACACACACTGTACACATACTGTAAAACCACACACTCGGCACACCTGCTTACTTGAATGTGTGCACGTACACACACATCACACACACACACATAACTATGCAGCGTGTATGTTGCAGTGGGACCACCTCTGCAGTAAAAGCAATCCTCCCTTCTCTATGCTTCTCTCTCCTCTTTCCCCTGTTTTTTCCCTCCCGCATTTCTCTGTTCCCCCCTCACTCTCTCATTCACCCCTCTCTTTCTTCTCTCCTTTTCCCTTTTTGCTGCTTTCCTTCTCTCTCCCTCCATTCTCCTCCCTTCTCTCTCTTGTTCTCTCTCTCCCCAGCCCTCCCTCTAGAAGCAGGTGATGTAGAAGGGTGCTCAGCAGTATCTGACTATCAGGCCTGACTCTGTGAGAGGAATGATAATCACTGTGCTGCACTGCAGAGAGAGAAAGAGATGGAGCGAGGGAGAGAAAGAGAGGGAGGGAGAGGGGGCATGAGGAAGAGAGAAGGGGGGGGCAAGTGCGGCAGCAGAAAGAGGGGGCAAAAAAGGCGAGGTGGGGGCAGAGGAAAGGAGAGAAGGGAGCGAGAGTAAGACAAAAGGAGAAAAGAGGGAGAACAAGACAAAGGGGAAGAAAGAAAGAAAGAAACAAATTGAGCCCTGCCTTATTAATATATAACTACTCTGTGTCACACTCTCTCTCTCTCTCTCCTTCACACAAACACCTTCTCCTCCACCCCCACATCGCTCCCCCTCTAGCTTGTAGTACAGCAGCCCCGCGGTATGAGGGAGAGCCTTAGCCTTGTGTCTGAGCGCCAGAGAACATTAACTGCAGCAGCGAGGTCATCTGATCGGCACGCTGCGGTCCTTCTCTCTCTCTCTCTCTCTCTCTCTCTCTCTCTCTCTCTCCCCCTCCTCCTCCTCCTCCTCACACTGCTGCAGTTTGCAGGCTGCCCCTGTGTGGCCACTGCTGGAATTACAGGAGACGCTGGCAGTCTCACCGATGCCAGTTTCTGTACCGCAGGATGCATGTATGTAATTTGCTGATGCTAGCTGGTCATGAATCATTTTCTCTTACTAGCAGCAATTAAGTCTTACCTCTGTGGCCACTGTTCAGTACCATAACGCTAACTAGTTACTGTTAGTGTGTGTGTGTGTGTGTGTGTGTGTGTATTTGATAGTGTGTATGTATGTGTTTGTTTGTGTGAGCAAGGGAGCGATAGAGAAAGGGAAAAAGGGACAGAGAGAGAGAGGGAGAGGGGAGACAGAGAGAGAGAGAGAGAGAGAGAGAGAGAGAGAGAGAGAGAGAGAGAGAGAGACAATGCTTTACTGTATGTGGGTCTGCTGCATTGCCATTCACCACAGCTTTGTTATCATCAAGCTGTCCACTCTGGCTATGAGCATTCTCCCTGTCTCCATCTGGGCTCTCCACCCTGCAGATACACATTGGAAATCACTGACTCTATTCACAGCATTGGGCCTTTGAAACGTTTATCCTTTTGTGCAATGCTGGCTCTCTATAGGGGGGGGGAAACAAAACAGAAACAAAAGCTGATAGACTGAAATGTAAAGCAAGGCTTATCGGACAAATGCCCATGACTCAGATTAGCTGCTTTGTTTGTTTGTGTTTGTGTGTGTGTGCTCGTGATATTCATTACTTTCTACTGCCAGCCCCTAAAACAGTCATCTCTTATAATATCCATGAAGCGGTCATTGTTCAGAAAGACACAAACAGGATGGTGGCTGTACAACTACCCTTCTGTGTGTGTGTGCGTGAGTAAGAGAGATCATACATATGTATGTCTGCAATTTAGATGCCATTTATTGCCCATTCTGTGTGTGTGTGTGTGTGTGTGTGTGTGTGTGTGAGTGGAGCATTAGACTAATAGTATGCGTGTTAGGAACAGTCTTTTCCCACCCACTGCTATTGTCCATTAAGGTTGACCAGAGGAGAGTGGACAATGGGTTCACTGTGAGGGGCCAGTGTATTAAAGGGTAAAAGTAAGGATGGGGCTAAAGATACTCACTCTTACACACAGGCGGACACACACACACACACACAGACACACGCACACACACAGACATACACACACACACTAACACAACCTCCCTGTTGAGAGTGATTAGCAGTGCTGCTGTGAACAATAGACAGAGTCAATAAAGGACCTCAGAGACATCCGGAGACAAGAGCAAGGTCTCTATCCAGCCCCCCCACCCCCCACCCCACACACACACACACACACACACACACACACACACACACACACACACACACTATACACTTTCTCCTCAGCGCTCGCACACTATGTGAAAGCATTCATCCCATTCTTTTTTTTCCACACTCGTCTTTCTCAATTATCAATTCAATCATCTGACTTCAATTCAATTTTTTCCATGTCCCGTCCAACTTGCTCTTTATGTCTCTAATTTCCTCTTTCTGTCTGTTTTTCTCCATTGGCGTGCTCCTGTCTTTTGTAAAATGGGCAGACGGGCAGAGCTGACAGAGGCTGACACGGTGCAGCATCACAACAAACTGAAATCCATCCTGTCAGTTTAGAATCAGTGTCACTCATTTTACAAGGTTAAAGATAGCTCTGCCTAATGTGCTGTCAGATACAGATGAAGACACACACACACACACACACACACACACACTCATTCACTCACATGCAGAAGCAAATATTACACACA
>JAXDDX010000051.1:150000-175000 GCA_034670405.1 Hoplostethus atlanticus
CCCCTAAGTACCAGTTCTGCTATAATACAATGCAATTACTGTTATTATTGGGAACAGGATAAAGTACAAAGTACAGTTTAGTTCAGTTTGTTTTGGTTAAGTGGTGTTAAAATGCCATTTTAACGTGTGCATGTAAAAGAGTGAAAAACTGTGTAGGATGGTCGGCTTACATGTTATGGTTGATGGTGGTAGTTAAATAAACATTATACATACATTTATTTATTCATACTGTCTCCTGGAAAGAGTTTAGTGTTTTATGTGTGTGTGTGTGTGTGTGTGTGTGTGTGTCTGCCTGCGATTATGTAGTCTATAAGTGTTTGTGTCTAGCAGGTCAAAACTATTTTAATGCTTCCGTTTGAAGGCGCCAGGGGCATTTCTCTCTAATGGCTTGGCCGGCAAGTTCTTGTATCTAGTTCAGCTCTACCTGTGTGTGTGTGTGTGTGTGTGTGTGTGTGTGTGTGTGTGTGTGTGTGTGTGTGTGTGTGTGTGTGTGTGTGTGTGTGTGTGTGCATGTGTAGGTGGGTGTCTCTTATCTGGTCTCTTCCTGACATGTACAGGCAAGTGGGGGTGAACAAGGATCAAGGAACACTCACACACACAATAACAAACGCACACAAACATACACACTCACACACACACACACACACACACACACATAGACTTGGGTCAGTGGTATGATATGGAGAATCGCTGCAGGCCTGCCCACTCAGATTTATGTAACTTAGATAGGGCAGGTAGAATGCTCTCTCTTTCTCTTTCTCTTTCTCTTCTCTTTCTCTCTCTCTATCTCTCTCTCTCTCTCACACACACACACACACACACGCACACACACACACACACACTTCACACATCCAGAAATAGCCCGAAGACTCTGAGCTGGCTTTACCCGCAGAGTGAAGCTCTCTCCCTCTCTCCTCCTCTCCTCTCTTCTTCTAACCCTAGACCCATATACCTCATTTCTATCTCGTTTTCCTTCCATGCCTCCCTTTCCAAAGTCAGCTTCTCACCCACAGGCAATACCTAGGAATACATTTAAATTTTCTATCTTCGCCTCTTCCCCAACCCCTCTCTGAAGCAGTGCCTCTTCTCCCAATCGTCTTCTCTCCCTCCTTCTCCCTACCAAACTCTCCTAACCCTAACCTCACCTCTCTATTCCCCCACCCCCTTGTTTCCAAGCCATGGGTACCAGCCAGGAATTTATCTCATTTCTTTTCTCCTCTCTCTCTCTCTCTCTCTCTCTCTCTCTCTCTCTCTCTCGGTCTTCCTCTATCTGCATCTTGATCTTCCGATTTATCTCTTTTCCACCAACAATTCTAAAGCAGATGGCTACACTTAGCCTGTGGCAAAAACATTGGCTTTGGACTTCAAACCTGCCAGGGCCAGTCTCTCACACTCTTGCAAGATCTTAAAAGCTGATATCAGGCAAAAACTGTGTTCTGATCCCGCAGTAGCAAAAATGCAAAAAAACATATTGCACACTATAGATATTCACACCTAAGCCCTGTTTCTTGGTACTTCATTTTATCCAATCAGAAAAAGCAAAGCAAATATTTAAGCTGTGACTTAAATCATCGTCTAAAACTGAAAGAGAGGATGTTTGGAACCAAAAACATGTTTTAGAATGATGGATCCAGACGGAGAGTGATGAAGAGAGATGAAACCACTTAGGAAGAACAAAGAGAGATCAATCAGAAAGAGGACAGACGGAGGAACTGGTGGTGGTGGTGGTGGGGGGGGTTGAAAGTAATGCTTTTTTTGATGAATTACAAAGCACTGAATGAGTACAGAGGCAGACGTTGCCTGCAAGCTAGTCGGCTAGTCGGCTAGTCTAACAAGACAACGATAATGATGTCATGTCAATAACACTCAATATAATCGAATTCACTCACACTGCCCACTGAGCTGATACCAGCGACATTCACTGCTGAGGAACATACTTTACTTTACTTTACTTTACTTTACTTTACTTTACTTCAATTCAATTCAATGCCACTCAATGCACCGAAGATTCTTTTGTACGAGAGAATAAAACCAGCTACTAAGCCATCTGGAAGCATGGTCTAGTGCTAGTAAGAGATCTTTTGTTTGGCATTATTGGGTAAAATTGCTCAACCCACAGACAGCCATTAAGGTAACGCTGGAAGGCAGATGAGCTAAATTCAGGGCTGTACAATACAGAGCAGAGGCTTCAAGAAGCAAATAAAAGGAAGCATCTCAGCGAGGGGCTTGCTATGTAGGTCTTTTGTGTGCTGGAGTGTGTGTCTCAGAGAGTTAGAGAGGAGTGCGTTTATGGGTGTCTGTGTACGTGTGTGTCTAAGAGACAGAGTGTGCCCGGGCATGTGCGAGTGATTTGATCCAGGGGGAATGGAAGAAGAAACTGATGTAAGAGTCGGGAAACTTTCCTCGTCGCTCATGTGTCATCATAGTCTTTATCGGAGTTAGTTTGTTCATGGCGCAAAGCATATGCACGAGCATGTGTGAGTGTGTGTAATTATGGGCTATTATGTACACACACACACACAGTGTTTCAGTGGGTGCGTCTGTGTGTGTTAAGACCATACGTCTGACAGTGTCTGGGCAGCGTCCATGCCTCAGCTTGTCTGAGTGTGTGTGTGTCTACGTGTGTGGGAATGACATTCTCAAATTCCTGCCATTTCACAGAGAGCTTGAAACAAAGGCAGAGAGGGGGGGGGGGGTTGTTAACACTGTAACATTATCAGCTAAACAGCCTGTCTGTATTATCTAGTGTGGTAAACAGCCGAGACAGACGGGGGACTTCCAATCACATTGCAGGACTGGGTGACCTTGATGTGAGGGCAGACAATTCTCTCCTTCTCCCTCTTTGTCTCTCACCCTCACAGAATCTCTCTCCCTCTGTTTCTCTCCACAGACATTGACACACTACTACATGCATGCAACACACACACACACACACGTTTGTATTACTATACTTGTGTGGATGTGTGGACCTTCACTGACTACATGCATTCCCTAACAGTGTTGGGCGGTAACGCGTTTACAGTTACTAATCCAAAAATAAATTGTTACTTTGGGCATCTGTACTTGAAGTGTCACAGCTATGTTTCTGGCGTTTTACCATCAGTATGCTCTCGAAATATGTCAGCTATTAATGGTTATGGTTTCAGTATTTTTTGTTAACATCATGCTCTGGCCCAGGGGATTGACGACAAGACGAAAGACCTGTTAGGCCTTATTGAACTCACTTTGGAGTAACGAGTCCAACACTCTAAACCCCTAAACTTAACCCTTACCCTAAACCTAACCCTAATTCTAGCCTTTACCCTAAATCCAAGCCCTAACTCTAAACTAACCTTAACTTTAACTTTAACCTGAACCTATTCCTATTTCTAAACCTAAGCCGAAGATGTTCCTCATCTTTCTATCCTGGGGACATCTGGTCCTCATAGCTATAGAAATACAATATTCAATTGCAGCATATCCATATAATCCTGGTCGAAAATCAATATTTACAGTAATAGTATGGGGCAAGCATGTGTCCTGCCCCCACACAGGAGCAGCTCACACAAACGTTCTCCACATGTCTCTATTTTCCCTCATGTTTGAGCCTTTCTCTCTCTCACACTCATTCTCCCTCTCTCCTAAAACGATACCCACTGACTCTCTTCTCACCCCCTACCCCCCCCTCTCCCCTCCCCTCTCTCTTTGTCTCCAGGTCAGTAGATCAGTTTTCAGTCTGGCTCTTTGGGTGATCCCCGGTTCGGTTACCTCGTCCTTCTCACCTCCCGTTTACCCTCACCTCCTCACCTCCCCACCTACTCACCTCATGTCCATATGGCCAGCTGCACAGCCTGAACTAACCGTTGCTTGGATAAAGACATCAGTATATTGGTATCACCATGACAGGGGGCACGGGTCGGTTACTGTGTGTGTGTGTGTGTGTGTGTGTGTGTGTGTGTGTGTGTGTGTGTGTGTGTGTGTGTGTGTGTGTCTGTATGTCTCTGGATGAGAGCTTCTATGAACCTACTGCATGGTGCATGTTATCACAGTAGGCGTAGGTGTGGGTGTGTCCATGCGGTGTGCGCGGTGGGGTGAGTGGGAGCCCATGACAGACGCTCATCATATTTAATCCTGGGGGGATTTCGTTGAAATGAAAAGCTGCTTTTAAATTTAATAATCCAGCCGACATAATCTCTTTGCCCAGCCCTGTCCATACAGTCCAATTAAATGAACAAGCCTGGCTGGATGAGTCCTATTCACTGCAATCTCATCTCCATAGCCCGTCCTTGCTCTGTCAAAACAGTGTGGCGCCCCGCGTCGTCAGAGCCCAGCGCTGACCCTCATGATGCTGTGCAATGCGCAAAAAACTGCGCTGTCAACCCACCTCCTTCCACTGCAGTCTTGGCCTTGTTAACAGGGCATTGATTAGGCTTGGGATGTGTGTGTGTGTGTGTGTGTGTGTGTGTGGGAGAGGGGTGTGTTTGTGTGTGTGTGTGTGTGTGTGTGTTAGGTCTGGTTCGATTCAGCCTTTGTGGCACCGTGCTCTCACCCACCCACACACACACACACGCTGGGTCCAGAGAGAAAAAGTGCTCACTACAGTAAAAGAAGAAGTCTCACTAGTGGAAAAACGCTGAGTCGATTGTTTCTCAGAGGTCAGCGTGGCGCATGGAAGACACAAAGGTAGCGGTGGTGGGGTGCTTAGATTTATGTCCACCCGTATGACAAAGAGAAAGACTAGGAGAGCTCCATACTGCAGTGTAAAGTCCTGTACATGTCTGCAAGAGAAATACAGTGAGATTAATTAAAAACAAGTATGGCCATTGTTTTGATTCAAGAAAGAGAGAGAGAGCACAGAGAGGAGAGAGTGGTGGTGTGTGTGTGTCGGTAGTGGTGTGTGTGTGGGGGGGGGGGGGGGGGGAAGGGGGGCAGTAGAGCGAGGCCACTTTGCCCATATTGACTGCAGTGCCATGTGACTGCTGTGATCATTAATGTGTCCTGATGCCAACGGGTATCCTGATGACCCACATCTCAGCAGTCCACTCTCACTCTCTGGCCGTCACCCAAAACAGACCGCTCTCTCTCTCTCTCTCTCTCTCTCTCTCGCTCGCTCTCTCTCTCTCTCCCCACACTCTGAAGCACGTTCTCCACCCCTCTGCTTTACACTCCATCAACTCACTCTCTCTTGCACATTCTCTTTAACGTCTCACACACACTCTATCCATTTCTCTCTCTCTTTTCCCCTAACCTTTACCTCTCTCTCTTTATTGGCTCACACTGCACATTCTCTATCACTTCCCCCATCTCTCTCTCTCTCTCTCTCTCTCTCTCTCTCTCTCTCTCACTCTGTTTTTCTCAGAGCTTTTCCCCTATCATTCAGCCTACACGGCCTACTCTCTTGCTCATATTCTCCATCACTTCCTCTCTGTTCCTCTACAGCTAACCTGTCATCTATGTCTCTCTATCACTTACCCAATCTTGAGTACTCATTCCCCTGCTCCCACTCTTTTGCTATCTTCCCCTCTCTCTTTTTCCCCCTCTCTCTTTCATTATCCTATTCACTCATGCTCACAGGTATGGAAATCGTTCTATCTCTTCACTCTCCTTACCCTCTTCTGCATGAGCAATACGTTTTGGAAAGATCCAACACCATTGACCTGGCAGTTTTATCCTCTTGTTGCATCTCTGATACAATCTCACTCTTCATCCACAACTCCTAGTTGTTAGTCACTTAGTCTTTCTATTTTGAACACCCTAGTTGGTTTGATGACGTGCTGACTTCAGATGAACAGTTTTCACTGACCCAATAAAGTAGCTTTGAAATTCAAAATTCTTGCTCCTCATTGTTTTCTCTATCTCCCTCCCTTCCTAACCATCTATCATTCTCTCCCACTCTTCGCCTGATCTAATGCTATTCCAAATTCTGTCAATGTCCCAGTTGCTACCTTGGGCATGTGCTCTCCACCTATTACTCCCTGAGTCTATCTATCCCTTGCACTCTCATATAAAATGCATACACCTACAGTAAATAAGCAGTCCCTCAAGCACACTGACAAGCACCCACCAACACACAATCCTACTCATGTCGCAACACTCTTAGCGTTAACAAATTCTGACATGTACGCAAACAAACTCACAAACGAGCAAACAGGCGCAAAGGCGCACACGGGAATGAACAAGGACACATACACACATACACGAAACCTTTGGTTGTTGAATGTTAGGGGGGGTACCCTGCTGCTGCAGAGGAGTTAATTACCCCATGTGATCAATAATTCATTAGACTGTCAGTTTGTGTCTCTGTGTGTGCCTGCATGTTTTGCGTGCACATAAGCATGAACACCAAACTCTCCCAGTAAGCATTTTCTTTCCCCGGGAACGGCAGATTAAGAGGATTGACTCCGTAATGGATTAACCTCTGGTGTGTGTGTGTGTGTGTGTGTGTGTGTGTGTGTTAGGGTTACACACACGCGCGTGTTGAGCAGGATCAGAGAGCCCATGTATGAATTGATTAGCCTAAGAAGCTCCTCTTCCTTTTTAATGACCACATCAGCACTTTTTCACCGCAAGGAGGATAAATGTAGAGCTGTCCATCAAGGAAATGGGACACCGCCCCTTTAAGAAGAGTTAGCTGTCACTCAAACGTCAGTCTTGGGAGCACTCCCCATGGACTAGGAAGACCCTGCTGTGTCTGCGATGATACATGGTGCCTGTGTGTGTGTGTGTGTGTGTGTGTGTTTGTTTGTGTGTGTATCTGTTTGTGCGAGTGACCGTGTCTATGTATGCAGTATTTATTTGCCAGCAGGACTTCAGCTTTTAACTGCAACTTCCTGAGTGAAGAAAAGAGCCACCGAAGCCTTTGCAGCCATTATCTTAGCATTTGATGTTGTTCATGGAACAAATATATATGCTAAATGATAGAAAAGATAGAGGGTGAGAAGGGAAACTGAAAACCAAAATGACCAATTACCCAGTTGGAGGCAACCATCCACCCACTCCTTCTATGTCCTAACCCCAATAGAACTCCCCAGGACACACGCACACACACACACACACACGCACACACACACACACACACACACACAGACTCACAGACTGCACTGTTCAAGTGCAGTAGGGGGTTGACTCATGTGCCCAGCAGTAAACCTTGCTAAATAGGGGGCTGATGTTTGACACGGAGCACACACACACTCTGACAGCAGGGTATCGTCACACTACTCACAGGCTTGGGATTCTGACACAGCCACACAAGTGTGCATACGTGCGCACACACTGACAGCTATTTTGCAGAGATAAAGTAGTGTTTAGACATCAGCAACGGGGTGTGCAGTACAGTATGTCAGCAGAAGTGTGAATAAGAACAGATGAAGCTGGGAGGAGACAATTCAGGAGCCAGAAAGCGGACAAAAAGAGAGCAGGGGAAAGAGAGGAAGACATAACAAGACAAAACAGAGGGAAGAAAGTCAAACCAAAATTAAAAAAAGCCATCCCAGTGCTCCTACCTGTTTGCTGTACTTGTTCCCTGTCTGGCAGCCGTACTCTGAGCACTGGTCAGATCCCAGGGACATGGCATCTGCATTGCCACTTCCCCCACTACTGCTGCTGCTGGAGCCCGCACTCCCCACACAACCCCCGCTGCCCACAAAGGTGTTGGAAGGTGGTAGTTCCTGGACTGCCTGGTGCTTCTTGCCCTCTGCTGGGGGGGAGTGGGGCTGAAGATGCACTGCTGGGAGAGGTGAGCTCGATTTGTAGTGCCTGGCCAGATCTGGGCTAGACTGGTGCCTCCTGCCGCCGCCCATCCGCGGGCTGCCTGGGTCACCATCCATGGCACAGTAGCGGGCTGCCAGACGCTCGCTGGCGCTGCTCAAATCCTCCTCATCATCATCATTGGCATGGCGACGCAGCCCATTCACCGTGACAATGCCGCTGTAGAGTGATCTGTCCGACTTCCCTCCTCCCACGGCTGCACTGCCGCCACTTCCGTTGCGCTTGTCCCTGCGAGGCTTCCGTCCCCTGTCCGATCCCCCACTGCAGCCAGCCTGTGGCTGAGCCCCTTGTGGACTGAATAAGTCTTCCTCTGGTTCCTTCTTACCAGCCTCGTAGCCATTCTTGCCCTGAGCGCCGCACTGCCGAGCTGTTACTACTAGGAGAATAACCAGGATCACCGCTGCGGCTCCCGCTAGAACG
This sequence comes from Hoplostethus atlanticus, assembly GCA_034670405.1. NCBI lineage: Eukaryota > Metazoa > Chordata > Actinopteri > Trachichthyiformes > Trachichthyidae > Hoplostethus > Hoplostethus atlanticus. The sequence goes on from JAXDDX010000051.1 coordinate 158,167, forward strand.
CCGATAGCCACACTGAGGCGCTGTTTCCCTAACGCTCGCTCACTGTCTGGGTCCCCTGCAATGTCCAGGGACAGGGGAGCCATGAGGCTACGAGCCACCTGGGGGGTGAGAGAGAGAGAGAGAGAGAGAGAGAGAGAGAGAGGGAATAGATGCAGTAAAATAGACAGAGGAAAGGAACAAAGAGAGAGAAACCATCAATGGCAAGTCCAACATAACTACTGTAAAAGATGACTCAGTGGGAGTGAGCCACAGAGACATCAAACAGCATTCTACACTTAATTGCCACTGTATGATTCCCAGACACAGTGCATCTGTTAATATATAACTGCTCTTGCTTCCCAGTTGCCGCATTTCCAATCTTGCCTCTAACTCTCCACTTGTGATCTCATCTCATCCATTTTCTGGCCTGCAGAATCAATTGTTTAAATACTTGGAAATGGAACGACAATCAGCATTGGTACAGGACATGCCTATAGGGGTGTGTAGTATAAAGCTGATGAAAAGAAAAAAAAGGAAACTTGTGGTCAGAGGCAGTTAAAAGGCGGAAAGAGGTAGAAATAAGTAAAGAAAAGAGACAGGCAATTACAGCAACTGTCTCATCAATGAACAATATCCCTATTGTAAATGATAGCGTAGAAGTGGATTTAATCACCATTCTTTTATTGCACTGATTTGTGCATCCACAACAAATGTGGATGCACTATGAAACAAGTTTGAGAGTATGTTTGTTTTGTTGAGAAGCACCCTAGGTATGTTTTGTGTTGCAAGGCAATGCTAATGCATTTTGATCAACTGATCTTAGACATTAACTCTTACAGGACATTGTGTTTGGGCCCAAGAAAGCGGAGACAAATAAAAGATCCTCCATTATGAAAGGGGTCAAACACATATACAAGTGTGAGTGCACACACACACACACACACACACTGATGAAAGGATGACTATAAGAAAGTGGGTTATGCTGAAGCACAAACACAGCCATTACTGGTTATGGAGCCCTGCTCAGCAGGAGCCAATGAGGCTGTGGAGTTCTCATCTGGAGAGCCCTGTTGGAAATATGGAATAGGGTCATGCATCAGAATATAGCTAATCAATACATAGTAACTATGTTGGGAGAATCATTATGCGTACACACACACACACACACACACAATTGTATGCTCATGTTATCCTCTGCTGCCATATGAATGGTAGGCAATTAGGTTGCGTGGAGAGAATGGGAGAAAGACAGACGGGATAGAGAAGGGATGACCAAGAGTTGAGAGAGAGGAGAAGTTACATTTGAACTCCCTATGGTTTTCAATAGTTAAATAAAACTATGAAATGCACTATTGGCAACACTGTGACAAATGTTTGCTCACACAACTGCACGATACCACTTTGCTTATTAGATTATCCAAGGCACATTAGACTTACTCATATACAGACACATTATTCACTCTCACTTATCATTCCCCCCAAGCTAAGACTGGGACTGTGTTCTAGTTCATTGTTTCGTCACCATCTATCTGTGGGTTAAGTTTCATTGTTTAAGGGAGCATTGTGTTGGTTCTATTCCATTATTCTCCTTCCACTGCACAGGGCCTCTCAACCAGGCTCTGCTCTCCTCTGCCCATTGTTCTGCTTTTGCCTGCAGTATCCCATCCCATCCCATTCTCATTCTGCCGGGCATCTCTCTGGCTTAGTGCATCCCTGCACTGCCTGTGGTATTGTGTGTGCACGGGAGAAAAGAAAGAGATATGCACTGCCATATGTATACATGGCGGTGGATCAGACAAATGTGTGTGCGTGTTTGTGTGTGTGTGTATGTGAGAGAGAAGCAATAGAAAATGTAAGCTGCATGGCTGTGAGTCAACCTAGTGCATGCCTGCGTATTTGTGCGTATCCGTTTGTGTGTGTGTGCGCATGTGAGAAGAAGAGAAAAGCTATGTATAGTAGTGCATCGGCCAAGTCCATGTGTGTGTGTGCGTGTATAGGTGCCCGTGCACATGCCAGTTAAGTGTTCAACAGGGTAGCGCAGCAGCCACCTCTACCACTGCTTTCGAGTGCATCCCTCTGACGCATCTCCAACTCCCAGTGGAATCTTCCACTCTGCTGTATGAGCTTTGTTCCAGCTGAGCTTAACACCAGCATCTCTCTGTTCCACTCTCCAAGGATATTCTGTTATCTGCATGTCGCGGGAGATACTGATGCTGTGACCAAGACAAGCAGTTTTCCCTTGACCATACTATTGACCTGATCTTAGAATGAGCAGGGTCTTAGCCTTAGTTCAATACATTTAAAGCATAGCATGAGAACAAAAGGCTGCAGTTTGGTGCAGTGTTGTTGCCTATTAATTTTATTTATACAAAATTCATTATATATCCAAAAACACACAAAAAAACACTATTCCAGGAAAAAACAGAAACTGTTGGTCTAAGATGAAATACATAAGAATGTGCAAATATTATCATTGAAGACACTTGTCAGACTAATAGAATGCAGTTAAAAGTGGTTGTAGTATCGTCCCTGTACTCCTGATCTACAAAGCTCCTTAAAGTTTTCCAAATGACAACCATGTCTAAAAAACAACTAAAAAAAAACTTGCTCAAACTCTGCAGCATCGCATTTTAGCTAATTAACCAACATGTGGTTCACCAAGTACTGTTGGAAAGAAAAGACTGGAGTGATTTTCTGCCGCTCTGCTGCAGCAGCAGCAGCCGTTTTCATTCCCTAATCACATCTGGCATACATCCACCACACAGTTTGACTTCATTATGAGATGGAGGTATTCTCTCTTCAATGATTACTCCTGGGGGGTGAGAGAGAGAGAGAGAGAGAGAGAGAGAGAGAGAGAGAGAGAGGGAATAGATGCAGTCAAATAGACAGAGGAAAGGAACAAAGAGAGAGAAACCATCAATGGCAAGTCCAACATAACTGGGTTTGTACAATTAAGACAGAGTGCAATGACGCACTCCTAGGGAGTCTATGGACACATAAATGGACACATCAAGGTACACAACCGACCTTTGAAAGATGGCATGGTATTTTGGGGTACCGACAAACTGAGAGATTCAGACCTCGACCGTCACTGTTTTCCTTCTCAAGGGTCTACCTGACCTGTTGTAGACCCTTTCCCCAAGGAGAATTTTACAATGTATGCCATGTTCCAAATGGGGCATTATATCACAAACTATTACACTCAGAACAAACACTCTAACCACAAGGCCACTGAGCTGATTATAACTATTATACAGCACAACCAAGTTTGTACATAGGAGAAAATAAGTGTGTAGTAAGTATTACATGTCAGCATTTATATTATCAAAACATTTTTATGACATGATGAGAAGTCCATTTGATTAGCGCCATAAAGATTGAAAAGGAAGAAAGTTGTGCAGCACTGTAGAGTGAGCTACAGTTAAACACATGCTGGTGTAGTTCACCAGAAGTGTGACCACTCCTATCGTTCACACATTGTGCTGTATGACATACTGTATTTCCCCAAACCCCAAAATCATTCAGGTCTATAGTGAGGAGACACTGTTATTTTATTTAATTGAACATGCTTCAAACTACTCAGTAATCCAGCATCAAATCTGGGGCAGGCCCATTTCTCTCTCCAGCTCTCTAACCCCCCCCTCTCTCTCCTCTCTCACACACACACACACACCTAATGCTCTCAGCTCTGAATTCAATGTACCATAAGAAAGAAACACTTCAGTAATAATAAGTCATATGAATGTGTGCTGGACAAAGAAAACACTCCAGTTAGATCCAAACTACAAAGAAGCTGGCATCGCCAAAAGCCTTCAAACGAGAAATGGGGTTCTTTATCTGGGACAAATATAGACACAATTATTTCCTCAAAAATGGGCAGAAAATTGCAACACCCCACGGACCATGGAATTGGTGCAGTTCTATCTATCTCACTCTATCGAGAAAATAATCTTCTTACCACTTTAGTACAAACAGCTATAATCACATGTCATTACTTGTGTCCTCTATTGTGATGTGTTATCATTGTGGCCATTATTTAAATGCAATGAAGGACACTATCATCACTATCATTACTGGTTGTCATTATCACCTATGTGACAAAATAGAGGCCTATTGCTACACATGAAAATAGGACAATGGCTTTAATTTAAATTTACCTCTCTCTCTACTAAAGAAATGTCTAACTACAGTTATTCCATGTATTTTGATCTATTTTATTTGCTGCTGAAAAAAAACCCCAGATTGTAAGCAATTACCATAGTATGCAAGATTACCTGTGTATCCACCAGCGTCGCGTTGGCCAGGCTCTCGTTGATGAACACATGAACCAAGGCAGTGGCGCAGAGTGAGGGGACCCCGCTGTCGTTGACCTGCACCACCAAGCGATGTAACCCTCTGTGGCGCCTCTCCAGAGGTTCTGCCAGGGTGATCACCCCATTGGTGTGGCCAATCTCAAACAGTCTGAAAGGGTTTCCCCCTACCAGGGCATAGCGGAGGTCTGCGTTGGGGCCGGTGTCTGAGTCTGTGGCTGTGACAGTCCTGACGATGGTGCGGGCACTGCTGGCCGGTGGGAGAAGGGTGTAGGACTCATTGGCGGGAGAAGTGATTGAGGGGGCGTTGTCATTTTCATCTGTCACAAAGAGTGAGACAGTGGCGGTGGCAGTTTTGCGGGGCTCCCCTCCATCCACAGCCCGGACACGGAAGGTATAGGCAGAAAGCTTTTCACGGTCGAATGATGCAGAGGAGAAGATGGTTCCCGTGTTGTTCTCAATGGAAAACACCTCCTCTTGTTCCTTCTCTCCATCTTCTCCCTCACTTTTCTCTCCCCCTCCATCTCCTCCTATCTTCTGCTTGTCATCTCCATCCATCTCTACAAACAGGCTAAGTTCTGCGTTCTCCCCTTCGTCAGCATCGGTCACGGTGACCATGCCAACTGGGCTGTTGGCTAGGAGGTTCTCTTTAACGTAGAATGTGAAGATTTCTTGAACAAACTTTGGTGCATTGTCATTGCGGTCTGTCACCTGAACAACGACAGTCGCTGAGCCCTGCAGAGAAGGGAGTGCCCTTGTCCTTAGCGATAACCCGGAGCTCATACCTCTCCCGCTGTTCACGGTCCAGAACCCCGGTCGCACGGATATCTCCATTGTCTGCATCTATATAAAACGGCCCAGAAACAGCAGGATCCAGAGAGTACGCAATCTCGGCATTCTTGCCGCTGTCTGCGTCTGTGGCTACCACAGTGACCACCCTTTCACCAGGTGAGTTGTTCTCAGCGAAGTGGACCTCCACAACGCTCTGAGCAAAGGTTGGGGCGTGGTCATTGATATCCACCACTCGCACCATCAACGAGCTGTTACTAGACAGACTGGGGCTTCCAGAATCTACTGCCACAATGGTGACACTGTACTCTTTGGTGGCCTCATAGTCCAGCAGGGCTGAAGTGTGCAAGAAGTATTTCTTCTTGTTCCTGTGAAGTTGGTTAAAAAAAACATTTCTTGTATTTAGTCACTGTATATGTTTGTTGATAGTATGTTTTGGTACATTTAAAACTTTCAGAATGAGTTTAAATTGTGAGAAAATGGAGCATGTTTAGCTACCAGGAATATACCAAGAGGTCTTGCCCCAAAGTGGTATATGAGGACATTCAGTTAAATTACTTCAACTACTGTACAGCTATCGCAATTACATAGGAGCTAATATCCTAACATTGATACTGCACTGATACAACCCATCTCCCACCCTCACACCCTCAACCCCCAGCATTCAGTAGCTCCATGAAGTATTTTTACTATTCATTCAGAGCATAGAGATTTGCCAACTTCTTACTGTTGGAATAATCTGACTAAAAAGTCTAAAAACCCTTGACTTTATGATTAATTTTAGTTTTGCAACATTTACAAATTATAAGTAACTCTAGATACATTTTTGGACTGAGTGAATGTGTGGCACCACTTGCACCAAGCTTTTCTGAAATCTCTGCAGAATACAAATTGTAAGCACTTCTTGGAGCAGCGTTGGGGGCGGGACCTGTAGTAATTGAATGCTGTTGAATTGTAATGATATTAGAAACACGGTACTAGCTCTTAATGAAAATAAATACGTCTGTGAAAGATGTAGGATTGTCTATGCTGAATTTGGCCTACCTGTCGAAGGCTTCATCTGCAGGTAGGGGAGGGAGTGCTGTTTCTCCAGCTGGCTTCAATGTGAATGGGACGTCTCCTACGACTGTGCACGTCACAGCCCCATTCTCTCCCTGGTCTCGGTCTGACACTTGCACCAGAGCTACTGGTGTGTCCACCAGAACATTTTCTGGTACTAATGCTGCTCCATCGCGAACAGGGATCCGTCCAATTTTTCGGATCTCTACCACGGGGACGTTATCATTTTCATCTCGGACAGCAAGGACAACAGTGGTTCGGTCAGTGCGGGGCGGCTGACCCCTGTCCCTGGCCGTTACTGTAAATCTCAGTTGAGCCACTTCTTCCCTGTCAATCCTGTGGAGGACACTCAGCCATCCAGATGCCTCATCCAGCCGCAGGAGACGCCTGACGGATTCAGTGGCAGCTCCAAAAACATACTCCACCTGTCCATTGACTCCTATGTCACGGTCTGATGCTCTGACCTGGAGGACGGGTGTTCCTGGTGGAGCGTTTTCCGCCATTTCTGCCTCGTACATGGCCCTCTCGAAACGTGGGCTGTTGTCATTTACGTCAGTGATGGAGACACGAAGCAGAGCTTGGGAGGAGCGGGGGGGATTCCCTCCATCTCTGACCCGAAGGACGAGCTCATAGGAGTCTCGTTGCTCACGATCTAACGGGCCCTTCACAATTAGCTGTGGTTGTTTTTCACCATCTGGTGTATCTGCCACTTGTAGCTCAAACACACTGCTCCTGGCTCCTCCTCCATTATCCCCGGTTCTACTCCTCCGGTCTCCAAGTCCTCCATCCACTCTGGTAATGGGGTTTCCCCCTGCTGTGCGTCTTGTTGAACTCGACCCGGCTCCACCATCTTGGATCAGCTCATACCGGTCGATCCCATTACGCCCAAAATCGCGGTCTGTTGCTGTGGGCAGCAGGTAAAGGGTTCCTATTGGTCGGTTCTCCTCAACAGAAAGCTGGAGCACAGGGGAGGGGAAAGAAGGTGTGTTGTCATTGATGTCTGTTATGACCACACGGCCTTCAAACAGGTCCACCCAGCTCTGCAGCGGCCCAATCACTGACACCTCAAAGTCCAGGAAACACTCATTTTCATCAAATATCATCTGGCACTGAGGGAGCTTCTCTCGATCAATCCGCCTTGGGCCTGTTGTCAGCTCGCCTGTCACATTGTCGATCTTGAAATACTCAGAACCACTCTCCAGGGCAAAGGTGACATCCCCAGTGCCGGTACCTGCTGTGAGGCCCAGGTCGGCGGCCACGTTGCCAATCTTGACGTCAGGTGGGCCCTCCTCTGCCACCCGGTACCGGAGAGCTGAGTCGGCACCCGGTAGCTGAGTCAGCAGCTGCAGCAGTGAGACCACGAGGCAGAGAGCCTCCGCGGCGGAGGAGTGCACTGCACCAAGCCTCTGCATGGCTCCTTCTTCCTCTCCCTATCTCCTTCCCACTCTGTCTGGCCTCTCGCTGTGGTGTTTCTCTCCTTTATAAGTGTTTTGTCTTCTCCTTGTGTTCCTCACAGCGTGGTTATTTGATTGTGTCCCGTCTTCTCTCCCTCTCCCTCCCGCTCTCTGCAGACTGCCGCCTGAGGTCCGGGGAAAAGCTTCTGCACGCACACTGAGTTCACTACAGTGGTGCAGGATCGTTTCTTTGATGTTCCCCCCCTAGCCTCATTAATGGTTTTTCAACTTCTATGATGATAATTCCGCTGTCTTGCCAGGCTGTTCACGACACAATAATAAAATCCATCCTGCAGAGAAAAAGGGGAAACTAATTCATCCGTCTGATTAATCCACTTCACTCTCCCTTTCTCTTCTTTCTCCTACCAGAGAGGTATCCCGTTGTCACTCGAGGACCCTTATCACTTTATAATGCCGTTTGTAATTTATTTTTATTCCAGTCACATTTGGGGCACCGGGGTTTTCTCACGTTTTTCACAGTTAGAAACTGCAATGCAGCACTACACAAAAGAAAAGAACTGTCCGGGTCTGCGGACGCCAAGGGAAATTAACTCACATCCCCAAAGGAATACAAAAATCAAATAATAACCCAAAGTCTTAGGGATGCTGCCACTTCATCTCGCCTTTTCTTACCTTCAGTCAGTCAGTTCCGTTTTCTGCTTTCTCCGCAGTGTAGCAACGTGCCAAACCGTCAGATTCCTTCACGCAAGTTACCAGGAGACAAGTGCTTTTCAGAGCGACTTTCTCAGAATATTTTTTCAGAATAAAGCAATAAACCGAAGATTAGAATCTGTCCCAAAAGGCTAGAAAAGAGCTTCCGACATCAGCATCAATTAAGCTTAATTCCGCGTGTGTGCTCGTGCCAGGGATGTCTCGGTAATGGACCGAGTGTAGATGCGTCTTTTTCCAAGAGTCCCGCATTCTCTCTCTCCACCACATGCACCTCCTCCTCTTTCTCCTCCTCCTCCTCTGGCTTTTTTTCCTCTCACCTGCACTGCTTGGGACTACTGCTGCTTCTGGTCTCCAATGATGCTGCAGTCTCTCTCTCTCTCTCTCTCTCTCTCTCTCTCTCTCTCACTGCAACATTTTCCCCGGCCGCGTAACTCGACCGCTGAGCTGTAACGGGAGAGGCAGAAGAGGCGGTGTTGGGTCGCTGTGTGTGTGTGTCGGTTACCGGGGACAGACCTCACCCCCTGTCATATAGGAAGATTAAATGGCTTGGTGTCCCGGCCAGTGACAGCTCCTGGTGGGAAAATATCTTTATTCACATACACATACACACAGGAGACAGAGAGAGGGTGGGGGTGGGGGTATGGGAGGTAAGGGGGGGTGGGCGATCTGGCTTGAATACAAGTATGGGCCCAACACTATCATCACATTGTATGACATATTTCTGCCGTTTCAGCAGTTTTCCTGTGGCAAGTATTGAGGGCTTAATTTAGTCTTTTCAGAAAGAGACAGAAATTGTCAAACACTTTCACCCTTACCCTATCCTAACGAAAAATCACTGTTCCTGTAAAAATCATTGTAGGGACTTATAGTGTGTCTGTGGTACTCAATACACCAGGCTAGTACATCTTATCCTCTGTATTGATGAATGCTACTATTACTACTACCATGACTAATACTACTTGGTCATATTTCTGCTGTTTAAACAGTTTTACTGGGGCAAGGAGGTAGAAATATGTCACATTCTCTCACACCCAGCCCTTACAGGCTCACTGAACAATGCTAGTTAGCATCTTGAACATTATAGACTCAGTTTTTAGCTGTGATACAGCAAACGGCATCACAACAGCTATAGGCAATAGACACAACTAGGGCTATAGTCTCTAAAACGGTGATTAACAGTGATGGGCGGTTACAGTAATATTTTTGCTTTTCTCAGTAACGGGTAGTGAAAAATTTACTATTTCAATTTCAGTAATATTACTTCTCACAAGGAGTAATATGTAATATAATTATTATTATATGTAAAAAGTTATTAGTAACAAGTAGAGAGGAATATATAATTTTTTTTAGTAAGGAGCACAACACTGGTGATTAAATCAATCATGGTCCCTAAACAACATCTTACTGCTACCACACAGAAAAGTTGAAAAGTTGTTCAGTGGTTCTTTGAAGTGGATAGTGATGATAGTACTACCATTACACAAAGAAAAAACTAATTTACAATAATTATTTGATCTTGTCAGATTTTTAAATATTTCACAACTATTTTCTGCAAAAATGAAGAAATGGAATCTCGTGCCAAATACAGTTTCAGGTAAATCATGTCATTTAGACAGTTCTGTTGGACTGTTAGCCTCCATCAGCATCACCATTTGTTCCCACATGGTTCTGTGGAGGTTCGTGACTAGTTCTTCAGCTGGTGAGGTGGGCTATTTGGTAGCAACGTCAGCAGAAGAACTCTTTGTTGAGAGCTTCATGAAATGGGTTTCCATGGTCGAGCAGCCGCACACAAGATCACCATGTGCAATGCCAAGCGTCGGCTGGAGTGGTGTAAAGCTTACTGTTTGCGTTGGAAAAAACGCCCTCTAGAGTGATGAATCACGCTTCACCATCTGGCAGTCCTGACGGCCGAATCTAGGTTTGGCGAATGCCTAGAGAACACAACCTGCCCGAATGCATATTGCCAACAGTAAAGTTTGGTGGAGGAATAATGGTCTGGGTCTGTTTTTTATGGTTCGGGCTAGGCCCCTTAGTTCCAGTGAAGGGAAATCTTAACGCTACGGCATACAATGACGTTCTAGACCAGAGTTCCTCAAATCCGGGCCTCGGGGTCCAGAGTGCTGCTGGTCCACTGTTTCTAGCCCATTCTGTGCTTCCAACTTTGTGGCAACAATTTTAGGAAGGCCCTTTCCTGTTTCAGCATGACAATGCCCCCCATGCACAAAGTGAGGTCCATACAGAAATGGTTTGTCAAGAACGGTCTGGAAGAACTTGACTGGCCTCACAGAACCCTGCCCTCAACCCCATCCAACACCTTTGGATGAATTGAAACGCAGACGACGAGCCGGGCCTAATCGCCCAACATCAGTGCCCAAACTCAATAATGCTCTTGTGGCTGAATGGAAGCAAATCCCTGCAATGTTCCAACATCTAGTTGAAAGCCTTCACAGTGGAGGCTGTTATAGCAGCAAAGGGGGGACCAACTCTATATTAATGCCCATTTTGGAATGAAATATTTGATGAGCAGGTGTCCACATACTTTTGACCATGTAGTTTGTGTTCTCTTCTTTCATTATAGGTTAATTGTATTAATTGTATTAATTTTAATTGTATGTTAATTATTCTACTTGAATACTGTCTTAAGGGAAAGGGAAATATTGTTTGAATTGCAATATTCATCTTAAAATAGATTTTACTCAGTTATCAGCATTACATGTTGCAGTTTTGTGAAATAGGATATTTAAATGCTGTGAAATGGGATACTTCAATGTGACTTCTACTACTACTGCTGCTAGTACAATCCCAGCTACTGATGGCTACTGTTGGGAAAATATCTTTATTCACATACTCACACTAAAATAGAAAGGGAGTGGTCTGGCTTTAATTCAAGTACGTCCAATACTTAGTCATATCTGCCATTTCAGCAGTTTTACTGTGGCGAGTATGGAGGGCTTAATTTAGTCTTTTCTGAAAGAGATAGAAAAGGTCAAACACTCTCACACTATCAGCCCATCCTAACGAAAAATCACTAATATTCAGTTCCTATAGGGACTTATAGAGTGTCTGTGGTACTAACACCACTACTACTACATACTACTGCTACTACTACTACTACTACTGTTACTCAGTCTACTACTATTACTAATTACTAATAATAATAATAAGAAAAATACAATAAGAACAACAACAGCAACAACATAATCATCATCATCATCATCATCATCATCATCATCAACATCAACAACAATAATTCTACTACTAGCATTACTACTACTACTACTACTATTACTACTACTACTAATAATAATAATAATATACATTGCATTTTTATATATTAACCAGGCTACTTTGTCTAGGCTACTAACCCATTGTAAGCTTTGTACAACACAGATGAGGTTACCTACTGCAGGCTTTTCTTCTTTTATTCATTTATTCTTTATTTTATTTATTTGCTATAATTGTCGTTCCCTCTGGAACACTTAAGCAGCCCTTCTTTGTCTGACTGGCAGCAGCAGCAGCAGCAGCAGCAGCACCACACACACATAGGCACACGCGCACACACACACCACTGTCTGACTGAGGATGCTGTGTCTCCCGGCGGACCGACCTGCTCGGTAAGGAGCGCAATGCAGTACCGGGGCTTCCAGGCTGCTCCTACTAGAGATACCGGAGCTCTGTCAAACCCCGCTCAGCATTTCTGCTTTAACACGCCGGTCGGGCTGATTTCGACTACTTTCCTCCCACTGACCGACCGGGCGAAGGAGCTGCCTGGCCCAGCTTGAGAACGGTAGTTTCCCCAGTTTCCCACTGTCTTATGTGCCGTGGGCCGTGGGAAGGAGTGGGACGGTGTACCCGCTGTCTAGAGGCTGGTAGAGGGAGAATAACTGGCAGAGGTCACACTATACTAGACTACTGTCATCAATCTCTTTCTCTATCTCTTTATTTCCACATCTCTCTATTTTTCTTTCTCCATCTCTCTCTCCCTCCCTGACTCTTCCCCCGATCTCTCTCTGAAGTGAAGAATATACGTGTGTGCGCGCGCGTGCGTGTATGCTTAGCATTCCAGCGCACACGCGCCCTCTGTTGTTCGACCCGCGCGCTCTTTGATTTTCCTCGAAATCAATGGCGGAACTCGTCGTGTGGTGCGCGCGTCTGTGCATGAGCGTGAGAAAGAGAGAGAGAGAGCGAGAGAGCGAGAGAGAGAGATAGAGAAAGCGTGCCGTCCGGATGGGGTCAGTACATTTGATTAGAAATAATGAAAATCATGAACTATTGACAATCTATTGGCCTGATAACGCTGTCATATCCAACCCATCAAGATATAATTGAGCATGAATCCTCTTTCATCATCAAATGAACTGCAGTTTCAATTTACATTTTCAGTGAAAAGTGAACTGTGGTGTGCATGTGTGGTAGTGTGTGTGAATGTGTGCTCTATGTAAAGGCAGGATGTACTTTTATTGCAAACAACCACGGAAAATAACCATTGCAATTGAATGCGGTAGCCTAAAGGCCCACACATTTATTTGAGTTTCTTTCCTCAGGCCATCAGGACTGTGAACTCCGACCTCACCAGGGCCCCCACCAAGACACACACACTGCCCCTCTTATGCACACACACACTTAGGTAAAGACTACACATAATTTATAATTTATATTACACATACAATTTTCCCTTTTTTTACTATATTTTTTTATAAAGTGCTCTTATTGTAAATATTGTGTTGTTTTTTTATATAGAGCTCTTAAATATTGTAAATATTGTGTTGGTCTATTGTAAATAGTGTGAACCTGTTATTTTGCACATTTCTGCTGAGCATTGCCACTTTGCATTTCACTACACACCTCGTGTGTGTATGTGACAATTAAACTCCTTGAATCTTGAATCTTGAATCTTGAACAAAAGAGGGGATCCCAGCTTTACCACATGGGCTACAAGGGGTAATGATGGAGATAATGAATACACTTGGCAAAGGCAGGTAATATTAAAGCGAACCATAGGGGATCAGGTTTCCCAGATAACACTGTTAATAAGCCTGGGGTACCCAATTCTATAGTCTATACATATGTCTATACATTATGGCTTAGGTATAAGATTATGCACTTATGGAGATGTAATTGTACAGCATGCAGATCCCCCCTCCCCTTAATAAAGTTCTACTGCTGTTTCCTTGATTTGTTGAGAGTAAATGATGTTGACAGGCTCTGAGTCCTATATCACACAGCAAAGGAATGAGTATGCAGTAATGTCAAGACCACCCCCAAAAAACACACAAACACCCTTCCCCTAGCTGACACAGTGCATGCAGGGAGGCAAGCATCCATCCATCTGTTTTCTCTAGCTGCTGATCCAGGTAAGCAAGCAGAGCAGCCCAAGACGTCCTTATCTCCAGCAACTTCCTCCAGGTCCTCAATGGGGGATCCTCAGGTGCTCCCAGGCCAGGCCTGTTAGTCATGCCCGGTAAACAGGTAAGGTAAGCAGGTAAGCACTCCCTGAATTGATTATAAGTGAATTGATTCCACACTGCAAACACACACACACCCACCCACACCCACCCGCCCAACACACACACACAAGAGAAGTGTTTCATAACACCAAGGAGTCAAATTGTCAGTGTACGTGTGAAAGATATGAAACTAAGCTGAGGGGAAATAAACACTTTGATTAAAATCATCCACTCGCACACACATATGTGTGTAAAGAAAGGATAGGTGATAATTACACATGCTTAATGCAAACACACTTTTAACAAAGTTCTTCCCAAGTACAGAGCATTAAAGCCTTCCGACACTGCACAACGGGCCCAGGAAAGACACTGTCGTGTTCCACAGGATAAATCTCAGGATAATTGCATGAACTGAGAAAACAGATGCCTCTTCTGCTCTATCTCTCTCTCAACCATTCTCTCAATCACAATGCAGTCAGCACAGGTTCTTTTTCAGCTGGGTTATTTTGAGTCCTAGTAGTCGACCCATACGTACTCAGAACAAACCTTGATTTCAAACATGGATCCACAACCTACATTGTTACATATATGATATAATTGTTTCCTCTCTGTTGCTCTCTCTCTCTCTGAGTCACGAGTACGCAGACTCTCTTATTACCACTTCTCGCTCCCCACCTGTCAGGTCTGGAATGAAGGTATGAGAGCGGAGAGGTCTTGACAGAGCAGTGAGGATACACAATGCGCGTGCACACACACACACACACACACACACACACATAAACACACTCTGAGCCAGTTACTCACTTTATTTCCGAGTGATCCTTCATCTCTCTGTATCCCTCTCTTCTGCAGTCTATAAAGATGTCTCCCATTCTTTTTTCATACCTTCACTGCCACTCTCTTTGTCTTTTTTCTCTCACTTTCACATACACACAATGGCTCTTATTTCTCTTTAACAAAATGGCCACAGCACTTCCCATTTTCTTTGTTATTGCATTGAAATTACGCCAGCTTTACTGCAGCAGAAAGCAAAAGAGGCATCCTCAATGCACAGTTAAATCTTCAGTATTAATTTAACTATGAAGTAGTAGTAGTATATAAGTCCACACCATCAAAGTTAATTTAACACTTTTGGATAGTTTTGAACACTTGCCCCGGAGCCATATCAGCTCTATGAGTGAACAAACAGCACTCCAATTAACACTTGTCAGCTCCAGAAAAACAACCCTGGAAAATTTGTGTGGAATTAGACCTTACAGCATGGTGATACTAACCTTAACATTTTTTTAATCTCTGAGCTCTTTCTTCTTCTGCCTTCATCAGTTAAAAATATTGTATAAAAAGCTTCTGACAAGTAACAAGTATCTTACTCTGCCTTCACTCTCTCCCCACCACACATAAACGCACACAAAATACACAGTGTGTCTCTCACACCTGCCAAGAAGGGCAGTGGAGGCCTTGGTCTTTAACTCTCGATTCCAGTGTTGCATAGCTCTCCTAGCTATACCCCTGAAACGTCACCAGCTTTAGAAATGCTGACAGACTGAAAAATCAGCTGAGTCATTCTTAATGAAGATCAGGAAGCTTTTCCTCCTTTCCCCCTTTCCCTCCATCATCAGAATAACAAGCATGCTGGCACAGACAGCATAGGCTTACCCCACTGGAAATTTACTGCTACAGCACTAGCTGTCAAAAAGTTACAGACTGCCGGCAAATAAAAGCCAGGACCAGAACAAATTCTTACTTTCTGCACTTCCCCTTTATTTGTCATAATAGGTTTTGCTTCTATGGATGTTGATTGTTGATTTGCATTGTTCAAAACATCACTAAAATATTTTCCAAGTCAAAATTCTGGATGACCGCAGAGTGACCGCTAAAGTAATGCCAGCAGGAACACAGTACAGAAAAGACACCTAGAGACAAAGACACCTATACTCTAAATCTGTTTGTAGCAAGCTTCCTTTGTAGCAGAAATCATAGTTTCATGCAGCGTCACTCCCTTGAGGGAAGCGGGAACTGTGTACACTTGGCTGCAAATATATTTTGATTTCTGCACAAATCTAGTCATGAGACCATTTGTAGTTTAACTGCCTATAAGCAGGATTCTGACATTGTTTATACTCTACTATATGTCACGGATGCAGTCATGCACATTATCCTGGGAGCAGAAACCAAGGGGGAGTCAAGCAGCATCAATCTTGGACAATTTCTCAAATAAGGAAACTGATGGAATCCACAGAAATGTCTGAGATGGGAGAATGTGATGGAAATCCATGCTCTTTTTTATGCTAGCAGTTGATATATTGGGTCTCGAGAGGGGTGAAGATGCTTTTAAACTACTTCAATTAACCAAATACTTGTGAAAAAATTACAGTTCTTGTCAGCAAACTAGCTGAAATTCATCAGGGATGTTGAAATTTTAGGATTTGGTGTCACTGACTCCTATTCACTTAAACATCAATTATGCTCCCAGGTAGAGTTTGCCTTCCACATAAACCGAAAAGAATTGCATGACATGAAACTGCGGCCAATTACACAGACTACATGATGCAATAGCAAATCTAGGTTCAGCCGTCTGTCAAACTACTACAAGAAACATTAAAAGGTGGAAGGAAATGGAAGCGGGAGAGGAAAGGCAGGAGGAATTACATGAAAGAAAGAGATGATCGCGTGGAAGAAATAAAAAATAAAGAGTCGGTGGTTGAAGGGAACACATTAGTGCTGTACTGAATCTGCTCTAATCTTGGCAGCGTTGATCTCAATATTTGTTTATATCACACACCTCACACCTGCCCAGACACACCGTTCCACAATGTTTCTCCTCTTCATTAGTAAGGAACTACCGCTGTGCAGTAATGCATGTACTCGACTGATGTTCATGCTCTGGCTGTTTGTGTCTGTTTATGTGTGTAATTGTGTGTGTGTGTGTGCGTGTATTTCTATGTGTGTGAATACACTAGCATATTTTCCTTTTGATTAAACTCCTGCGGTGAAGAGATACCTCCTGTATCTCTGCAAACTCCTCCTGCTTTTGACCTTTCTGACAAACACGCACGCACACACACACATACATGCGCACACATCACATGCAGACATGTCCACACATACACACTCACACAAGCTG
>JAXDDX010000051.1:180000-192500 GCA_034670405.1 Hoplostethus atlanticus
GCAACATGGTGGCAAACAACAGTGCAATCAGAGGCAGTAATTTAAGTAGCTGAATTTCCAATGAGTTTTACAAACATCCACATATATTTGCACACTGTTGTAACTTGTCTCTGCTTTCTGCATGCTCAACTTGGGGATCTTTCACCACAAGTCTGGTATTACAATGCTGTTTAAGCAGGTTCTTCTTGCATTTTATAAAAAGTGAGAATACTTCCACCCAGATAAAGTAATAATAAAGTAATTAATAATAAAGTAATTCAACTTCAGGGGCATTAACAAAAGTAAATACTTACTTTTTGGTTATGGGTAACTGTAATATTATAAGTGAAATTGAAATAGTTATTTACTAGATTACTATTTACTTTAAATTACTTTAATGCATTACTGAATAATGTATTGCCACCAAACACTTCCACGTCCTTCTCCTAGGCGTACTGTATGTTTAATAAACACCTACTGTACTTATTATATAAAACCAGGGGAAGGACTGTTAACCCTGCAGATACGACAGATATGAATGAGGAAGACAGAACTGTGTGAAGGCATTAGGCAGCGCCGAACCGAAAACCCTGCAGTATTCTACTGAAGAGTTTTAGGCCCTGTTCACATGAGCATTGTCTGTCACACATGAACAGACAATGTCCCTTGAAATTCAATGAGACCTATGTGCTGACGGATGACACGGATTGACGGAGTGCAGTTTTGTGAAAATGTTGCAACCCAGTCCATCAAAAAAGTTGTAACTAGTTGAATTTATGACAGAGCAGAGGTAAACATCATCCACTAACGGACTTCATCAGCCAGTGAGACTGCTTCAAAAGATTTCTAGACGCGCCCACAACAGTGCAGTCGAGGTGGTTTCAACGCATACTTGTCCGTGATTTCCTATGTGAACGCCGCCTTAGTCCTCCCAGCCACCTCGACTGAAAACAGTATACATGTACCCAGATTATCAGCTACAAAAACAATCTATTTTTGCCACTGGAAACCGTTTCCTACCATAAAAATAGGCTACACAAACTCTCACTGCACTTATAAGTCGTTTGTGATTTCAATAGCATAACAAAACAATAATGGAGTAGACTGCTACTGCCCTCCCTCTCATAGTAAAGTGAGAATAACTGAAAGAAAGCAGAGAGGTCACACGATAATAGCCTAACATGATCCCTCTCTTTCTCTCTCTAGTAGTAGAGGGAGAATAACTGGCAGAAAACAGGTCACATGATAGTAACCTTATATACCCCCCCACCCTTCTTTTTGGCTACCTCTCTACCTCTCTCTTTGCGGCTCTCTCTCTCAGCTGCTGACTCCGTAGAGCCTCACAATGACCACTGTTACCCTTCTAATTACTGAACACGCATGAATGTATTTGACCGGTGCACATGTGTGTGTGTGTGTGTGTGTGTGTCCCGCTTGCCTTTCCAAGTGTGTGAAAAACATGCATGTCTGTGTGTGACATTCATGCATGTATAGGCGTGAGCTGTGCCTCCACATGTACTGCACACAATGTTTGTGTGTGTACATGTGTCTCTGTGGATGCATGTGAGTCACTTTGGGCCAGACCTTTTTTTTTTCTCCTAATCCCTCTCTCCAGCCAAAAATAAAGACAGAATCTTCTTTATCCTTGGGAAGGGGAGCCAACCAGAGTCCAGAGCACAGGGAGCAGGACTTTTGGGAGGAAAGGAAGCAAGGAGGAGCGAAGGGAGAATGGGGGAAGAAAGGACAGAAAGAGAGATGAGTGAGATGAGAAGAGACTGAGGGAAACAGAGGGAGGGAAGAGGGACTGTAGGGGGTCATTTAGGGGAAAAAGGGGGTAGATGGAGCGGTGAGAACAAAGAGGAGAGGGAGGGAGGGACAGAGACAGAGGGAGGGAAAGAAGAAGAGGGCAGAGGAGAGGGAGAGCACTGGGGACAGAGGGAACCCCCCCCCCCACACACCCCCTCCACTTGGTGGAGTGGAGGGGGATTTAAATGTTATGAGGGAGAGGAAGGAGGCAGCAGGAGGGGATGAGGATGGAGCAAATGAGAGGGAGTGCGACGGGTAAAAGTTGGGAGGGAAGGGAGTGCAAGTGGACCTCCTCTCACTGCCATGGAAACAGGGTTTGAGCTTGCTCACTGCGGTCCATTGTTGAAAAAAAAGTTTAAAATAGATGAGAGGGGAAATGGGAGAATGGAGAGAATAGTGCGAGAGGGGAGAGAGAAGAAGGAGGACAGAGAGCAGGAGGGGAGAGGAGACGGAGCATAGGTCAGAAAGAGAAGGCCGAACTGGGAGGCTGAGGAAGGAGGAAGAAAATAAAAGACACAAAGTAAGGATTTGGGGGAGAGGAGGGCGAGAGAATTTGAAATAGATGGAGAGTTGGAATGGGAGGGAGGAGAGAATGGAGCAGACTGTGAGAAGGAGAGAGAGAGTGAGAGGGAGAGAGAGAGGAATGGAAAGTCAGAGAGGAAAAGGGGGGCGGAGAGAGAATCAGGCCATTCATCCATGTCTCTGGAGACAGGATGCAGTCTGAATTCAGGATAACTCAGTCCAACTCTACTTTGTCCCACAGCACCTCTGTCAGTCTCTGCTATAGCTACCAAGTGCCTGGGACATATCCAGAGTCCCTTAACACCGTGACTGACAGCAATTGGCAGTGTGTGACATCTACGCCCACACACACACACACACACACACACACACACACCGCACCCACCGCACATAACTCAATGTTGTAAAAGTTTGGGGCAGTAATCACAATCGTAGGACACACCCTGGACAGCCAAGCTTGTTACTAGTGTTTCAGCTAATGGGGATTCTGATACTAAATAATACACACACAGTGCACACACAGGACACACACAAACACAGTCAGCATGCCCGAGGATGCATGCTGGAGTGTTGTCGGAACCCCAGAATCTCCCTTCTCCGGCACCAGAGAGTTTCCATAACCCTGTCAGATAATTGGTCTCCAGGGATACAATGTTGCTTAAAGCTAAAAGTTAAACCCTAATAAGGTTGTAAACACACACACACACACACACACACACACACACACAAACGCACACACATACAAAACATCATGAATGTTACACGCATATGCAAGACCGCATACACATAAACACACACAAACACGTACTTAAATGATTTAAGCCTGCATCAATCGAACAAAAACAGAAGGCGATAAATACTAATGTAATGAAGAAACAGTTGCCATTTAGCCTCTAAGGCAAGAAGACTCCAGGAACAGTGCAAATACAGGCACACTGTGCTGGATATGCAGTAGTTTTCACTGATTTTTCGTTTTCTAGTTTTAAATCATCAGCTTTTATGCTTTAGAGATGCTAGCACACCCCAAAGGTGTTTTGACCGTGGCTGCTGCATGTGTGTGTGTGCATCTGTGTGTATGCGTATCTGCGGCTGTATCTGTGCGCCTTTGTCTCTGCGTGTCTACGTGCACATCTGTGTGACCTTGTCAAGAGCGTTCCTATTTAATCATCTCGGGGAAATCTCAAACATTCCTTTAAAATTGAACATGAAAGGTAACCTTCTCTATTTTTACTCTCTGTCTCTCTCTGCACAGAACCAGGGAATTATCTTTTTCACTCCGCCTCGGATCTGTGGAAGACGCTTGAATAGGACGGAGAGAGAGAGAGAGGGAGAAAGAGTGAGAGAAATGGAAAATGACACATGCACACACAGAGAGAGGAAGATTGTGACAGAGATAGAGAGAGGGGGGTAGATAGAGGGGGGGGGGGGGACTGAGAGAGAGAATAAGTTAGGAAGAGAAAGTAAAAAAGAAAGTGAGGAAGAGGGGATGGTGTAAAGGATTTGAAGCAGACAAATATTTGGTATAATGTAGAATGCTGCAGTCCTCGAATGTTTGCAGAAGAAGACGTCCATTTAATAAGATGGAAAGAGAAATTACAGTGAAAAGTGGGAAGACACAAAGGAGATGTTATAATGAGTGTGGTAACAGTCTGTGGTACCGTACAAAGAAACTCCATTAGAAGTCGCTTGGAGATGCTGAGGACTCAGGACTTACTGAGGCTGCCAGTTGCTAGACAGCAGCTTAATGACAGCCTGTCGTTATGATGCATCAAGCGGTACGCATGCACATACACATAAACCGGTCCCTCCGCTCCATATCCCACCCTCACCAGCACACTCTCTGTTTATGCCTCTTTGTCAGTCTCTCTCTCTCTCTCTCTCTCTCTCTCTCTCTGTCAGTAGCTTGGACAGCTAGCTAAGTGGCGGTGTTGGTCGAGCCTGAGGCAAGAGCAGGAGGACCTCAGGCTGGGCTGAAATTTTCAGCCATACCGTCCAAAGCCTGTTTCACTCAGTACACAGTGGGTCAGTCCCACCAGAGACCAATTATGACAACTGCTAAGCCATGGATGGAAGGCTTGATCAAACAAAATGCACAGAAACATAAGAGTGTACACATACATGCACACACACGAGCAAACATAAACACCCCCACGTATACGCACAAGTGAGCACTCAGGCACTTTTCCTCTTTTTTCTTCATCTGTCTCGCTGACTGTCTCTCTGTGTCTCTCTTTATCCTTAGTTCTCTGTTTCATAACAAACATGATAATCCGTCTGTCTTTTACTGTTCCACCAAGTCCCAAAGGCTTCACAGTAACACTCACAGAGACGCATATACCAAATGTTCTACTCCAAAAACAATATTTACCAAAAAGTGCTTTCCATGCGTGCAGACTTACACACACACACACACACGCACACAAACACACATGCACAGTTTGTCCATCGGTGACTCACTCCGTCTGCAACACACACATTACCTCCTCATCTTCTCATTGTGACACACACACACACACACGCACACACACACACACAGACACACACACCACCAGAGCATAAATCATTCATAATGATCATTAAAAGGCGAGAGTAGGGGGATAGGTAGGAGGAATAAATCTCTCCTCTCGCCCCCTCCCTTAGTCACGGTGATGTGAACTGACAGGCCACCAGATAAGGAGCAATTACCCAGAGTCACCTGGGCCAGGGAGCATAAGGCATGGACACACACACACACACACAGACACGGACATGCTCAAACACACACATACATGCAGGTATACACGCAAGCACGCATACACAGGCAGAAACACACCTATGCGTACACACTCTAGCATGCACTCAGACATGGACATAAACACACATTCAAACACACATATACGAACACACTGACACTGAGACATATAAACACATATGCTGACACTGAAAATGACACGCACGCACGCACGCACGCACGCACGCACGCACGCACGCGCATGCACGCGCATGCGCACACACACACACACGCACACACACAATAGACTTACCTTGATTTATTCCTCTTTTTCTCCTTGGCTACAGGGAAGAAAGGGTCTCTCTCTGTCTTCCCTCCGTAACCCCCAGGGGGAAGAGGCACTTAAGAGAACATAGACACGACACATGTAGAACCGGGGCTGCTGCTGAGGGATACGGAGTACAGGCGAGGGGAACAAGAGAGCTCCATTCAAACAAAGATAAAATAGTTCCTCTCGACTGGCAAAAGACAAGCCCAAAGGCTGGGACTGGATTGGGACAGTTTAGCACTCTTGTATTTACATTGTAGTTCTCTTTGCAGCGTGGCAGTGATGGATTTTGTTTTAATGTGAAATCCCTCCACTTTGTCATTTAAAATAATCCCCACAGGTCGATCTCTCTATGACTATTTTAGGATTAACAACTCCAAGCAGTAAAAATACCTATTTAACAAGTAATTTCGCCGTGGTTGGTGTCAATTGACTTCCAAGTCGATTTAGTCAGGAAGTGGATATACTCAGTTTTTAACACCTACCATTCATTCAAAGCCTTTTTCTATAAAAGATGTTCTCAAATTCAAGGCATGATGCACTCTAAAAGCATCAAATGCAGGTCTAATTCTAGGAAGTCTATTACAGCTTCAATTTACATTTGAGATAGACTGAACTAAAAAAAAAAACATATATAGAAACCAAGGTAAAACTACAGTATAAGAAAAAATAAACAATATAAGTCAATACACGTGAATGTACATTGTGCAATGTAAATGCAAGTGTGCAAAGAGCAGTGAGTATGAGTGTTCAAGGCCTGAGGATAGGAAGCTCCTCCTCTGTGTCTTGGCCATGTCCATATTTGTGCCTGGTGGGGTCCACACAGCGCAGGTAAACATTAATGCAATCGTCTGTAAATGCTACTGTCTGGCTTGTGAGGAATGCTCATTCTGGTAGGGTCGCATGGAAGCTGTCCTCATAGATGTATGTGCTGTGCTGTGGCCGTTGATCTAAAGCAGGCTGTGGTGTGGGTCCCTGGGACTCTGGACAGCAACCGGTCGAAGATTGCCGTCTGATTCTCGTGGTTCTCTCTGCTGGTCCTCTCCTGCATGGCCATCAGCCATCAGAGTGTTCTGTTGCTCTACCATAGTTTTATGGTGCTCCATAAAGCTTTGCATCCTCTTGAGCCTGCATGGCAGCGTCCATCTTTTTGTGGACGTTTGTTTATCATCAGAGTGAACATTGCTGCAGCGGCCTGCTCCATCTTGGTCTTCTTCCTCTTCCTTCGGTGGAACACTGTAAACTATGTATGAAAAGCAAACAATACAAAAAAAACAAAACAACCAATTTCGATAGCTTAACTATTGCTGTTACAACTGAAAGGAAGTATTTTATTTGCAGTGTTCAAACCCAATGAAGAGTCACAACATCACAGAAAAGATTCTTTGTGTGGTTTTGTATTGGTTTTGTTGGAGTTGATGATATGATGTTGGTTGGATAACGACTTCTGAACGATAATAAGGAATGTGTTCTGTTTGGAGGAAACTGTGGTGGAAATCTTAGAACTTCAACCCAGGTTCGTCAACCTTAATGTCAATCATCAGCAGACACAAGAGAACAATTCGGTGAGTAGATTTAATACATACAGTATATAAGGGAAGAAAGAATGCGAGACCACATCAGTGATGGTGTGGTGGTAAACCTTCTCCTACATACAGACATTACAGGGGAGCTTTTATAGGTCTAGACTAACTACACTAAAACAATAAAACACTAATTGATTAAGGTAATAAAGCAATGAAAACAGAAAGAAGCCAAAAGGTGAGGGAGGACGTCTGCTGACCTAAGACTGACCCAAGAGTAACCCAAAAACAGGAGATAATAAAACAATTAAAGGATTACTCTCAGAGAACCAATCTCATCTACAGATGTCACATGGAAACGTGGTTTTCTGAATTATATTCTACAAAACCATGTCACATAATATTCAATATGTAAAAACTGTCAGAACCATCAACATTGCCAGACTCTTAGCTGCATTCTCAAGCCAAAACAACTGGCCTAGGCAGGGTTACAAAGACTAACTAAGACTAACTTCAATAATATCCCATCACAAGTTTCACTTTAATGCCAGTGATCATTTGTAAGAATGCCCCTGAAGGAGAGGCCAGAGCCTATGAATAAGAAGACATCACCCATACAGTACTGCGCAAAAGTCTTAGGCACATGTAAACAATTCTGTAAAGCGAAGATGCTTTCAAAAATAATGAAATTAAAAGTTTCTAAATATCAGAAAATGTACTCTAAAGAGCAGTAATGTAAAACACTAATGCAGAAAACAACTTCTTTCATTCTCTTTCTTTCTTACCATTTTCCTAGCCTCATCCTTGTCTTACCCTACACACATCTTACCCCGTCCATTCCCGTCAAAAACTATCTAACTGGGGTTAAAACCTTAGTTAAAAACATGTACCAGACTGTTTGCCTGCCCGGTGAGCGCTGACGCGGCGCAATGCTGCTGTTGAAGTGATGCTGTGGAGACGATGTCGCCCCCGGGCCACACATAGTCAGGCTGGGGTTGAGAACAGTAAATAGCAATGCTGTAAATTAATAGGCTGAGTCAAACGACACTGCAATATGTGACCTTTACATAGCTGGTGGGCTAATACCGAAGTGTCGAGCGAGCGCGAGAGGTGGATGGAAAGCGGGGGGAGCGGACACACCCAGATGCACACACATATTGGTATTTGTGCATACGTTCACATGTAAAACCAAGCATTCATGAAGGGGGATCTAATGCTTTTATTAGTGAAGCAGAGAAGATACACACACATGCACAAGCAGAAAGACCCGGTCTGACCCTTCTAGTCACACAGTTAACACCATACACAAAATCAAAGTGTGTGTGTGTGTGCGTGTGCATGTGCTAAATCGGGCAGTTCTGCAGCGAAAGTGACTGTCAGACTAGAGTATTGCAGGGATGTGCTGATAGAGAGGTTTTAGAGCAGCAGACTATCGCCTAAGGCCTAGAGGAACTCGAAGGACGTGTGTGTGTGTGTGTGTGTGTGTGTGTGTGTGTGTGTGGTGGGGGGTGGGTGGGGGGTGGGTGGGGGGTGGGTGGGGGGTGGCTGTAAACAGAGGATAGGAGGAGAAGCAACCAAGATAAAGAAAACACGAATGGAATGCGGCAGAAAATAAACAAGGTTATAGAAATAGGGAGGAAGGCAACGAGCAAGGGATTTGAGAGAGGTGGGAACCAAGGTCAAGTCAGTGAAGCAGAGAGAGAAAAGTGAGGAAGGAAAGGAAGGAGGGACAGAGGGAGGGAGCAACAAAGAAAGAGGTAGAGAGAGGAAAGGGAGGGGGGTTAGAGAGTGAGACCCTTGCATGGTAATTCCTTCATTAGTTAAGACCTTGACCAAGAATTTTCTCCCCCCTTGCTCTTTCCTAGTTTTCTCCTTCCCTGTTCCCTCCACCCACCTCTCCTCCTACTGCCACAACCCCTTCTGCTTAGTTTTCTCTTTTTCCTCCCTCTCGACGTCACAGCTCTCTCATTATAGAATCACTACTCAGCAACTCTAAGACATGGAGGCATGGTGAGAGAGAGAGAGAGAGAGAGAGGGAGAGAGAGAGAGAGAGAGAGAGAGAGAGAGAGAGAGAGAGAGAGAGAGAGAGAGAGAGAGAGAGAGAGATCATGTTAGCCTACTATTGTGTTCCCTGTGTTCTAACGTTCTCTTTTTTCTACAAGCTCACTGTACATGCACGACTAGTATCCATCATCAACTGGAGGATTCAAGTGCCCTCAGCTTAAATAAGGAAAACATTCCTTTAAGCGAAATGAGAGCAAAATGAAAGATTTTTCAACACACATGCACATTGGCAAACCAATGTGAAATCAATAAGGAGCACCCTTGGGCACAGAAAGACAGGCTCTTGAGCTGCATACAAAACAACACTGAGGAGAGCTCTAGGTTAGCTTCGCTGCTTGAAATAAGGAAGAGGGAGTCTCACACAGCAGTCTGTAGGAAATTCACAAGTCTGTTCTATTAGTTGGTGGTCAATATCCTTTACAGAGGCAATGATTTCAACTTTGCAATATTAAATTGCTATAAAACTCCAGCATACTGATGCCCTGATGGACAGTGAAAATAACACAACAAACAGAGGAGAATAAATAAAACACAAACCACACTGAGCATCCCAAACATCTACAGTGCCAGTAGCAACACAAGCACAGTAGATATCTAAATACCTACAATCAGACCCTCTACACCCGCAGTACACATTTCTCTCCGCACCCTCCAAACATATAGATTTGACAGTATCATCTCAGACAAAGTATTCCACCCTAAGGCATGCAGAGACCATCGCTTTCAGCACCGCCACAGGGTCTGTGGGACCCAAACCTCCCCACTTTTCTCTTGGGACAGTCAGATGGCCGTGTTTTGCTGTCCTAACAGTGATACACATGCCCAAGAATGACACACGCCACATACAAAGTCTCACCCAGCTCATACCGAGCATTTAACAATTTCAGAACATGTGTAAACCATTGATATTATAATTTCAGATTTGCAAAACGGACAACCCTTGGGTGCTCCAATGCCAGGAACTGTGGCCAGGGCTAAATGAAGACATTATGGAGGAAGGTGGGGGAGGGTGGGAGCATGCACTCTTTGCTTCTGGCTTTCACATAGTATATTATGTGTTAATATGTATCTATTATGTGCATTTGTGATATTTAAATCTTTCTTTCCCTTAAAGGTCAGATTAAAATGTAATGGCTTATCATCATAACACTGGCTTTCAGGCTTTTAGTTAACATAACGTGCCTTGTTGGAGTAGCAAGGTTGTGATCGTAATGCTGTCGGTTTGAATACTTGAATATACTGGGAAAATCTGGATAGTCTGAGTAAATGAAAATGACCCTCCCCTCTCAATAGCTACTGCTGATATACACTTGAACGTACTTAATCTCCAACTGGACCTGCTCAGGGGCAAAACAGTACAAGACCGTGCTTGTTTTGAGCAGCTCCCAGATGAGAGTATTTGTACGTGTGTAACTCTGCCTTCTCCTGCAACTATTCCTGGAGGCCTTTGCTGTAAATAAGAATGTGAGATTGTATAACTTGTGTGGGTAAATGTACACAGGAGATGTAAGAAGAGAAACACTGATTTAGTTTTATTTGAATTGTACAGTGCATGTCATACAATAGATCTAGAGAGAGGTTTTGTCATTACCAGCCAAGGCTGTGGAAGCATTCTGCTGGCTTAGATCCATCTATTGAATTCTCATAGGCAATTCCATTTTCACACTGAAATCTTAAAATACGCCATATTGCTCCTAGGTGTCCATCCTTGGGCATGGATCAATATGGCTTATAATAGATATGTTAGTGTGTGCTTCACAGTGCAGTCTATGCTCCTCTTGATCCCACATCCCTAAACTCAAACAGCTTAGCACAAGATAAGGCATGGCTCATCCCAAAACACTATGTTTACATTTTGGGGGAAAATGCTTCCAGTTCTGAGGATTATTGCATCTAAAAAATGTTGCTACTGTGTAATCAAAGGGCTGCCAAGAGTTAACGATATCAATAATAGTCCATGATGTTTGAAACAAAAATGGCAGCAAAGAGTGTCACATCTTTTTCAGCAAGCTGACCTACATAAACTCCAGTCTTGAAAATGTCCTGATGAGTTGTGATGTGTTATAAACCTGCACCATCCTGTACTGCAAATGCACTGGTAGCTTCTTGAAAACTCCAGCAAAGGGATTTTTTAGGTGTTGTTTGGCCTGGTGACCACAGACCAAGACGCCTGGAGGAGACAAAGAGAAAGAAAGTAGTGAAAAAGAGACACAGAGAGGAAAAGGTAAATATGAGATGCAAATGCACTGAATGCAAGTTGAACATTAATGCATATGCCCCCAGGCACACACACACACACACACACACACACACAACATCACATGAGCCAGAATTAGCTGAACGACACAAACCTTGTTCAGTGTGTTTGAGCAGGTTTCTAAGCAGGCTTAGACTATGCAGGTCTCAGAGATTTCTCATTTAGCTGCGTAAGCATCTTTTTTTTCTGTCGTATTAAAATTATATGTGATGATTGATGGACCTTTAATAGTTAGAGCCCCTAGGCTCTTATACCGTGTCTGTGTATGTGCGTGTGCGTATGTGTGCTGGCCTGTGTGAAGAGAGACAGAGATGCAGAGGGAGGGTTAAGAGAAGCAGGTCAAAGTGAGAGCGAGCCTCCTGTCAGATGATGGGGGATGGAGGGATGAGAGAGGGATGCAGATAGAGAAGAAAGAGAGGGAGTGTAATACTGGCTATGGAGGAATAGATCTGACACACTGGTTAGAAAAACTTAGTTTTGTGCTTACTCTCTCTCTGCCTTATACATATACATACAGAAGTATACATGCAAGCAGGCGTGTACACAGACACACACACGAACGGATAAGCGCACACATAAACACACACCACACATACACACAAGCACCTACACACACTGGTTCCCCAAAAACACACATGCTTTT
Organism: Hoplostethus atlanticus; assembly: GCA_034670405.1. NCBI lineage: Eukaryota > Metazoa > Chordata > Actinopteri > Trachichthyiformes > Trachichthyidae > Hoplostethus > Hoplostethus atlanticus. Next base: position 191,833 of record JAXDDX010000051.1, read on the forward strand.
GGATGTAGAGTGCTGAGAGGAGAATTGCCGGCGGCAAGCGTTGTCCTATCTAATAACTCCTAAAAACCGAGGGAACGAAGTAGAGGAGCGAAAAGAGGAGAGGGAAAAGAGCAAAATGCTGAATATGTATTTTCAACAGGATGTGGCCTGTCAGGCAAGCAGGCGTGAAGGCACAATACACACACACACACACACACACACACACACATGCACCCAAAAAGACACACACAAACCTATACACACACACACACACACACACACACATACCATAGACACACATGTGCACACACTGTGAAAGGGTATGGGCTTGTTTTGACCAGGGCTGTTAATGTTTGTTATAGACAGAAATATAGGCTGTTTTCTTCACACACTGGGAAAATACACACGCTACACACATACACACAGGCACACATACATACCATACACATTCTGAAAATCTACGTTCTCATATGATGAAAGATAACCAAACCAGTGGCCTTAAACATCCATAATAGCCCTCAGTTCAATGTGTTTACAAACTCAAGTAAAATGGAAAATAATCACTGAACAATATCCCTTATAGCAAAAACAAGTCACGTCGAGCTGTTTCGCAAGATGAGTAACATGTATGGAGGCTATTTTTCTGTACCAAAGGATACCCATGAATATTCTAACAACCACAACAAGAG
>JAXDDX010000051.1:197500-272500 GCA_034670405.1 Hoplostethus atlanticus
AGCACGAGGACACAAAACACGTGTGTGTGTGTGTGTGTGTGTGTGTGTGTGTGTGTGTGTGTGTGTTGTATGTCCATGTGCTTGTGTATGAGTAAGTGTGCCTGTACGTATGTGCCTGATTGAGTGTCAGCTTAATCAGTTGTATTGGGTTGGTACCATTAGTGTGACTTGGACTCCCCACCTTTATGGAGATTTATCATTTCAGCATTGTGAATGCTGTCACGATTTATCTAAGCACGCCTGCTCCATTAGTGGAGATGAGAGCGCAGAAGGCCTTTCATGTCATTAGGAAAACATGATATGGCAATGATTTAAAGCTTCTCTGGAATGCTTAATGCAACAATGCATAGCTACTACATAATAAGAAGATGACAAGACCGTACGCGCATTTTTGAACCCTTTCCTTTCTTTTTGCGAGACCCTCTCTCACAGGTGATTTATTTCATCATATATATACATATGTTTAGACCACCATAACCACCATTGTGTAGGTCCCCCTACTGTGCATCATCTGCATTTGTACAACAGTACGTTTCTTCAGCAATATCTCTTACGGTAGTACAATAGTGTAGCAGCAGTGCAGCAAGAATTTATAAAGTATACAAGGGTTGTAAGAGGGCTTCTGTCATGGCTGCATTTGTAAGCACACTGTTGTGTAGCAGTGGGGAACTAAACGTTACTGCAGTGGGGTAAATTATTTGAATCATGCAGTAATTGGAGTAATTGGCTTGCGTTGTTGAAAGCACTTTGATGCAGGATGCCAGTGTATTTGAAACTAGACGGAGCAGTGTAGTATTGTAGTATTTTTGTGCTGCACATATATTTACATATTCCTTCATGGATTTAGGATTGAGCTGAAATTGAGCCCAGGAGTTTCCGCCTCTGGTGAATTTAATTTGTTATGACATTTTCCCCTGCTGTAGTAGACCAAATTATCTTGTGTGTGCGCCTGCCCACTTGCACACTCACCCCTGAGACACTCCTCAAAGCAAAGACTAATTTTCAATCTTTAAATACACTGAAAGTTAGATACACATATACACACACACACACACACATACACACGCACACATACACAGACACACATCTCTACCTATCTGCAAACAGGGCAGGTCTGTGAGAACGAGTGTAGTGAGTAGCATCTCCTCCTCTCGCTCTGCAGATAACACACTCTCCTTTAGACTATCTCAAGGACTTTAAAAGAGAGAGAGAGAGAGAGAGAGAGAGACGCTGTCATGCCTAAATGTGTCTGTTGAAAAATCTGTATTGTGTCTTGACATTGTGCTCTAAACAGTTCCTAGTCATTTGTGATCATTTTAAAATTCACTTGGACACAGAAGGTTGTAGATAAGGTGCAAAGAAGATATCTGTTGTGTCAACTATAGATATTTATCTGTCATACATCAGCACTTAACGTACAATTCCAATCAATGGCCTGGTTCATGCAACACTGTTTCAGCGACAAGCATGGTACCTGCTAATAGCGCACCAGGGCACACTTGTTAACATGACACAGGCTTGGTTTCCTTTTGGTGGACAGTCCACATTATAATTATTCAGCCGTTTTGACAGCAGAGGAAGAAGTGAGGAGGACACAGCAGAGAAAGGTCTGGAGGGATTCAATCATAGGCCAGCAGAGGTCCTAGTGTTGCTCCAGAAGCAACAGATTTAAACTCTTGACTATCTGGATACACCATAGGTCTGGTTTCTGAAAATGGTCTGAGCTCTCTTCTTTCCACTCGTGCACCCCGGTACTCTCTCTCACGCTGTCTCTTCATCACCGTCTCTTTCTCCAAGGCCCTGCGCGCACACTCTTAAACTGTCAGAGCACGCACACCTCTCCCTCAGCCACGGAGACAAAGACAAACCATCCATTTGAAGTAACAGACAGCGACTCTGTGAAAACATCACTGCTATGAAAGTCTGAAAATCCATCACTATATTCTGTCCTAGTGTTCACACTGTGGCTAGCTAGAATACGGTGAATACTTTTTTTTTTATCATCAATGTTATGTATTACCACATTATTTCTCCCTTTTGACTTGTTTAGCATCTCTTTAAAACCCACCTGTCACTCTTTCTGTCTATCTATCCCACACAGACACAAACACTCATGCATGAATACAGTTAGGGATGAACACACACAAACACACAAAGGCATGAAAGAATGAACATACACACACCTCCCTGCATGGATTTAATTGCCTGTGTGTTTGTAATTAGGACTCTGCAGGAAGTAGAACGGAGCACCTGGGTGCCCTGCAGTGGAATACACTCTGAATGAACTCTGTATAGTAGAACCTTTCTAATTTAGGAAAAATGGTCTTACAGACTAATGCTTGGACAATTGAGTTATTTTGAAATACCAGGACAAATTGCATTTAAAGTGTGTATGCATTCCTAAATGGCCTATTTTTACTGCTGAAATAGATTTAATTGTATACTTCAACAAGGATATTCAACAAATTGCACACAATTAACAGAATATGTTTTTACATTGCTGTATTTTTTTTGTTTGTTACGCCTATCTGGCAGATCGAACACATAACACACATACACATTCAACATACCACAAGGTCTACATGTGGCAGTCAGTTTATACCTAACAATTTATTACTGCCTATGGTGGTAATACATACAACATTCATTGGCCTAGACATGGCAGTCATGTTATGCATGCCATATAGGCAAACACACACTCATTGCACAGTTTTAGGAAGTCATTCCTACAATTCTGATGCACCCCCTTATTTTTAAACTTTCTCCAATATCCTTCCCCCATCTGCATTTTCACTTCATGAACAAAGTTAATTTGATCAAATGAATCAGTATGAGTCATAGCTTTCACTTGGATTCACTTGACCAGTCTATATCATAGAAAAAGCAGGTTTTCCTAATATTTTGTACACTCAGGCAGTTTCACAGCAGTGTGAGCAATGACAGTCTTAACTCTGTGGGAAGCTAATTCCACCATTGGCAAGGGAAATGAGAGAAAAAGGCCAGGTGGAGCGAGATTAGTTAGATTATGTATTTTTACATTGATAATACATAGAAACTAAGTGAAGAAAGAAAAAAATACAAAAACTAAGAAGGAGAAAGAAGGAATAAGAGAGAGGTGAGATATGTTTTTTCTTCAAATTTAGCACAAATTATTTTTATTGTGTTTTATTCAATTTAAATAAAAGTGGTATGGACTAAATTTAGTAAGAAACAAACAGAAAATGCTGTAATACCTTGTTAACTGTCTTAGTGGCTATAAGTGGCTATTTTTAATTAATTCTATGCCAACAGTTTTAAATATTTAAAGCCAAACTCATTTTAAATATCACTTAAATAGTCAAAATCACAGACATTATTTCAAGATTATATTGGATCCATCTGGAAAATGTTTTTGCCAGGTTTTCTCATGATAACGACAATATCAAACTATATGTTTTCCTGCTATGAGATCTTGTTTTTATGAGGAAAGCATCACAAGGCTGACATTGGTTTCCGATACACAGCTTCTTATTTGTGAGTTTAAAGGGAAATTTGGGGGAAACATAAATCCATTTCAAACCCCATAAGTCATGCCAATACATACAAATTTCACTTTAGCTATGGGGAATAAAATATTTGAACACCATTATGTTATATATCAATAATTATGACTTATGTGACCATAATATTGTTATCAGTCCAAAATTCATCAGTCATTATTTTGGCCACTGATGCAGCAACTACTTGAACACTTGAAAAGCTTCTTTCAGTTTGCCCAGAGCACCATTTTGGCCCCTGATTTGAGATAGACTGTGTTAGGCTAGAACCAATGCTATATAGCAATGCTATATAGTCTCCTTTTATAGAACTCATGTCATATTGGTGGTCCAAAATGATTTGACTCTTGATACAATGTTACAAACTGGACATCAAGGGCACAATAGTTTGGTAATATTTTAATATGACAGATTGCCTTCAAAATGGTAGCAATGGAAGTATTTAATATATTGGCCCACATTTGTGAGACATGAAAATATTGTGCACACTTTAGCCAGTAATGGTGAGGATACTGTAATAAGATGCTCCATTGGTTTGTCAGTGCTAGTGGCAGTATGTGGCAGAGGAGGGAGAGGTATAAACTAGTGGTAATTGAATACCAGGACCCCAGTGGGAAGATGAAGGGTAGCCATGCTATTAGACAGAATTAGCCACCTTCTCCCTTAGGAGTACACTTTATGACACAGTGGAAGAACTTGTGTGTGTGTGTGTATGTGTGTGAGTGTATATATATATGCGTGCAGAGTGTAGTTGTGGGTGTGTGAATACATGCATTAATGCATGCATGTGTCTCTGTATTTGGCAGGCTAAAATTCATTACATTACATTAGTTGAATTTCATGCCTTCAACTTGATTGTAATGTTGCTGTTCATGGGTAAAGGTTAATAAACATTCATAAATTAAAGGGTTGGATTTTGATGAAATGAGTGAAGGTTGGTGTGTGTGTGTGTGTGTGTGTGTGTGTGTGTGTGTGTGTGTGTGTGCAGGCAAGCATGCATCCACATGTGTATGTGTGACTGTGTGGATGGCTTGTATGTTAAGGTATGTAATGTACAAGTGTGTGCATCCAGATGTATAATCCCAGTAGTAACAGCTCCTTGATGTGCCATCTCGTTTAGTTTAAAAGGCAGGTAAGCAGACATAAAAATAGAGAATGGTAAATGTAAAAGTTAAACAGAGTGATGGAAGATGAGAGGAGAGAGTGAGTGTTGGAGATGGAGAGGGGCATGGAACCAAGGATAGTTTGGCGGGAGGTAAATTATTGCATTATTCAAGTCCAGTCAGGTGATTCCCCCTGCATTTGCATCACTGAGTGCCAATCGCTAATGGATGTGTGTGTGTGTGTGTGTGTGTGTGTGTGTGTGTGTGTGTGTGTGTGTGTGTGTGTGTGTGTGCACATTTGGCACATACTAAACTAAAGTTGCCATCCTAAAATAGATTTTGTATTACTTCCAATAATAAAAGGCTATTTTTAGCTCTAGTAGAAGGACACTATGTTTTTTGTGGCTATGGATAGATAAATGGATGGATGAATGGATGCATACATTGATGGATGGATGAATGCATTGATGGATGAGTGAACAGATGGATGGATTGCATACCTCAATAGATTATTAAATGGATATAAGGATGGACGTCTGTCTGGAGGAATGAATATCTCAATAAATGAGTGAGAGGAGGTGTATATAGGGATTGATGGATGAGTGCTCTGGTGACTGCATTAATAAACAATATGTGTAACTGCATTCAGGTCTAGCAGACATTCAGGACAGATCTCACACGCCCCTGTCCACAAGATAACTGGGAAATATAAACCACATTTGTAAAAAGTATAATGTATAATTTTGATATGTGGGCCCTATGGCAAACTTGTCTTCATAGTAACTTTGTAGTTAAACACCTCACACGTAAGTAAGGCATTGTAAGGAATTGTGGTATTTTTACATGCTATTATCAGAGAAGCAGTTATGTGATGTATTTTCTTAGCTTTACTTACTTATTTCCTTACTTACTTCTTTTCTGAGATGGTAAATTAAGTGTTAATGTAATTCATGGAGGAGATGTGCGCGTCTACAAAATTATTGCTAGGCCTTGCTTTTAAAGCAATGAAAAGTAGTTCCTAACCAAATACATTTTAACATTTTTGAATTAATGTGCACATTCTGAAAGGAAGAAGGAAGTAGTCAAGTCAAGTCAAGTCAAGTTTATTTGTCACACGTAGTAGATACAGCAGGTGTGTTCCATACAGTGAAATGCTTACTTACAAGCCCTACGTACAGTGCAAACAACATTACAATCAAATTTAAAAAGGATAACACATAATAACACACGGCAGAATCAAAATAAATATATAAAAAAGTATACATAGTGCATAAGTGTATAAGTACAGGTTGACAAATAGTGCAGTTGTGTATAATTGAAAGGCAATAATACACAGTACATTCGTAGGTAAAACACTGTTGCAGCACAGCTGTATCATCAGAACAATGTTGGATTTTGAAAATTGAAAAAATCAACAATACCTCTCCAAATGCTGACATGATGAGTTCGAACAGTTTCACCCTTGATCTTCGCTTACACTTTTTTTGTTTATATTAGAAATCCTGCCTTAGTTCCTATGAAATGGATGAGAATAAAGTGCTAAGCAAGGAGGTTTTATTCTTTGACATGTAGACGCACAAATGTCAGACGTAATAACAAAAAGGTTGTTTCTTATCAGCTATGACAAAATAAAATTTAGAAAACATAGGTGAAATGTAGGACATCTACAAAATCCCTCTAGCTACACGTTATCACAAAAAAACAATAACACTGGAATCTCACAACGGAGAGATGGCAGTCTGTAAAATGGGTTTAACAGTCACCATGGCTGGAATTATACTTTAAGATGCATTTTCAGATACACTGGAAGCCATTAGCAGTGATGGATTAGAGCAAAATGACTATGAAATATCTCAATAATTGAAAACGTGCTCAGCAACATGATAGCCGATCTATATGTGAAAAACATGCTATTATCCTTTCCAAAAATGGTTCCTCTGATCAAAAAGAGCATAGAAAGAGCCATGCCATTCTAGGCACCAGCTTCATGGACCCTTTATTGTCAGAACCTTTATTGTTGTGTTAGGGGCTCTCTGATTTTCTAAATCTTTTTATGACATGTTATTGTTGTTTGGGAACCAGTGAAGGGCGGTTTTATGTATAAATTTTCATCAGAAACTGGAAAGAGTTGGATGATTATGCAGTGGGTTTCTCAAACAGGAACTGAAGCAGATGACACAGCTATAATTTGGTCTCTTAGACACTCTATCTACAGTCTCAGCACACACTCTGCCTCTCTGTTACTGATGGAGAGTCACGACTCTTCAAGTTGAAGAAATATGCACACAAACACAAACACACACACACACACACGCGCACACACACACACACACGCGCACACACACACAGATAACTTTTGCCTCTGTTTAAGCCTTCTGAATTAAAGAGTTTATGCACACACACATAACACACACATAACACACACATATACACACACATTTAAAAGACTCAGAATCATGAAACCACATAATGAATAGTAATGATAGGCATTTCCATAACGCAAAACATAATCCCTGATGAAAATTCAGACGAAGAAATGAATTATAGAGGGAAAAAACAACCCAGCAAAAAACAAGTGCAGTAATGTAATGAATGATAATGTGGAAGAAAATGATGGGTGGTCGGCAGTTAGAGGTGTATATGTGTGGGGGGGGGTTCAACTATGTGTTCATCTATCTAGTGTGTGCAAGTATGTGTGTGTATGTGTGTAAAATCTAACGGTTTATGCAGCGAAGTTAGAGCTTATTAAAGGGAGTGTAAAGCAGAGAGAGTGTAATTACCAAACATAAATGAGAAGCTCTCACCCAATGCATTAAATTACCCTGTGAGAGGAATGCCAGCTGATAATTGGACTCTATCCTCTGACTGTGTGTGTGTGTGTGTGTGTGTGTGTGTGTGTGTGTGTGAGCGTGTGTGTACGTACGGACGGATGCCCATGATTACGTGGTAGTGAGGGATTGTGTATGTGTGGGTGTGTGTGCGTGTGCGGGGGTGGGGATGTACAACATCGTACTAAGTTAAAAGATGCTGTACAATTTTGTGTGTGTGCATTTGTGTGTGTGTGTGTGTGTGTGTGTGTAGGCCTAAATGATATCCTCCTTCTCAGGGGGAAGCTGTTGTTGCTATTCCTCTTGCACTCTTCAAGGGTGATAAATCCATCAACGCTCCAGTTGTGACAAACCATGGTTCACTTTAGGCTTCACCTCCCCTGAGTGTGTGTGTGTGTGTGTGTGTGTGCGTCCGTCTGTGTGTGTGTGTGTGTGTGTGTATACATGCATGTACAGAGAGAGGCAAGAGTGTGTGTACAACAACGTTCTACATGCATGTAGCATTTGTATGTGTGTGAATAAGAGCACCAGTGCACTAGATGCAATTATCTATGTATTCTTATGTGTGTGTGTGTTTTCTGGGTGTGTGGCTGCAAGATTAATTGTGTATTGGTGTTAGTGTGTCAGCGGAAATGAGAGCCTTTGTCCAGGGAAGGTCTGTGATAAAGACTGATTGCCTATCGATATACGTGAGTCCTGGCATAAATGTAATATTTGTGCATGTGTGCTTATAGATATGTGTACTGAGTTTGTGAGTGTGTGTGTGTGTGTGTGTGAGCGTGTTTGGCCGTGTTGTGTGTCTCTGAGTGCATTCCCTCCCCCTACTCCCCTCTCTTTCCTCTGCACTGTCCTTGCAGTGTCCTTCTCTGTGCCTCTCTATCCTTCTCTCTCTCCATCTCCCTGCCTCGCTCTCTCCATCTCTCCACATCTTCTTTGCCCCCCCCTTCACTCACCCCCCATGTTTCACTTTCCCCCCTTTCCTCACTCCACCCCCTCTCTCCCTCTCCTTCTCTAACTTTCTGCAGCAGGGGAATAACATGCTTCAGAGCTTTCAGAGAGAGAGAGAGAGAGAGAGAGAGAGAGAGAGAGAGAGACTCCAATCAAAACTGCACCGGATCTTTCAAGTAAACACAACAGTGACGTTATCACGCACATACACGCATGGATGCGCACGCACACACACACACACACACACACACACACACACACACACACAGACAAGCAGATGCAAGCACTCAGACAAATGCACACACAGATACAAAGAGTTTTGTCAGGGAAATCTCAACTTCACAGAGAACGTGAACCTGATGAAAATATCATTTTCACAACAGAAAGTAGGAGCACAGGGCAGATTCCAGTACAGCGGGAAAGAGATGAAAAGGGCTGTCAGAGAAGAAAACTTGCGCCAGATGAGAAAGAGACAGGAAAAGAGAGAGAGTTTGAGAGAGAGAGAGAGAAGCAGAGGAAAGGCTTGACAGACAGAAGAAGAGAGAGAGCAAACCAAGACCAAACACTCTTGCCACTACTGACCGACAGAAATAGACAGACACAGGAAGAGCGACAGACAGACAGACAAAGGGATAAAAGAACAGGCAGAAAAGCAGATGGACACACAGTGACAGACGGACAGAGGGATAAACCGACAGAGAGACAGCGATGAGGTTAGTTTGCTAAATGGGTCTGCTTGATAATTGTGTTCTGTGACAGCTGACAGTAGCGCCACTTAATTAAAGCCAAGCAGGAAATGACTATTTATAGAGGCTCCATCCCATCAGCACTAAATTACATGGTGTTTTATTTCCCTGCAACCAACTGGCTGCAAAACGCTGACTTTATTTAATTCGATAAGTGTGTGTTTGGAGGGGAGGGGATGGGGGTCGTGTGTGTGTGTGTGTCTGTGTGTGTAGTGGAGGGGGTGAATGCGTGGGAGGTGTGTGTGTGTGTGTGTGTGTGTGTGTGTGCATGTAGGAAGGAAATAAAAAATAAATCAACATTATTATATAAATGTGCCTTAGGCATTCACAAGCACTATATCCACTCAAACACATCAAGACACACACACACACACACACACACACACACACACACACACTCCAGACATGTCCCACGACGATGCACAGTTTGACAGCATTCTCCCTGACAGTTTGAAATGTCAGCCCCAAGTATCTGTCCAAGTGTGTGGACGAATGTGTGTGAGTGTGTGTGAAGATGTGTGAGGTTCTAGGGCCACCACTTCCAGAACGTTAGCTATACAGAGGAATCCTGACACCTCCTTGTTTACCTGCTATGTGAGGTTAGACACTTTGAGAGACCAAAACATGGCTGGTTACAATTCTGGAGGGAACAAAAACAGGACAAAAACAGTTCATAACTGTTTAAACTCCAACTGAACTTAATTTCTCCCAACAATGCCCCTTAAGTCACTTCCATTCCTTTATTCTTCATCTGCTGATTTTTTTCCTCTTTTGAGCCATGTGATGTTATGTTATGTATTCCAACGCTTTGGCATTACATTGGAATGAAATCACCATTTAAAAACTCAGATGTCTTAAGCCCTTTATCCAAGCCCATTGCTTTAGCTAGCATGACATTTGATATCATTGAAACCCTTACAATCTGCACTTTAAAACTGAGCACGATGAGTAAGAACAATGCTCGCCATTTTAGAATGCCTACAGTTTTTACAGGCAGATTTTACAACCTTGCGCCTCTCTACCGTCCAATTCATTCTGAGAGATAATGGGCAAAGATGAAGATATAGAACAAGGTATCAAGGATAAATTCTCGGGTTTTCTTCATCTTACTTGGAGGACTAAGCGTCAACGCTTTCACAGACAGGCCTCGCAATCTCCTTTAACCACTGCCAACAGTGCGTTGGCAGATAAAGAACAGAATACAAAACCAGAACAAAACACATAAATGGCTGGTGATTTCATCAGGGAAATTAGGCTTTCTTCTTCTCTCTGAATCCCCCTCTTTGTGTGCATGTTGCTCAAGCCAATGTATTTTCTTCTGACTTTGTCTATACTTAGTTTTAGGACATTGGATTCTACCAACAAAATGATCTGAAATAATAACAACAATCTTTTTGCAAATGTGTTTTCCAAAAAAAACGTAAAAGATTTCAGGATTAACTTTTATAAGGAACTTGACTTGACAAATTCTGTGTCCTGCTTCTGTCTGGTCTGTATTGCAATAGCGCAGTGTTCAGATTCTAATTAATATATCATGATCTACAAAGAACAAACTGTATGGTACGCTTCACAAGATCAAAGAACCATACACCTTGAGCATCTGAAATTTCTCATACTCTTTCATTCCTTTTACAATTTTCCCTGAACATGACAATGTTCCTCACTTGTTCCCCTCTACCTCTCTGTCCTCACGTCCCCTCCTTGCTTCCTCTGTTTCTCACGCAATAATAACAGCACTTTATTTAAATCAGTCTACCATTATGTGCTGTCCTCTTCCTGCACCTTAATCTCTCTCTCTTTCTTTTTCTTTCTCTATCTCTTCCTGTTCCACCTCTCTCCCACCATGTCTTTTTCATCCAGCTGTGAATCTCTTCTGAGCCCTCCAGTTTTCCCCCTCTCCCCCCCATATCACCTGCCCTTTTGTGCTTTCTTCCAGCTCTGCTATCCTTAAAACAATGCTGATGATGACACCTTGTTTGAACAAGTGCCGATGATTCACAGTAATCAACACTTGCTTACTTGAACACCAATGCAAGTTTTGCTTCCACTGTCACCTTGGCACCTCACTCCACATCTCCTACTTTATCTCTCTCCTTTCTTCTCACATCGTGTTTTTTTGTTGCGCTCTTTTTTTTATTTCACTTCTGTTCTGCTGCTTTGCGGCTACCTCTCTTTTACACCAGTACTTCTTCCTTCTCTTTCTCCGTTTAGCATTGCTCTACTGCTCTGCTACTAACTACTTCTCCCTCTTTGTGTCTTTCCCTTACTTTGTGTCTTTCCCCCCCCCCCCCCTCTCTCTCTCTTTCTCTTTCTTTCTCTCCCTCCACCTGGCTCTGTCCCATATGGTAGAGCAGTGCTGGCAGAGCAGACTGCAGATGAGAGTGTTAAACAGTGTCATCTGCCAACACGTCCAGTCCAGAAATACTGCAGTGTGTGTGTGTGTGTGTGTGTGTGTGTGTGTGTGTGGGTACATGCGTGCAAGCAAGCATGCATCCACATGTGTATGTATGTGTGACTGTGTGGATAGCTTGTTTGTTAAGGTATGTAATGTACAAGTGTATGTATACAGATGTATAATCCCAATAGTAACAGCTCCTTGATGTGCCATCTCGTGATATGTGGGAGTAGTAACACACTGAGACTGTTAAACTGAGAAGGCCCTTGGCTTTGAACGCTGACAGCCTTCTGGCTGGCTGTCTCTGCCGTACAGTGGCGGTCGTTCAAAAGTCACCACCATGATTGGCAAATCAAAGGAGTCTACCACCAAGTGCTGCATAGCAGATACATTTCTTATGGAAGTTCTCTCCTCTATTAAGTGAATACCCACCAGGCGAGGGTTTGACAACATTTTAAAAGGGGGGTGGTGACTGATTGTCTCTCTAGCGAGGACTCCGCGGATGTTTTTTTTAATTTATTTTTCCTCTCGTACATCTCTAATGGCTGATGTCTCGGCAACTGCTAGTGCTCCAAAACTTTTCAAACACAGGGCTGAATCGTTTATGTCTTTAGACAGCCTGGTGGGAATGTTTTGATGGGGGGGTATAAGGCCTACAAGGCCAGGGATGCATGTCATATAATTTACATAAAGTTTTAGTTTGTCATGATACTTTAACTTGCACCCCTCATAGTAATGCCAGTGACTCACCCCAGTCTAATAGTATAGGCATGTGACAAGAGTCCTCAAGAAATGATGCACTTCGCAGTGTATGATGTATTACTGAAGTGTCACACATCAGTAGTTTTGACACCATTTCAGTGATGGCATGTACTGTATCCCTGTGGTTGATTAAAAACTGCCCAGGTCTTCTCCCAGTAGATGACTCAAGCGTTGCCATTGCTGCTCATATGATGCAGAACAACTAGAGACCATGACCTTGGCAAAGGGCAGCACTGCTGTAGCAGTAGAAAGGGATGTGTGTTTGTGTGTGTGTGTGTATGTATGTGTGTGTGTGTGTGGGGGGGGGGCACACATGAAAAGCATCCTCAGATTGCCATGGCTTTCATTTGATACACAGTACAATTCATGGCTTGCTACTATTAATACCCATTCACTCTCCATTCTGCAATTTATCTATTTACTGCAGGGTAGTGGGGAGGCTGAGAGCATGATTGTGATTTGAGTAATGCTCTCAGAATATGGGGGGGTGGGGGCGGGGGGGTGGAGCCAGGGAAAGGGAGAGAGACAGAGATATGCAGGCAAGCAGAGCTAGGGAGAGAGAGAGAGAGAGAGAGAGAGAGAGAGAGAGAAAGAGAGAGAGAGAGAGAGAGAGAGAGAGAGAGAGAGGGAGAGCAAATGCAATAAGGTAAAGGATGGGGAAATGAGGCACAGAAAGAAAGGGCTCCAGCATTGCTTCTAGGATGGGAGAGGAAGGAGGGAGGGAGACAGGGGAAAATAGTGGGGGGATTGAAATCCTCCCGGGATGCACAAAGAGAGGAAACACTTAAGATGACTCAATTCATCACAATCACTGCTACAAAAGAGAGGGAGGGAGAAAAATGAAGGAGAGAGGCGCAAAAGAGAGCAAGAGGATGTAATGCAATACAATAGCAACACTAGAGTAGGTGTATAACAAAATAACATAATGCTTGACCTTATGATTGACTGGGTAAAGTTTTAAATCTGTGAGCCTTTATGCTGGGGTGTGTGTGTGTGTGTGTGTGTGTGTGTGTGTGTTCATGCATGTATAAGGGAGGCTACACATACTTGTACTCAAATTTATGAGAAGGAAATGTGTTTTGTTGTTTATTGTGGAGGAAGTTTTGAACACCAGCACAAGATTGAAAAGCATTTCTCTATTAGACAACATCCACTCCTGAGACCTGAGAAATCTCTCTCTCTTTGCTCTTCCCTCCTGCTCTCTAGACAGTAAGAGTATTGTACAGAGAATGAAAAGTCAAAGAGTGACAGGCGGGTGACGAGGTTCATCCGCCAATCTCCGATTAGCTTTATTAAAAATGTATCAAGGACAAATGGAGGACAGGGCCTTGGATCTCTCAGGAGCCCAGATGAACTCTTAAAGGCAGGAACTGTCTTTCAGGCTTGGACAGTGCAGATGCAGGGTGCATATGCACACACGCACACACACACACACAGACACACACACACACACACACACACAAATACAATGAGAGAGGCAAAACTGTCTCGGCACACATTCTGAGAGAGGCAAAAATGTGCCAAAGAGAGTTAGAGATGAAAAAGAGGTTAGGGAGGCAGAGAGGCAGCACGAGTCCCAGAGAGAGATTGAGAGTGAGGAGGAAAGACACAGTAAAAGAGAAAGAGAGAGAGAGAGAGAGAGAGAGAGAGAGAGTCAAGAGAAAGTGAAACAGCGGGGGGAAAGTGAAGTCGAGAGAGTGGTAGAGTGCTGGAGAGGTTAATTGGAGGTTGTGGTGTGATGATATGATTCAGAGAGATCATTAGCATTCCAGAGCTAAATATTAATGACGCCAGCGCTCAGCTTCAGCCGCAGGAACGCAGAGCTACTGCAGGTGAGGCCCCAAAGACAGAGTCAGAGGAATAGAAATGCAGAGTTTGCAGCAGTAAGAACTATCAGCCATAAATGTTTTACACCGTCATTAACATAAACTGATGGGTTTCTTTTTTTTTTTTTGTCTGCGTGTTGTGGGTGGTTCTCTTGCCAGGGTAAACGAGAAAGCTTGCTTAATCACTGCAGATTTTACACTTGAAGTCATAACGTGCAGTTTTTCGTGCCGAAACACGTCAAAAGGAGACACAATAGGTTCTCATATGAGCTTTGATGTTCTATAGAGTGGCTGCTGAGCACAGTGGCCCCGGAGCCTAGGAACCCATGCAGATGACAGTATTTAGCGTGTTGCATGTGTGAACACACAGACACACACACGCTCTTGTGTATGTACGAACATGTACACGCAAATGCGCACACACTTGCATAGCTCCTCTCCATAGCAGTGCAGCGATCTGCTCTGTATTGCGTTATTTATGGCAGGCCACGGAATGCGTTCGGACACATGTGAACTACAGTAAGTGGCTTTGAAATCCACAGTGGCGCAGTATTAAAGAATTCCTCCTATTAGTGAGCTGGCAAATGCTCCCTGGAATGGAGACAGCTTACATGAATCATAGCAGTAGTCAGTGTGTGTGTGTGTGTGTGTGTGTCTGTGTGTGTGTGTCTACATGTGTGCATGTATACGTGTGTGTGTGTCTATTTCAAAAAGCCCTTTTAAAAGGGAATCTAGGAGGATGGAAGAAAGGATGAGAGAAAAAAGGCATTACTCCTGAGGTACCAACACAGGAGCAGATCTACAAAACTATTAATCTCTCCCTGCCTCTGCCCCCCCCCCCCCATATCCTGCCTCTTTCTATCGCTCCCTCTTTCTCCTCCTGCCTCTCTCCTTCTACTATCTCCTCCCTTTTCTCCAGAGCCTTCCTCTGCATTTATTTCATTAATCCAACTCTCCTTTTCCCTTGCTCATGGCTACTCCATCTATTGCTTTCACTTTACATCTCCTACTCTGCTCCCTCGCTCCTATGCGCTTCCTCCCCCTTTATCACTCTTTGTCTCTTCTCCATCACACCTTCTCTCAGTCCCTCCCTCCTGCCCTCCATTGTGTCCACATTTCACTCTCTCTTTTCTTCTTCCACTTCATCTTCTCTTGGTCTAATCTTTGTTTGTCTCTATATTTTAGTCTCTTTCTCTGTTTCTCTCTGTCTACCTCTGGCTCTCTGACTTTCTATCTATTGCTCTTTCTCTCTCTCTTTTTAACTGCCCCTATCTCTCTCATTCTCAAGGTTTCAACCTCTCTGTCTCTCTCTCTCTGTCTCTCTCTCTCTCTCTCTCTCTCTCTCTCTCTCTCTCTCTCTCTCTCTCTTTCTCTCTAACCCACTTCTGCCTTGCCACTCTGCAGAGGGTTGCAGCAATTCAGACCTCAGTCTGATATGTGGTTTGGGTTTCAAAGCAGTTCCCACCGCAGCTTGAAGCACACACACGCACACGTACACGTACACATACACGCACACGCACACACGCACACACACACACACACACACACACACACACACAAACAGACGACACTAACTCACATAAACATGCACACACATCTGAGCATCTGTACACACACACACACACACGCACACACACACACACACACAGACAGACAGACAGACATGACACACTCACTTCCAGCAGCCGCAGCTGCAGTGGTTCTGGCTCGGTAGCTGAGGCTGCATGGGGTTCCTTTGTGGGTGAGGAGCTCTACTGCAGCGATTCACTCTTCGTCTTCTTTTCCTCTCCCTCCCTCCCTTACCCTCCCACCATCCTCTATCTCAACACCCCCTCCTCTGCCTTTCATTGCCTCACATGCCCCCACCTTCTCCTCCCTACCATCCTCCCACTCGCTTTCCCTGCCCGTTATTATCCTCCTCAACAATCAGCAGGGTTTGTGTTCTTCCACCGTACATGCAGCATACAGCTGTCCTATCTCAGACCTGGAAAACCCCTCACACTCTCGGCCTCATCTCAATCCTTTGCTCTACCCAGACCCTCACCCCTCCCACTATTCAGCCCCTCAGTCTCACCCCCAGACCCTACCCACCCACTCGCACCCCCATTGTCTGCACAAAACACTCCTCATTATTCTTATTCTGCACCACCACTCGTTCTCACTCACTCTGTACTCACTCACATTCTTCCTCCTCACTTTTGTTCCACACCTCAGTACCCACACCTTACCCTATATATTTGTATATATATTACCAGCCTACACACGCACGCGCGCGCACACACACACACACACACACACACATACACATATTCCTCACATGCACACAGAGTCACACACTGACATGCTCTCTACACCTATTCTTGTTTGACTACATACCAGACTCTTTCTCAGGCCACTAGTTACAGTGCATCTCCAGTGATGCAGTCATGTGCTGATGTATTCCTCCACTGCTCCATTCTTATCTCCCAAAAGACTTACAGTACCTACCTCCTTCCCCCCCCTCCTCCTCTCATCCCATCCCCCATTCTCCCTTCGTCCCCACAGACAAACAATAAAATCTTATTTCTTCTCTCTATCCTTTCCTACCTCCTCCTCTTTAATCTCCATCTGTCCTGTCTGTACCCATGAATCTCTTTCTATATCCCCAACTCACCTCATCACCAATACCATCCACATCAGCCTATACACAATGGCCTTGTTTTGACTGTGGTTTAATAACTGACACTACATAGAGAGGGATTTTATAGTAGGGTTGCATTGCACAAACCCCTCATTACAAAGACAAATGCACATTTGAGAGTTCAGTGGTGCAGAAACCATTGGCACTGGTCTACGGAGACATGGATAAAAGTGATATGGTCAGATGAGTCATCCTTCACCATATTCTCCACAAGTGGGCGAGTGCATGTGCGGCGTACACCAAGACAACAGTGCACGTCTGAATGCTTGACCCCTACAGTGAGGGGGTCCGGTGGCTCTGTCATGCTGTGGGGGGCATTTTCCTGGTATGGTTTGGGTCCTTCTATCCTGATGGGAGTGGTCTCTTCCAGGACGACAATGCCCCCCCCATCCACAGGGCACGAGGGGTCACTGAATGGTTTGATGAGTATGACAATAATGTGAATCATATGCTTTGGCCTTCGTAGTCACAAGATCTCAACCCAATTGAACACCTAGGGGAGATTTTGGACCGACGTGTTAGACAGCGCTCTCCACCACCATCATCAAAACACCAAATGATGGAATATCTTTTGGAATAGTGTTCTGTCCCTCCAGCAGAGTAAGACACTGAACCCCTAACTGCTCATTCATTGTAAGTTTATGTGTGTGTGTATATATATATATATATATACATGCACACACTTATTATATATCTAGATATAAATAAAGATTCAAAGTAGAGCCCTCTCTGTTGTGCTTAGGTTTGCTTTAGTTGGGAAAAGCCCTATATGAGAAACACTGTCCATGTCTCCTCTGTTTCTTCTCTCCAGCCCCACAATCTCATCTTCATCCTCTGCCCACTGTTTTCATCACCTTAACCCTTTACCCTTTGTTTCTTGCCTCTTTTTGACTTGTTCTTCCTTTCACTTGCCCATCTCCTCATTCTCTTTGTCTCCCTCCCGCTTACTCTGCCTCTTCTCCCCCCTCTGCTCTCCCACCATACCCAGGCCTCCTTTACCTCTGCAAGTATTGCATTATTAATTTACCTGCATTGGCCATACAGTGCACAAAACACACACACACAGGCTGAGACACACAACCATTCATACACACAGATCCATACAAAAAACATGCACACAAATATTCAAGAATGCATGAGCCCTCACATACATATGCATACACACATGCACTAGTCTGTTTCTGTGCACCCACATTTTCAAACATGTTGTTGTTGTTTTGTTTACGGCATACATATATTCTATCTGATCCAGTTATGCATGTGAAGGTAAGCCTGGGGCGACTCCCCTCTGAGCCCTCACTATTACCCCAGTCATGATCACAGCTTGGCTCCCCTGTGTGTATGAGTACATGTGCCTTTGTCTTTGTCTGTATCCCTGTGTCTGAAGTCTACCCTGAATGTGTGTGTGTGTGTGTGTGTCTTGTCTTTATCTCTGCACACTGGGCTGGGAGTCTAGTCTGTACACATTTGTGTGTGTGTGGGTGTGTGTGTGTGTGGGTGTGTGTGTGTGTGTGGATGCAACGTCTATCTGTGTGTCTGACACACATGACCTGTACAATAACTGTCTTTGATGAAATCCAAGGCAACCTTCTGTGTCATAAAAGGAATGTAATATAATCAAGTAATCTGCTAATCTAATCCAGTCAAACCAACAAAACAAACTAGGACTAGGAGCTTTTCTCCAATAATAATTGTCTTCAATGCCAGGTGCCGTTTATTAATTACTATTGTTGGTTTAGTTTTTGTTTGGCGAAAGCCTTATTTCTTGGTTCTCTCGCTGCCCATCATCAGCTTTCTACAGTTATGCATTTACTCCCCACATGGAGTCATGCTGTCATACCAATTCTGAATCAAAAAAATGAATTATAGATATAAACATTATATAATCGGTGAGTCACTTTGTATTTGAGCAAATGACTTAAATTGTATTTACCTGAATGCGTTGCGATCGGTTATGGAGATTTGCAATTGTCATGCCCTGTTAGTGAGACATGAGTGTTTGAATATGTGACAGATACACAGAGTTAAAGCACTTTATCCTCATTGGTCACGGGCATAATCCTAAATGTTGTGATTGGATACGGAGATATTGCTGAAGTGCTCTAATTGCTTGAAGGGTTTAGTGTATGTGTCTTTAGGCCACAAGAGAGGGAAAGGTATGTGTGTGTGTGTGTGTGCGTGTGCGTGTGCGTGTGTGTGTGTGTGTGTGTGTGTGTGTGTGTGTGTGTGTGCTCGCACAGGGATATATAGAATACCGTATGTCTGTATTTAAAAATTCAGAGTCACACACACACACACACATACACACACACACAGGTAAAAAAAAAAAAAAATCACTGCCAAGGAGAATCTACCATGGCCCCTAATGCTCGAAGATAAACGTGGTTTATTTGCTGTCACGCATATGAAGAAGCATGTTACACACAAACACGTGTCACGCTGGCACGCATACACACGCACATGTACACAGGCAAATTGGCACAAACACACATAGGTGCAAATCTAAACCAACAGCAACTTAGAATACAAATCAAAAACAAATTAAATGCACTAAAAATATAAACACATGCATATACACACACAAACACAGGTGCAGATACAGACACACAAAGAGCAACCCATCTGATTGACAGATAGCTTTGCCAGGGCAATCTAATGTCCTCACTTTCACCCCGCTCCTCCCTCTCTTCTCTCCTCTTCCACCCCCTGAGAGCGATAGAGCACTCCCTTAAATATAAATCAGTAGAATCGCACCATGTCAGGAGTCTAACTCCCCCCTGAAGTGGCATCAATCACCAAGCAACGCCTGCGCACCTCTCTGTCTCTACACTGTCTCTGTCTCTCTGTCTCTACACTGTCTCTACACTGTCTCTACACTGTCTCTGTCTCCCTGTCTCTACACTGTCTCTGTCTCTCTGTCTCTACACTGTCTCTGTCTCCCTGTCTCTACACTGTCTCTGTCTCCCTGTCTCTACACTGTCTCTACACTGTCTCTACACTGTCTCTGTCTCCCTGTCTCTACACTGTCTCTACACTGTCTCTACACTGTCTCTGTCTCCCTGTCTCTACACTGTCTCTACACTGTCTCTGTCTCCCTATCTCTACACTGTCTCTGTCTCCCTGTCTCTGCCCTGTCTCTACACTGTCTCTGTCTCCCTGTCTCTACACTGTCTCTACACTGTCTCTGTCTCCCTATCTCTACACTGTCTCTGTCTCCCTGTCTCTACACTGTCTCTACACTGTCTCTGTCTCCCTATCTCTACACTGTCTCTACACTGTCTCTACACTGTCTCTGTCTCCCTGTCTCTACACTGTCTCTACACTGTCTCTGTCTCCCTGTCTCTACACTGTCTCTACACTGTCTCTGTCTCCCTATCTCTACACTGTCTCTACACTGTCTCTGTCTCCCTGTCTCTGCACTGTCTCTACACTGTCTCTGTCTCCCTGTCTCTACACTGTCTCTACACTGTCTCTACACTGTCTCTGTCTCCCTATCTCTACACTGTCTCTACACTGTCTCTGTCTCCCTGTCTCTACACTGTCTCTACACTGTCTCTGTCTCCCTGTCTCTACACTGTCTCTACACTGTCTCTGTCTCCCTGTCTCTGCACTGTCTCTACACTGTCTCTGCACTGTTTCTGTCTCCCTGTCTCTACACTGTCTCTACACTGTCTCTGTCTCCCTGTCTCTGCACTGTCTCTACACTGTCTCTGTCTCCCTGTCTCTACACTGTCTCTACACTGTCTCTGCCGCCCTGTCTCTGGCCATCTCCGTTTCCTTGACCCCCCCGCTCTCTCCATAGTTTTAGGCTTTAGGCTTTAGGCAGAAAGGCTTTGTGCACGGTTCCATATCTTTATCCCATTTCACTTTCTTCCCTATCCTTCTTCTCCTTACCCTTTTGAATGCTATTTACCCTCTCTTTGCTCCTTCACTCTGCTTTGGCTCCCTCCATCTCCTCTTTTCCTTCCTTCACTCTTTCTCTGCTCCTCCCTTCCTCCTTCTCTCGTGTGACAGCATCTGTCGGTGATTCATATACTGTCGATACTTCACAGTAGCCAAAATGTATGCCCTCAGACACACACACACACACACACACACACACACACACACACACACACACACACACACATATATGTATTTATGTTGCTGCAGACAAGGACACAAACCAGCAGGGAGAGGTGATAGCTCCAGGCAGTAGTTTGTTAGCCACACATTCACTTGCCTTCATCTTAGGAGTCATCTTACGGTGACATTATTTCCATCCATCTAACGGTTATAACCCTGAAAAATATTATCCAGACATGAGGTGTCTCTAAATCAAAAGTTATCCAGGCATGTCTTTAACAGATTAGGAGAGTATCAAACCATGCACTGAAGTTTCACTCTACTCTCAGCGCAATGAATAATCTTAAAATCACTACCACTGCATAAAATAGAAATTACCCTTTAATTAATGCTATACTCGAGGCAAGACAAACGTTGCCTGCAAGAGCGAAGTGTAATTTTATACAGTAGAGAACAGTGATGAACTGCTAGTAAACACAGTCTAAGGCATCTACAGTAGCATTACCACCTGCATGTTTTTGCCAAGCATGCAGTAAAAAAGGAATGTATATTGTCTCTGATGCAGAGAAATTTGTTCTCCATGTCACGTGTTTATGTCTTTGAAGTGATATTTTATTATTCAGCAAATATGCATCAAAAAAATCTTTGTATAAAGGTTGTTTCAGACCCATATTGGCTTTTAATCATTAAATGGGAATTAATGTGTTTCTCAGTCAGAACACTGTTCCTTCTTGTGACACAAGAAGGGCTCTAAGTGATGTCATCAATTAGAATGGAATGAATGTGTTTGCACTGATTGTGACCCACACCGAGTCAATGAGATCTTCAATTAGGCCTTTTATCAAGTGGTCCTGACACACACACACACACATACGAACACGTGCTTGCATGCACACAGACAGACATTCACACACACTCACACGAGCACAGACTTGGATCAATTCAGTGTGTGTTGCCGAATGCTCCTAACCAGCACTATTAGTATCTGTTTCTGGGATGCTACATCTATCACGGGATGAAATTTAGACAGTTACTGTGAAAAATGTCATGCATGCACACACACACGCACACGCACGCACACACACACACAAACACACACTACCAATTAAGCATCATATCGATTTTCTGTTTTTTTCTAGACATGTGTCAGTATATATTGGACCCTTTGTAAGCATTTAGGTGGACAGGATTGCATTGCAAAGCATGTAGCACTAGATTGGGTTCAAATGGTGTTGGAAATTAATGCTGACTAACCTAAGCCATCTCCTAATCAATACATATGTCAATGTAAAGTAATAGTGTCAGGCCACTTTATTGAATGTTTGTCCCTTATCAGATTGGATGAATTAATAAACTGATTGACAGGAATTTAAGATACTCAGCACTCTAGGCATATAGTGTTCTGTCAAGAATTTTTAATTTTCAATGTGGTTTGACTACTGTCATCAATTAATAATTGATTTGTTAATTCATATTACATTGAGACTGATAAATAATGGGTTGCTTTCCATTGCACCATTTAGTATTCCCAAGTGAGTTCGAATTAATGCTTGTTAAAGGGCCCAAAATGCAATAAAAAAGGCCCCCACTAAAGTAAAGTAGAGGATAAATGATTCAAACTCATGAAAAAAAGATGAATGTTTGTAGGCCTACAAAACAATGCAAGTGTCAGAAACCTCAATAACCTGTTGGTTGTTCAGATAGTTAACCTTGCCTTAGTCCAATTCTGTGCAACTTAATACCCCTGTGAACTTTGGATTGATCAGTGATAGATCTCTGTCTATAAGACTTTTATCTTATATTTCTCATGCACTGGACTTCCTGTTTCTGACTGAGACTTGGTTAAAGCTTCAGTCCACTGACTGAACTGTGTTCCCCAGATAGTGACAGTTTTAGCTCTCAAAGTTGTTCTTCATAAAAGACACTTTAAGTGACAGACAATCGAATTTATGACACAATCAATTATCAATCAATTATGACAAATAAGATGTTTACATAATACGATCAGAACAAAAGAACATGAAAACAGAGGAACAGGTAGAAGAAGACTGAAAGGACTGGAGGGTAAGGTGGGTGCAGGATGTAGTGGGCCTATAATCTGCCGTAAAGTAGCCTAACCTGGCGGGCACCACCAGCGTAAGGCACTCTATGAAGACAAGGAAAAACTCCCAGAAAAACCCTATAGGAGAAAAAATGGGTGGGGCAATTCAAAGAGGCACCCACCAACAGGACGGCTGGGTGTGCAATAGATGCCAGGATAACATTTTGTGCAGACCATGACGTTTTGTGTGTGTAGTAAAGTTCAATCGAATAGTTTGAGTGTCAGTGTCCTCAGTCGACCAGAGGCCAAATAGATTGATGTATATAGTTCAGGTCTATATTTCCACCATCCTGTGACTTATTTGTTTTATCCAATAATTCTGCTAATGAACTTTGAACCAGTTTCTCTACTGTTTTTAAAGGAAACAGTCTCCTGCATGAGGTGCTTTTCCTGTCCTCTTGATGTCAAGTTAGTGAAAGATGTCTTTGATACAGTAGGTCCCAGCATTTTATCTATTGTCAGTTGCTCTCTCATTTCCTGTAAGTTTTCCTCTAGTTTTAAACATTCTATAGTTCAACCACTCCTGAAGAAAGCTAACTTAGATCCCTCATATCCTAATAGCTACAGGCCTATCTCTAAACTTCCATTTTTATCTCAAGTTTTAGAAAAAGTAGTTTTTCCTCAGTTGTTATCTTTTATGAGAACCAGCAATAATTTTGAGAAATTCCAATTAGGTTTTAGACCACAGAGAGAGCCCTTTTTAAAGTAACGAATGACATTGTTTCAACAGCAGATGCAATTTTAGTCCTTTTTTTCCTCATAGCTGCATTTGACACCACTGATCGTGCAGTTTTAATTGATCGCCTTAAGCACTGGGTGGGTATCTCCGGCTCAGCACTGAGTTGGCTCAGGTCCTATCTATCGAATAGAACCTTGAGTTACAATAGGCGATTCCTCTTCAGCAGACATCACCTGTGGGATCCCTCAGGGCTCATTCTAGGTAGGCCCCATCATTTTCTCCTTCTGCATGCTCCCACTTGGTATCATTTGTAGACACAATGTTTCCTTCCATTGCTACTTTTTTACAACTGCATGACAGCAAATCTGAAATAATCATATCTGGCCCTCTTAGCTCCAGAAAGCTTGTTCTAAAGGATCTTGGTAGTCTCTCTTCCAACACAAAGCCAGCAGCTAGAAACCTTAGAGTGATGTTTGACAGTGACTTTACTTTTGAAGAACATGTAAAGAGAGAAGTGCAGTCTTGCATTCTACAATTGAGAAATATATCAAAAATCAAGTAATTATTTTATCCTTCTCAGATCTAGAGAATGTCATCCATGTTTTTATCTCATCTCGTTTCGATTACTGCAACTCCCTCTATTCCTGCACCAGTCAAAAGTCACTCACATCTCCAGTTCATTCAGAATGCAGCAGCTATAGGATTTTAACTGGTAACAAATGAAGACACCATATATCCCCAGTTTTAGCATCTCTTCACTGGTTACCTGCTACATTTAGAATTTTAAGATTTATTTTAAAGCTCAGCTAGGTCTGGCCCCTAGCTACATTACTGATCTATTGGTTCCTTGTAAGCCAGAGTACAGCCTGAGATCCTCAGACAGGGTGCTCCTGTCTGATCAGGGCTCCTAGACTGTGGAACACTCTGCCTGAGGAACTTAGACTTCAGTATCATCTTTTAAATAATTTAATAAAATGCACTTTTATAGACTTGCCTTTATGGAATTGTTCTTGATCCTGCTCACTTTTAATGTTGTGTTGTTTTTTTTATGTTTTTCATTTATCAAATTTCATCTTTGTATTTATTTATCCTGTTTTCAATGTATTTTCTCTTGCTTATGCTTCTTATTTCATCTCTTCGTTATGTATTTTCTTGTTTTTATGTCTTCCCGTTTGGCACTTTTTAGGCACCCTTTTAGATAAGTGCTATATAAATGTTATTATTATAATTTATTATAATAAAACATATTTTTATAATTTAATTTAATTGTATGTTATTAAATGAGTATTATTATTATTGTCATTATTATTGTTATAATTATGCTGTTTTGGGTTTATGACGTAGAATGCATCAGTATGAGACTGCATCAGTCGATACACTGGTGAGACTGCCAGTACAATGGACAACAAGAATCCTAATTTTATCATTCAGCATTTTGATTGACTGCACATAATCTCTTCATTTCACTTTTGTTTTACCCCTTGAACACACATACCTCTTAACTCTAATGGTGTGTAAGATATTATCTACACACTGATAAGCTTGCATCTTAAAACACTCTGGTTACACCTTATGCTAGACATGGACAAACATATTTGAACACAGATGGTATAGGTTTCCCATCCCCCATAACCATGCACCACCAATTGCTCCTATCACACTTGACTGAATTAAACAGGCATTTTGGGCTGCTGTGAGAGAAAAAAACACTTCTACTGGGTGCAATATATTGATTTATATAGAAACAAATTTGATTTCATGCCAGCAATTGTTAAAGGTTTTTATTTTCAAACTGCAATTGTCTCTACTAGACTGCAAAATGTGTGCCACTATGCTGCAAAACGCCACACAACACCTCTTACTAAGGTTGAACAATATTGAATTCATATTGACATTGAAATATGAAAGAAGACAATACCTGCATCACAAAAGCTGCAATATCGACATTTTTATATTCATTTTACAAGAAATAAAATAAAAGTCTCTGGCTCAAACTCAGAAGAATTGTCAGCATGTGATGTCATATGGTTATATTAGCACTATATATATATACCATTGTGATTTGAAACACATCAAAATAAAATGTGGACAAAGTAGGTAATAACAGGTAATAATTGAGACAGAAACAACCTGGTGCCTCTGTCTCCTATTGCCGTGGAGTCGTGACAGCATGGGCTTGAATCCCAACTCCTGCCGTTGCATCTCTCTCAAGTGCAACTAATTGCCAAAACAAATGTTAAATAAATTCTTATGGAGGGTCCAACATCTTTAATGTAGTGGAGGTTCAAATGGCTTCCACAGATAGAGTCAAGCTGTGCAGAGACTGATGTGAACTAAGTTGCTTGCATGATATTCTGACGTCTGTACAGCTGTGTGTCCTGTCTTTCTGGGTCATTGCTCTTTCCCTCAAAATCCCAATGGACCTTACGGAGTCAAGGTCTGCACGATAGACAGTGGCTAAGCCCCATGCCTTCTTCTGCTTCATCACACACACATACATACACACACGCAACCACACACACACATACTCACACAGACCAGCTGACACTCAGGGATGTTATTCATAAGTTTCTGGGACAGTGTCTACCTCAGTGGAGTTATGAACATGGTGCCTCTGTGGCTCCCACTCCCACCGATACCGTCTTCTCTCTCCTCTCAGCATCACCTCCTAGCCCCACGTCCCTTTCTCTCATTTCTCCCGCCATCCTGACTTCCCTTACAATAGGGTAACATTTCAAAGAGAAAATATTGAGATGCCAAATGCATTTTAGAAATACCAAATGAAATGGATTATATTCCACTCCCAGGCAGGCTTTTCAGGCTATAAAAGGAATGCATATGAATTTCTCAAATTGTGCCCTTGCCTTCTCTCTCCTCCTCCTCTTCCTCCTTGCCTATGCCTCCTGGGCTGTCTTGGCCTGTAGGAGCAGAAGGGGACAGATGTACACTCTACCTGTTCCTCTCCCCTCTGACCTCCCCTCCTCCTTCCCTCATCCCTCCCTCCCCCGATCTTCAACCTTACCATATCCCCCTCGCTCCCCATCTCTACATTTCTTCATCTCTTCTCCCCCTCGCTCTGCGCCTCCTGCCACTTTCTACCCTTCCACTCTGCATCTTTGCCATGCCAGCTATCTCTTCTTCCCCCTCCCTTCTTCTCTCGATCTTTCCTTCTGCTGTCCTCAATCTCCTTTTTCCACTCCTTCTTTCGATGCGTTATATGCGACATAGTGACTCCATACTGTGCAGGTACAACACACACACACACACACACACACACACACACACACACTCTCACACACCTTGTACTTGCCACCTATCCCTATTCAGTTCCTCCTCTGGCTCCCCTTGTTTCCTCCTTAGCCCTGATGCCTGTTTTTAATAACAGACAAGTATGTATGCACAAACACACACACAAGTACACACAAGTACACACAAGTACACACACACACACACACACACACACAAGCACTGCCTCCTCACTCTGTGGGGGTACAAGATGACAGATGTACTCCTTACCTCCCCACTTATGTCCCTCCCCTCCTCCCCCCACCCCCCATATGGGGCTCAGCAGGTACGGTGGCATCTGTACACCCTACCTGGCTCATGGATATTTCATGTCGCGGCACAGCATCAGACCATGGCGCACAGTTGTAGGTAGGTGGAGCAAAGCCACACAGTTGGAGTCATGCTGAGCTGATCCACTGTGTACGGTATATATTGGGGCTGTCTGTGCTGTAGCTACTCAGAAAAAGTGGGTCATCTGCTCTCCCCTGCAGTATACCACACCACTACACCATGACTAGCCTCAGGGCAGTATGTTGGGGTGGGAGCACGGGTGGGGTGGAAGGGGTTGGGCTTGGAAGCAGCTATGTAGTGGTAATAGTGTGTGTGTGTGTGTGTGTGTGTGTGTGTGTGTGTGGACAGAAGAAGTGGGGAGAAAAGGGAGAAATGACGGAAAGGAAGAGGGAAGGAGGAAGGTAGTAGTCAACCACTTTATGACGCTTTATGGAGAAGCTGATCTTGCAGGATGCGTCTTGTTAATTTGTTCTTTTAAAAAGCACAACAAATACGTACAAACATTAAGCACGCATTGACAACTATGACAACTTTGCGGGCGGGCTGACGTAGTAGTGGCAAAGTGACACAAGTGTGGGTCTTAGAAAGTGGAGGACAGGGAGCAGGCAGAATGTGGCGAGGGAAAGCGGGAGAGCAGCTAAGCAGAGATTTTAAAAACAGACAGGATTTGGATAGACAGGTCAAAAGGGATAAAGAGTGGGGAAAAAACAGACCAAGAAACAGAGATTAAAACTTGTCACATTCACCCCACACCTCCCATCACCTCCCCCCTTCTTCTTTCTTCCCTTGCATCCTCCATCCATCTACATATGCCCCAGGAGAGAGACAAAGAAAGAGAATGACACGTCTTCCATCTGCCACTTCACATTTAACGAGAGCAGACATGGCCAGTCAAACCCAGATAGCCTCGGGGAGAAAGATTGGTGCAGTGTTCAGGAGACTTTTATTAAATATAGCCACGCTGCCATATAGCTATCTGACTGCACTTAAAATAGTTCCTCCACTAACTACAGAAATGCTCTCACTGGAAATGGGATATTATTAAAGTGTGTAGACCAGTAAGTACTACCAATGTGGTCTAAATAGATCTACAGCAAGCACAGAGATAGAGTATATGGGCAATTTGCAGCAATATAGAAGGAAAATGATGCCTCTGAACAAGGATAGGGAATGGGAATTGAGGCCAGGCAATGTGGCCAAACAGTTTTATCATGAATAATATTGCTGGTAATAAGCCCTCACTGCTAGAGAAATTGTATGTCAATATTTCTTTAAAAATGGCATCATTGCCTTAGGTCAGGACTAAAAGGTTATGCATGGTTTAGAGCCAAATCATTAGTGCTCAGTATCATCAATATCGTGTGTGCGTGTGTGTCTCCAGTGGTTCAGGTGGGGGAATATCTTACTTCAGGTTCTTTCGGTCCAGCACCCCATCAATATGATTGGGTATTGAATGCATCTGAAGAATGCAAAACTGATCAATGTCCTTAGTATAAACTTAATCTCTAGAAAAGATGACAAAAATCAGGAACGTTGTTTAGACTGGAAAGGCGAGAAGAGTCGAGACACTGTGGGTCTAACAAACAAAGCCATCAAAGAACTTGCTTACAGAAACAGGCAAGAGGAGAATCAAAATCTGCTATTCTATTTTGCTTTGTGATATCCGAGTCATTGAATGATGGGGTTACGCAGCACCAGGTCTTGCTGAAGGGACACAAAAGGGAGCCTTTTTTCCATAACATAAAAATAGCACTTGTAATTCCCTCTCGTTATATTCTCAGAAAATAAGAGGCTAAGAATGTGCACTGAATTATCAATCTTGACATACAATAGAGTTCACAAGTTCAGGGCCATCCCTTATACTTAGACTGCTCACATGGAGACAATATAACAACTACTCTGACCCCAGAAAAAATACATCAATGGCATGAAATAACTCAAGCTGCTCATCCTCTGTGCTGTAGCTCACATAAAAGCAGAATAACATGCACGGGCCAAGCAACCACTCTCCTACACAGCAGAGCATACCACTACTTAAAGCAGATATATATTGAACATAATATTTATAACTGAAACCTCAAAGCGGATAGATACAATAGATTACTGTGGCAAGGTGCCACATAACCGGGGTCCATGACAGACAGAGACATAGGCAGGGGAGAGTTAATTGGCCAGCAGGGCCGTTTTATTCACCAACAATCATAAACCCGGCCCCGGTGTTGACGGCAGTTGGTAGCGCCGTCTCCCTCCGCCGACGCACCTCAGCCGCGGATCCCGCTCAGACGCGACTGTTGCTGGCTCGCTCTCCGCTCCTCCGGTCTGCCGGCCTCGATCCTCCCGATCGCCGCCGGCTCCTGCATCCACGCCGCCAGCCTCTCACACTGGCGCGTCTCCCTCACACATTCACCCACACGTTAAAAAGGCCCCAGCTGCAATCAGTCCCAACTGGCTGCAGCTGGTACCGGATCCAGGAAAGAAGCAGTCCACTAACTCACCTCTCTCCTGGATCCAATTAAGCCTCCCCCCACCCTCCCTCCAGTCCGCCACAATTACCCTCTCCAGGTTCCATACATAAAAACCATGAACATAAATCTACTCTGCATGGACTGGATTGGCAATGACACCACTTGACTTGGTGTGTGGGATGGAAAACAAGTGTCTCGTTTGTAAGCTAGCTGACAATGACGCTCAGATGAGCTCATACACACGTACCCTGAAGGTGGTGATATAGCTCTTCACTACACACAGGGTACATCATATAATGCATACCAAATCCACTTAGAGAATCACTTTGGTACAGATGGCCGCAGCCGAGCTCCTCTATGGGTCAGCCATACATCAGCCGAGAGATAGAGGCCCACTCTTCATTCCAAAGAAAAGCTGACAATAGCATGCTTGATAGAAGTCGTTGCTTCGCTCAAGGGATTGATGACAATACCATCACTCTGTGTAGGTGGGAGAGTGCTTGTTTGCACAAGTGTGTGTGTGGGTGGGTGTGCGTGTAGTGCCATTTGTCATAGCTGTGGGGGTAATGGCACAGTTGTAGTGGCAGCAGAAATGGCAGACATGCATCACCCTATGACCTCCATTGAAACAGGTCCCACACATCAAACACACACACACACACACATTTTTATTGCATCATTAGATGTTAATTCACAGAAATATCTTTGCTAGCTAATGTTATGCCCAGTTCTTGGACAATTAAGTCTCAGTTTTGCACACACACAAAAAGTGAAAACTGTGGAGCATGGTGGCATCCATCCCCATTGTTTGGGGATACATTTTCTGGATCAGAGCTTTTAGTGCTACTATGAAGTACTAAGTATAAAAGCTCAAATAAACACTATGAATCCACAAAGTTGGATTTTTAATTGTTGTTAATGGAGTAGCTCCAGAAAGTGACTCATGATGGCATCACAAATTGCAACTGACGCTCTGTTGATTCTAATGTTAAGAAGTGGTTGAACCGTGCAAGGTCAAAGGAGAAACATGTACAATTATGTTGCAGAGGTGCAATTTGTTAAACCAACCGTCAGTATTTCAGCACTGTGATGCATGTGACCTGACCTGTCCACAACTAGACATTGAAATGTTTTGATGCAATTTCAATAGTTATCCTAAGAGTAAATTAAAATCAGCTGCAGGACACACACACACACACACACACACACACACACACACATGCATGACAAAACACAGACTGACACACACACACAAAGGATTGTTCAGATTGGACGCACACACACGTGTACACACACACATGCCACTTAGTATTTTGGCTGTGATGAATTTGAAAAACCCCTCATCAAATGGAGGGAGACACGCCTCATTGGTCAAATGGGCTTCCACAAGTGGTGCGTGCCAAGGCTGAGGCACAGACACACACACACACACACACACACACACACACACACACACGAACACGAACAAGGACATGATAATATACTCTATCTCAAATGTCTCCATGATCACACACACAAATGCACACACTCACACATACACACACAGTGACAGAGCAGAGCAATCAGTGATGGTTCAGTCATGGTTCAGTCATGCACTCCTACTCCCTCAGCCAGCCACAGTAGAGATGGCTTTCAATTACTTTTTTCCTCTCTCTCTCTCTCTCTCTCTCTCTCTCTCTCTTTTTCTTTCAAATACCTATTCACCCTGTTCTTTTATCTTTACTTCCTGACCTCTTGTGCCCTCCCCTCCCACCCAATCCTCCTTCATCACCTCATTTCCCTTTACCCCATCATTCACCTTCTCCCTCCCTCTCTAAATCCCTCGTTCCCTCTCTGTCACCTCTACCTGTCTCTGCCCTTCCCTCCTCTGCCAATCCTCTATTCCCTGTCCCTGTCATTGCAGCGGTGTGAATTTGCATTAAACACTGTGCCCATTCACTGGGTTACAATAACACCGCCGCTCCTGGTTGATCTAGTCTGAGCACAACAGCAAACACCGATCCAAAAAACACCAAAGGGACACCACGCACGGGGCATGCGTGCACACACACATGCAAACACAGAGGCAGGGGAACACACACAGTTTGGCTTTGATTAAATGTGTAAACAGTGATCTAAAACTGAAAAGAGGGGAGTGTGTGATGATGACAGACCGAACAAATGATAAACACACACACACACAAAAACACACACACACACGGTGAAACACGTGGCGTTTTGCTCAGAGTAGATGGGTAAACAGTGATGTGTGTCTGAAAGGGATAGAGTATCAGCGAGGTGTCAGCACATCATGGCCGACGTGTCAGTCAAAGCAAACAACGGCCCTGAGCAGATTCAATGTTTGTGAGTGTGTGTGTGTGTGTGTGTGTGCGTGTGTGTGTGTGTCTGTATGCGTGTGTGTATGTCCCTGAGCTGTCCCCTTAGGAAGAGACGCCAGTCAGTGTTTAAGCAGAGGAGGAAAGCAAATGAAATATTGATCTCTGATAAGACATGAAGTACCCTGTCGACAGCTATTCTCTGTGTGTGGATGTGTGTGTTTGTGTGTGTGTGTGTGTGTGTGTGTCTGTGGTGTTGAGAATCAAAAGACAAATCTGGATACCCAATGTTCAAGACGGCACAAAAACGAGTGGTTGCTTTAGTCAGTGATAAAGAAATGTTACATGTCTTATATTTCTGTCATCATAGCACACCCATGGAGACCCAGGCAAAGTGCCTCCCAAATGAGAAATGCATTATTTTGTCCTAGAAGATATTCTCATAAAAACATATTGCCAGGTATGCCATATGGAGACCTACCAGAAATAAACCATAGTGTAAGCTCAAACCCACAATCAAAGGCTTCAATGTCTTCTAGTTCTGCCAATGGACTCATATCAATCCATTTGTTATCAATGGAATTATACATTATAAATGCATTAAATTTGCTCTTGGTATTTCAGTGTAAACAAGATAAAAAAGAAAAATCTATATTGGCGCATTGGCTTCTGCAGTCCAAGGTGGGAAGTTCAAGGAAAGGTGAGTTCCTGCCTGCACTGCAGGGACTGGGTGTCTTTCCTTTAAATACTAGCCACCTGGCTGCACTCCAGGCATGAGCACAATCACTCTCACACTAAAACAAACATGCATTCATACACACACATATGCTCATATGTAAGCTGGCATGCATGAGAAAAGAAAACACAACACATATATTCACATGTGTGTATGCACAGATATGAACACACACTATAAACTAAACACAAACACTGCACAATCGCTTACTGCGGAATAAAGTAAAGTAGCAGTTTAAAAATAGTTTGCAGAAGCAGCAGAGAGCCTTACAGAGCCCCTTCTCACTCTGTCTTCTCATCATCACTTCTAGAGGTTAAAGATAGTGTACGGCTGTGTGTGTGTGTGTGTGTGTGTGTGTGTGTGTGTGTGCAGCCTTCTCACTCCGCCTGCTCATCATCACTTTCAGAGGTGGAAGAGACATTTTGTGAGTGTTTGTGTGTGTGTGTGTGTGTGTGCATGTGTGTGGTTATGTGTGACTCAACTCTGCTCTGTATTCATCTCTTGTGCTGATCGTGCTCTGAATGAATCTTGCTTTAACCTGCTGGATAGAGAGGGAGAGGAAGAAGAGAAGAGAGGAGAGTTAAAGGAATGGATGAAAGCAGAGAGGGAAGGGAGGATTAGAAGGGTGCAGGAGGATTGGAAAAGTGCGTGCGCTGGGCTTTTTTTTCCCCCTCGATCGGGGGCAATGCGGAGAAGGTGTTAAGATCTGCTGAATTTGCCTACCCATAAGCCTCTGCGGGTCCCTGTGATTAGGTCACTGCTAGGACCAGGAAATGTAGTTATTGAGGGCGATGCCAAAAAATAAAATCTGCCATGCATTAATTGTCTTAAACCTTTTCATCAGATAAAAGCCTATAGGGTGTTTGGAGCGATAGGAGTGGTGGTGAAAGAAGCAGCTTTCCCTGAGCTTATGAAGCTGTCAGTTCTTGTGACAGTGCAAATATCACCCTCTCTTTCTTGAATACATTACGCAGTGACTTTGTAGCAGCCCCCCTTCCTGCAATTATCCTGTATCTTTTCTGCAAAAGTACTACAAATAATTTGTTTTGAAAGTTAGATTAATCACTATAATGTAAAAACAAAACAAAAAAGTAGCTTCCCTCAACCAGCTAGTTGCCAAGCCATTCCTTGTAACTTCCAAAAGAGAACACAACATGGGGATGGAGCCAAAGTGTAGTAGTAGTTCAGCCGGCTTGCAAGTCTAAAGTGTGTGTGTGTGTGCATGTGTGTGTGTGTGTGTGAAATTCTCAAATAGCTTTTCAGTTTTGACAAAATCCAGAGAGTGACCTTGACTCACAGGGTGAAACCCCACCAATACGCACTGCACACTGTTTCATCTATTTTGAAAAACCTTGCTCCCAATAAGAATCACTGGTGCCTTACATCAGTCATCTGAACAGCCAGACGGTGGACCCCAATCCATTTCTTGAGCATCCGCTGTATCTCATTGGTTCATTCATCAAAGCCCGCTTCCCGTC
Organism: Hoplostethus atlanticus; assembly: GCA_034670405.1. Taxonomy (NCBI): domain Eukaryota; kingdom Metazoa; phylum Chordata; class Actinopteri; order Trachichthyiformes; family Trachichthyidae; genus Hoplostethus; species Hoplostethus atlanticus. Next base: position 231,740 of record JAXDDX010000051.1, read on the forward strand.
CTCCGTCTCCCACCGGAACCAATTTGTTCGTAACCCCATGCATTCTGGCACCCTAGCCCCCAGTGTGGAGACAAGTACCGCTTCCTACATAATTAGTTTGTACCAGGCATTACCGTCACTGTGACAAAAACACGACCTTATCCAGGATGGCCTGTAATTCTGGTCCACACTGAGGGAGGCACAGAGGGGAAATCACACGAAAAGAGGTGACGGGAGATGATAAGGTATGAGCAAAAACTGAGTGAAAGATTAAAAATGTGTTATAATTAGGTTGTGCTGTTAAGGGAACAAAATGAGAGAGAGGAGACGAGAGAATAAAAAAGACAAGGGCAAAAAGCAGTGAGAGAATGAAAATGTGTAGTCTTATAAAGAGAATGGAGCAGAATGTGAAAAGTACATAATAATGACAGAGGACAGACAAAGAGATGAAGGCTGGTTGAGAGAAAAATATATACACAACAAGGGACACAAAGTTGAGGGCATGCACACAGACACGTGGGGCGGAGACAGACAGGAAGAGGGAGACAGAGACAGCGTCATACAGGGACCAAACAGCTAAAAATTGACACTGTGTGCTACGCAGAGACGGTGGGGTGAGTGGTTGGGGGGGTGAGAAACAGAGTCTGACGTAAAAATAAGCCTGGCTGGCGGGACGTGGAGTATGGAGGTGTGGAGGTGAGATCTGGTGCTCCCTGAATGCCGGCTGCGCACAAAGACGCGCCGCTTCCATCCATAATGACAGTAATGACAGGGTGGCCTATACCCTTATTAAAACCTGCACATTCTCTCGCTCATGGGCTAAGGTTCAGACACATACACACATATATAACACACACACAGACAGCACACACACGTACACATACATACACATATGCAGACACACACACACAGAAACGCACACATACACACACATGCAAACATGTGGGCGAAATGCATCTTGCAGCCTCATTACGCTATTCTAAACATCAGTGAAATAAAACTCTAATAAGGAACGAGGGTGGAAAAGGTTAATAATCACCCTTATTAATTTTGGATTAACTGCGCTGTAATGAAATCGCAGAGCCGTGCTCAATAAACTGTTAATTTGTTGCACTTCAGATGAAGTACTCTGTCGCCTTGTGATCTCTCCCTGCAGCTGTTGTCTTATCTATTGGCGGGGAGCTTTTATTTTCTTTCACGAACAAAAAAGCGTAGTTGGAGGAGCTGAAGTCAGGTGACCTGAAAGCTGTGAGATGATTGGTTGATGAAGTTGCTTAATTCTTGTTTAGTGAACTTGAATGACTTATTGCCATGGTGACTCACAATGTGCGGGAGATAAAAAGTTGTATTAAAAGTTAAATGTAGCAGAGTTTTTTATAGATGCTTAAGGACAAATTGTGTCTCTGTGTACGTGTATATGTATATGAAGACCACAGAAGTTCCATTCCTGTCAGCTAAGAACAGGAAACTGAGGCTACAGTGGTCACAGGCTCACCAAAACTGGACAGTTGAAGATTGGAAAAACGTCACTGATGAATCTGGTCTGACGAATCTCGATATCTGCCGTGACATGCAGATGGTAGGGTCAGAATTTGCTGTAAACAATATGAATGCATGGATCCATGGATGTCAACAGTTCAGGCTGGTGGTGGTGGTGTAATGGTGTGGGGAATGTTTTTTTGGCACGCATTAGGCCCCTTAATACCAGTATTGTGCATCCCTTTATGCCCACAGTCTACCCATCTTCTAATGGCTACTGTATGCATGGAGCACCGGAGCAAATTATCTACCGGGAACAATGGATGATTTTGATATCTATGTCATCATCACTTAAGTTGACCAATGGACCGATCTCCCCAAAACTTGGTGTATTCCTTTTCTGAGCACTGAGCACATTTGGTCCATAAATATTGAAATACAAGAACAATCACACAACAAACAACTTGTATATGTCAGGGTGAATGGCAGAGAAAACACACACAATAAAACACACACACACACACACACACATTTTCTACCTCCTGACTGCAGATTTCTCGAGCACACAGAATTTTCATCCCTGACACCAATTTTCCTCCACAGACACAAAAGGTTGATGACACCATGGCTGACTCAGCCAAACAGTAGAAATCTTCATTGTGCTAATTAGATCCTTCGCTGTCTGTTAAAGGCTTTTATCTCCCCCACATCTCCATGCCCATCTAATCTGGCCTGATCTGCAGGCTCCATCGCAAGGTGATTGCGGAGATAGTCTCTGCCATGGAGTTAAAAGGAACACCAATGTCTGACTGAGCAGAAATAGTATCTCATTTCCCCTCAGTCAACCTTGTCCAAACTTTGGCTTGCCATCACAATGTGTGTTTGTGTGTTTAATGTCACCATAATGTTTGTGTGTGTGTGTGTGTGTGTGTGTGCACGTATGTGCATAAGGGTGTTTGTGGGTGTCTGTTTTTCAGTCGTTTCGAAACTTCTCTGAATTGGTACAAAACATTGTCATTTTGTCACTGTAGGCCATTACACAGCAGACGAACACACAGACACAAACACACACTAACACTAACACATACATGCACACACACTCTCACACAAAATAAAGTTAAACAAAAGCACAGCTGGCTTGCTCAAACCCCAGACAATTGGTTTTGTTGCAGAATAAACATTTTTATTCAATACCACCACCAGCTCCAGATGATTTGGATGAGGCAGTTTAACTGTGTGTCGACACTGCACTCACCTCTCTCAAAAATCAGCTTAACACAAGACAAGCCGACCACTCAAAAACACTGGCCATGGGTTGGCCATTTGTAGGTGAGGAAAGGTTTCCTAATTTAATTTTCTACACCATTGTCTGGGGTCCGTGTATTTTTTGGTCATTCCATTTTCCTTTCAGAAACAGAAATAAAAAAATGAAAAACGAGTGGTTCTTTGATTTTTATTTTAAAATCCAATAATGAAAAACGGATATACAGTATAAGGCGTTTTTCTTTTCCAGGGTAAAGGAACAGCTGATGTACAATTCTGAAATGACTTTATCGCTAGCTTACTAGTAGTTTAAATCGTAAGTTTGCTTGTTGTTAACTTAGATGTGTGCCACGGAAATAATAATGTTAGCTAATACTGTATTTTAACTAGCTAGCTCACTATTTGGGTAACATGCAGACAGTCAGCTTTATTTCCATCAACTTCTCTGGCTTCACATCATTGCAATACTACGAGCCACAAGAAATAACTAGCGGTTACATGACTTGACCCAAATTTCTTTATAGGTGTCAGCTCACTACATCTCTACATCACTGATGATGCAAACGTAGCCCTGTTTCCTGGACCATCATCTGGTGCTTTCAGCTCTCTAGACCTTGTCCCAAGAGGGCACTATGAGGTCCACGTTGCGGATTTAAGACCAATATCTGAAATGCCCTGTGTATCCTCACAATTGTTATAATATAATTTTCTTCCAGATCAGTATTGGTAGGAGGGCCAGTCCCAGCAGAATGGTGGTGGTTCGTCATTAGGGCATCATGCTGTTAATGCACATTTCCTTGTAAAATGCCAGTGACCAAGTGCCCTCATGTTAAATCTTGCATAAGATTTGAAATAGTTCAACAGAACCTGTTTCAAAATGACTCTTCAGTCCTGTCAAGGTGGGTTTCTTAATAAAACAGTCTTCTTGGTTCAAGGACATTGTAATGACTTTTATTACCATAAGTTAATAGCTTATTTTTGGTTCAGCTCAAACAAAACTACAATAACATGTTATTAATTATAACTCTGTAAAAATGTCTCAAATCTCCTTACAAACTCATTTTTTTCAAGTTTTAATTTCAATCTTTTCAAAACTTTGAAGTTCAGAAACATTACATCGGAGAGTCACACCACATTTTGTTGAGTTGTGGTTATGAGATGAAAGTCATTGTTTACCGCTCTAGAAAGCAAATATGAAATGTTTGGATAGGTCTCTGCAAAATTATTCTCAACTGTTAGCTTCTCCTGTTCAGTTGAAAAGGGATCAACTCCAAAAGTAGAGTAAGTTGTTAGTGAGGTTCCCTGTTGCTGGCTGTACAGGTCTGCTGCTTCAAGTGCATGAGGCAATAGCTCCAGAGGTATTCTTTTAGGACACCCAGTGTGTGACAACTCGTTTGGTATCCCTTTTCCTGAGAAATAGATAAAGATACTGTTAGCCTAAAAACTGATGAATGCCTGTAGTAATTATTTGAATCTTTGCAGACACTTTATCAATTTACTTTACCAGGAATCCCGTGAGCATGACTCCACCACCCTTGTAAGACCAATCTGGCACAATTGGACAGTGAGGTTGGACACACAGTATCTGACAAGGCAGTCTTCCATGTCTAGCTCGTCTTGATCCACCAAGTGCAGAAGGGCTGTTTTCAGTGGATAGTTGACGCGGTTGTTGACCTCAGGCCACAATCGTTCAACTGTGTGGTTCTGATTTAGGAACAAAGATTTGTTGTCAGTTTGTTATGGTGCATTCATAAGGTAAATAGAATGTAAAGTTTATGAATAAACTTTAGTGTAGTTGCTTCTGCAGATGTTTAGTGTCTAGCTGTTACCAGATTAAAAAAAAGATACCTGTAGCATCTCTTCTGAGCCAAAGTGAATACAATATAATTATTGTAGGAGGAGTAGCGGTCCAAATTTAGGCGGAAAGAAAATGAGTTTAATAATATGTATGCAAGAGCAAAGCAGTATGCTGCTGCTGAAGCAGACACACTAATAATAATAATAGTAAGTATGCTTAAGTGTGTTGCTGAAGCAATAAATGTACCCTAGTGGATGAAGTCTGTAAATAAGGCATTCTGTCCTGATTATGGCGATGAGATGACAGCATCTCCTGCATGAAGAGTGTCAAATAAAATGTCTTGCCATGGTCTACTCGCACTTGATCCCACATACCATAGGTAATTACTGCAGGCCTGGTGGATTAAAAGGTCAATTTTAATTTGTGCTTCTTTATAGACTTAATTGGTCTTAATCAGTTATTATCAGCACAATGTTTTTTATCTTTAATGTTTGTGTTCAACGGTTATTGTTTTGTCACATGTGCTTTGGGTAAACATAAAATGATCTCAGCAAATTACCAAAATAAAAATGGGGTGGGACAGGCACTGTCTTAAAGAAATCACTATCACGTCTATGCTTTAATGTCCACATTACCTGAAAACATCTTCATAAATGGAAAGGTTGTTTTTTATAGGCATCGTAGAATGTCCAACAATCTTCTTGCTGAAGCCTCGACGGCTAAAACGCGGGTGACCCCGTTTTCATTTTGGTCCATGTGAACCTTATGCCCAAAGTACTCAGCTTGATAGGGTATGGGGTTAAGGTTACGAACACATATACAATATAACTTTTTTTTATCTGATAACATCTTTACAACTACAAATAACTGCTGAAGCAACCACACTAAAGTTTATTCATAAACTTTACATTCTAGTTACATATATATACGTATATATAAAAACTTTTTGAGTTTGATGGAGTAAAATATAAAAGGCTGACAGAATAACATACATGGCGCCTTGCTTCGTGGTAAGGCTGATGTAGAGGCCTAAGCACTGATCCAATGCGGTTCTCTGCAGCATGTACTCCTTTCATTAACAGATACCCCTTCATCATCTTCCTCCCATATGTTGGTCCCGTGTGGAAAATAGAAATTAAGTCAGAATGCAAAAGACCCAGAGGTAACAAAAAATTTCCACATAACAAGATAATACGAGCTGTGTTTATCCCTAACTTAATCAATCCCTGTGTGTGTGTTAGGGGGTTTATGTTGATTGTGATTACTAATAGGAATCACTGTAGGCCTAGCCTTAATGTGATCTATGAGCTATTTATTAATTAATTATTGCCATCGTCGTGACTCAGTGGCATATGAATACAAGTTAAAACCACGACGCGAGACGTGTGCCTCACTCTCACTCTCACTCAGATCAAAGTAGGTAGGGGGAGATCTAGCTTTAGAACTAAAGCTCTTACCTCACTTATAGCTTTTGCCACCTCTAACTCCAAATATGCGTTGGAGAGTCCACTCAAGCACGAGTCATGTTCAGCACAAAATCTCCTTACACTTATGCTGAAAAACCTCTCACATCCCCATACTTTTGTGATATGCCCGCAGAGATTTCTGTGGATGACAGACCTTGTTTCACCATGTCTAAAATTCTCCAAAGCCATTGAAATTCTTGTTTACAGCAATTCACTAACTCTCTGAAATCATTTGATAATAGCGCTCTCCACAACCTTCCGGTTTCTAGAATACGATTTTATGTTTTGTTTTACAAAGTAAAAAATGAAAATAAAGTCAATTCTGAATTGTGCATCATCCGTTTCTTTACCCTGAAAAAGAAAAACGCCTTATGTATACGTTTTTCATTATTGGATTTTAAAATGAAAATGAAAGAACCACTCGTTTTTCATTTTTGTATTTCTTTGTTGTTGTTTTGTTGTTGAATTGTTTCTGAAAGGAAAATAGAATGACCAAAAAATACACAGACCGTTTGGCAGCAACTAAACACATGCTAACTTCATATCCTGCCTACTGCCTCACTGCAGCTAACAGTGAGATCATACTTTTATACTAGATTACCGAAAGGTAGTACTGCAATGTCTCTTGGAATTATCTGAATACACTGTGATCTATTTTCCATGCAGGCTCTTAAATAGGCTTATCCTTACTTCCTGGGGTACAGCCTCATGAGAGAGTAGGTTAAAAAAGACAAAAGAAAAGCTTAGGTTGTTTTTAGACCCTGTCCCAGTCTTTCTAACTCTCCAACAGACTGGTGAAGATTAATAGTCTCTCTTGTAAACAGGAGGTCAAGCCTGTGAGTCATGCTATGCCCAGAGGGATGAAGTGGAAACTGAAACTTTGGATGAAGTTGGAGACATAATGCTTCTCTGTTCCAAAAGTTCCAAATTCTCTATCACATTAAACACCTTGTTTGGCATTTATTGTATTTTTGCATGTTGTATTTTTAGCTAAATGCATAAAGTAGTTGTTTTCATGTCTGTCAGCAAAGTGACACAGACCTATCCCGCACATTTGGTGAAGATTCATTCCTCAAGCTCGCAATCTGTGTTATATTTTTTATGTCTTTATATTTTATGCCTCTCACAGCCAAAATAAAATGAAAGTTAAATTAAGGTGCTCTATTCTTACAGGTGTTTGAATGTTCACCTGGATTGCTGGATTGCTTGTGGGTATAAGTATTTTTTAAATACCCACTACAGCAATGTTTTTACGGCTTCTAAGACTATGACTAGGAGACCAACTAGTCATAGTCATGGTAAGATTGAGATTATATTATCATCCACCTGGTCCCAGGGCAAGAGACCAAACTGTCATTTCATGCCCTGGCTAAATTGATCCCCTGTGCTGGATTCTCTGATTCTGGACACAATTGTTTTACAGAGGAAAGAAAACTTTCGAAAACATTTGACATTGCAAATCTCTCACACAAGTGTTGAAGTGTTTAGAATTATATATTGCCTACCATTGTTACGCGGACGACACCCAAATCTATATAGCTCTATCCCCAAATGACTATCGTCCTATAGACCTGCTGTGCCAGTGCATTAAACAAGTCAGTGACAGGATGTGCCAAAATTTCCTTCAGCTAAATAATGACAAAACCGAGATAATTGTCTTTGGTGCCAAAGAAGATAGGCTGAAAACTGATACATACCTTGACTCCTCGTCTCTGAAAACTAAAGACAAAGCTAACTGTTCCTAGAGTTAAAACCAAACAGGGTAAAGCAGCGTTTAGCTACTATGCAACAAATAGTTGGAACAAACTTCCAGAAGAACTGAGACTTGCTCCCACAAAAACTACTTTTAAATCTAGATTAAAAACATTTTTGTTCAGAACTGCATACTGCTAAACGATAAACCTATACTGTGATCTATTGTCGATTCTAAATCCTGCACTTCAAATGCCCTATCCGCATTGTGATTTTATTTTGATTTTATTTTCTTTTATTATGTTTTTCTTTTAAATGTCTTTGTTTTATATGTTCCTCTTTTTAAATCTCTCATCTTCTTTTTAAATCTCTCATGTAAAGCACTTTGAGTTGCCTCCATGTATGAAAGGTGCTTTACAAATAAACTTGACTTGACTTGACTAGAATTCAATGGTATGCTATGCACAAAAATTGTGCACTATAAGGCCTGCTATTGTGCGCAATCTTGTCAAAAACTGACAAATGTTAAATAGTAAAGTGCATTGCTGTATTATTTAATAATATAGTTTATGATGTACATGGTAGTTGGCTTGTGTTGTAAAACATCAATAATAATAATAATAATAAGTAAATGTATGAAATTTTGTGTAAATATAGTGTACACTTATAAGCGAAGGGATTGCAGTATATTTTATCCATAACCAACAACACAAGACAATAGCCAAGCTGGATTATTTGGGGGAGTGGACACATACACACACAAACACACACACACACACACACACACACACATTAAGGCTGCAAAATTAAGCGCATATTAATCAATATTGCGATTACAGTCACAGCGATATGGTAATCGTGAAAAGTCACAATTACTGCATTCTATAAAGTAACGTTAGACAACCATTACTGGTTCACTCTATACCCCATGCCTGAATCCAGTAAGCTCTTGAAGGCAAACAGAGATAACGGAAACGTTTATCGCGTTTTATTAAGCAACAGACATGGCTCTGATAAACATTGTGCGCAACGAAGGTTTTAAAAGGATGATCAACACCCTGGATAAGAGATATGTGATGCCCTCCCACAATCATTTTCCCAAGTTCTGCTGCCTTCACGTTATTCCAAATGTCGGAGAGAAATTATAATAACAAAATTAGAATCGCAATTACAATATCAAGGGAATTAATCGGCAATTATAATTTTGTGATAATCGTGCAGCCCTAACACACAGACACACACACACACATATTTGAATAGGCGAACACCCACAAGGAGCAGTGACTGCTGGGTAAGTGATTGTTTTGAAGTGAGCTCTTTTTTGTCACACAGATTTAAACAGTCATATCACCAAACATACACACTGAAGCCTAAACGTACACATATACACACACACACATTCATGAACCCGCACATTATTATAATGGCATGGCAGCAGAGTAAGCAAGTTGTCATGACAAATTTGAAGTCTGTGTTTGTGTGTGCATGTACACAGGCCCCACAGTGGTGGAATGAACTCTCCACTGATGTCAGGACAGCAGAGTCGCTGCAAATCTTTCGCCACAGGCTGAAAACCCACCTCTTCAAGAATCACTACCCTGACCCTTCCTCTTAGCACTTACTTATATGCTTATATGCATCACTTATTTGTCTTAGCTATTGTTTATTTGCTTCACTTATTTTGTCTCATTTGTTTAAATAAACAAATAAGCTAACTTATTGCACTTTTACCTTAGCACTGGTTCTGCTCTTAGATGCTTGTTTAGGAAGGAAATGCACTTACGATTTCTGGTGACTAGTAGTTCTCGTGCCTACCTACGTTGAATGCACCTGTTGTAAGTCGCTTTGGATAAAAGCATCCTTTAAATGACTGTAATGTAATATATGTGTGTGTATGTGCTTGTGTTTATGTGTGTTTTTCTATGCATCTGACAAATAAGACGGTGCCAGCCTATGTAGTATTTTATATTTTTGTAGAAGCACTTTAAAGTCGCATTTGGCATGAATTAGGAGCCAGTGTAGTGAGGACAGGATAGGCGTTGTGTGGTAGAATTTTCTAGTTTTGGTCTGTACAAGCTTTTTGATGCACTTTTTGTTCTTGTCTGCAATTATAAAATTACTCATGTATATTTTGCTAAAAGTGAACAGGTCACTCTACGCTGATAGAGCTGACAAACTTTATCAGATGTCAAAGATGATGTCACACAAAATTAAGCCTTTATTTGGCTCTGAGTGATTTTTTCCCCAAAATTGGCCTTCATGATTAATAACTTCATATTTCAAAGCGGTTTTTGGACTTGTGTGACATTGAAGGTATCTTCTTAACAATTTTAAAACAATGTATTTTTCAATGGCTGTCTAAGGGGAAATTGTTGTTTGGAAGTTTTAGGCTGCAATACCACCATCAGCCACCATGTCAAATTGGCCTCAAGGCTTAGCTCAGACACCTGGGGGCTGGTTGTTCCGTGCCACAACAGCATCCCTGCTACAATCGTACCCGTACCTCTAGTATAATGACTTCTATGCAAGGGGGTGATAGAATCAATGAGATGATTCAGGTGTGTGTTTATGGTGTCCTGTCAAAATCTCACAAAGTTTGGTTACCAACAGAGTCTGCTCTCCAAAAAAAGAGATCTGTTGAAATGGAATATTCCCCGGTCAAAAGGAATTTCAGGGGACCTCCGGAGAAGAGTTGTTGAGGCTCATAAGGCTGGAAAAGTCTAGAAAAACATTTCCAAAGACTTGGGCCTCTATCAGGCTACAGTCAGACGAATTGTATACAAATGGACAAAAGGGTTGGAAATGTTGTCCCGGGCACAGGATTAACAGGATTGTTGCTGCTAAAAGGGGTTCCACGAGTTACTAAATGTCATGGTTCACATACTTTTCCCAATCCAAGCTGTTAACATTTGAACAATGTGCAATGTGTAATAAAGACATAAAGTCAACGTACACATCTTTCTGTTATTTGTTAAATCACATTTTGTTTATCTATTTTCATGACTTTTTATAATTTAGATCAGACCATATTTCTGGAGCCATTCATACAGGTAATTTAAAAGAGTTCATGAACTTTTTTCACAACTGTATGCAACAAGTCCTGATTTAAGCTAAGAATTGTTGTTGAACACTGTTTTAAGGGTCTATTCCTGTCCAGGGAGATAGCCCATAATGTATTAGAGGGAACAATTATTCAAACTGTATCTATTATGCGCTGAGAAGCTTAATGTTTGCATGCACTTATAAGCAAAGAGAACAGTAAATCACATAATTTACAGTTGCAGAGGATGAGGCAATAAAATAGGTTTTCAGACATGAAATTAGTTTTCATGCAATTATGGATCTCTACTAATTCCTGACACATGGACACTGTTCAAACAGGGAGGCAGTACGCGCACGCACACACACACACACACAAACACATACACACACACATATATATAGACACATACACTCACACATCACCACAGCCATGAATGTCTTTGGTCTTGTTAATGCCTTGTCATCACAGGAGAGTGTAGTTAATTAAAAGTGTGCGTGATGTTTATAAATCTGGCTAATAAGACATCTACCCAGACTTCCTCAAACTTCTCTCTTAATTTCATTAGCTACAAACAGACAAATTACACACATTACATTTGCACTTTTACATGTCTTTATTGAACTGATGATATTTTTGCATGAACGGCTTATTGGGCATATTCCAATTGATTGATTCCAATATGATATCCAATATCACTAATATCACCTGACTTAAAATTTCCCCATTTCATAGAAGTCATTATCCTAGATGTTCACATATTTTTCCAGCTTAGGCTGTTACTGTTTGAGCGTGTTCAATAAAAGCATGTAAAAGTAAATGCTTTGTGTTGTTATTTGTTAAATCATATTGTGTGATGTGTATTGTTATGATGTTTATAAAGATCAGATCATATTTTAGGAGCCATTTATGCACACTCATGGGCCTTGTACGTTTGCATGTGTAAGTGCAAATGTCCTTTTATTGAGAGTATCAAAGGAGTCTGCCTACGCAGTTAGCGTTGCTAGCGTTACAATTAAAGATGCAGGAGAAATGTGGGAGTGTGTGTGTATGTGTGTCTGAGCATGTGTGTCAATGCGCGTCTGGTCTCTGTCAGGGAGTTTTTTAATAGAAGTGGAGAGACCGATGGCACACACTCATTACAGAGGGATAGATTAACACATCTGAAATGCTCTGCCCTCTTCCTATCTGTGTCCCTCTCTTCATCCCTCCTGTACTCACCATACTGTTCATGCTCCCTCTTGCCGTCTCACTCAAGGCTTTAAAGAACATCAAACAATCAATACGTTCACATATGCCTCTGCCCTCAACAATTGCATGCTCCTTATATCATTTTCTCTGTTGCTGGAAGGAAGCACCATAATCAGAAAGTGTAGTATGGCACACTTTCCACATAATTACACTCAAACTCTACTCCAACACAAAAATATTCGAGCTTTCAATTCAGACTGCATTGGCTGCTTTGGAGAGGGATATCACTTGCACAAGGGAAGCTGTGTAGAAGCTCTAATGCTGCCCTCAACCATAATACCTCAATTGGGGAGTTGAAATATTTAAACCATTCTACAATAATAAAAAAAAAAAACTCATGATATAAAGATTTATGAGATTTTGTCCACTTCCACCAGCCACCCTCCCCAGTGCTCTCTTTCCTTTCAGAAGAGATTGAAAAGTCTCTTAGACTCTTCTCATTCCTATGGCTGTCAGAAATCTGTATGGTGAAAAAAGGAGAAGCGTGCTAAGAAGGGTTTGTATAGATCAAACACTTTATAATGTAGTCCAATGAAGCTGGAGACTCCAAACGCCATTACCCACGATGATACGCTGCCAAATCGCCATCAGAACCTCCCTGTCAGCTTTAGGGAAAATAGTCTTCTTTTTTTTTTTTTGGAAGGAAAAAGGGCTTAAAGAGTAAGATGGAGACTGTTGAGAAAAAGAGTGATAGAGAAAAGGAGAGAAAAGAAGAGAGAAAGAGAGAGAGAGAGAGATTTGGAGGAGGAGGCTCTCGGTTAAGATGAGAACATGAGAAGCAATTGCCTCTGTTATTGAAAAAGAGGGGAAAGATGAAGAGGGGAGAGAGGGGGAAGATGATGAGGAGGAGAGATGTTAAAGTCACTCTATCCGGTTTTAAAAGGTCACCTATGATGTCTATGGAGTTGTGCTGGCCCATTATGAACACACACACTCTCGCCCTACATGCCGGGCTGAAAGTAACTAAAACTAGTAAAACTTCATCATTGTCTGTGAGTCACTGTACATGTCCATAGAAATAGATGCTAGCAGCTGCCATTCACGTATACATGCACACAGCAGCGATTCGTGAAATATGGCCATGCAGACCTGGGGCCAAATGTATAAATAATGGGTACACATGATGCAACATTTTCTTTTTAACAATTACTTCAATTTAACAGTCTGTGAAATTTTGCTTCTTCTTCACACTCTTCACCAATGCTCTTGCCATTTCTTCTCGAACCTAAAATAACAACAATGGACTTTATATTCAACCCAGGCTTAATGGGGGGGTGTTGGAATCCATTAATGATAAATTGTGGGCGTGGTCATAAGGCTTGTGCACGTACGCCCAATTTCAGTATGCAGGGTTTTATCAATACACAGCTTTCTACACTTACATATAACGTTTTATGCATCTGGCTCCTGGTTGGTCTACACCAATTTTAGGTCCATCATAAACAGACAGACATCGACAGTCGACAGTGCAAAGTTTCTTTACTTTTTGAACAAATGAACCAATAAATTGACACCCCTAGCCATCTTCAAGGTACCAGTCCAGGGCCTGGCGCCAACTAGCATTGCTAGTCTTCTTTGCTTATGTCATTGGGTTGAAGTATATCATCCAGTGTCCATTGTGTGGTGTATTTGCAGTGGAGCTTGGAAACTTCAACAAAAAGAAACTTTGTCTCACTCATAAGTCCAACATTACTCTCCTTATACACTCTAAAAATTGCTCCCTAAATGTGGAATGGGCCTCAGCCTTGGTGGTAACAGTTCCCTCTGACCTATCTGTATCTCTCCACGCTATCTGTCTTGTATCTCTGATGCCTGAATGCATAAACAGCTAACCTGTCTTCACCTCTGTCTTGCTTCTTCAGCTACCTCCCATCTCTCCGTCCACCCCTCCTTTCACTTTCAAGGCCCAATGGAGGTTTATCAGCAGGTCTTTCCTCTATTTTCTTATCTTCCCTTGCTCTCGTCTTCCTTAGCATATGTTAAGATCCTAAAGGGATATTGTGTTTTCTCCCATGTTACAATATTCTTTGCTTTTTTTCCCCCAGTTGATCAGCATTTCTCCACCCCCTCCTCTCTTACTTCTAACGATTAGCATTACCCATCGCATTTCGCACCCTCCTCCCAACTCACCATCCTCCCTCCCTCCCTCCTTCCCTCCTCCATCTCTCTCCCTTCCTCTCTTCTTTCTCACTCTGCCCATCACCTCATCCCTTCCCCTTAAATTCCCCCTCATTTCCTTCTTAAATCTCCTTCACTTCCTCCTCCCATCACTTCCTCTCGTCCTTCTCAAATCCCCCTTCCTCCCCTGTTTCATCTCTCCCTTCCTTCCTCCATCCCTCCCATCTACCCCCCCTCTTCTATCCCTCCAAAACTTTGCCCTCCTTTCCTAACCCTTCTCAAGTCATTCCCCCTTCATCTTCAGTCGATCCCTCTCTCTCCTCTTACTCAACCCTCCACCCCCACCCCCACCCTCCACCCCCACCCTCCCACACTCACACACACAGACACACACACATGCACACACACTCCCTCTCATTCACCTGCCGCAGTGCCACCAGTGAGGCTGTCTGTGAGATAAGGAGCCCCACTGTAGAGCCATCAGCTTCCTGACAAGATAGAGCCCCATGTGTTCAAGCATGACCCACAGCCACGCAGCTATTGAACCTGTCAGTGAGAAACTGGCGGCTCATGGCACAAGATGGCTGCCGGTGGACGTTGGGGAACACACAGAGGAGGCCGTTTAAAGTATGACTTGTTTAGACGCACTGGAGAGGTTTGACCTTGTCCACCTCGAGCTTGCTGTCAAGAATCTGAGACTGGAAAAGGTTGAGCGGGGGGCAGGCACAGAAAGTCTTGCACAATAACAAAAGCTGAACTCAGTTTTGCTCGTACACACACACACACACACGCACACCTACACACATGGATTTTCTTTTTTACAAATTACACTAAACAAAAAAATCTGACAGATAATAGCCTACAACCACAGACATGACAGGTCTTACACAAAGGTACAAAAAAATAGTGCATATGCTTTATATTAGAAAAATGCATCATCATTCTCATAGCACACACATCTGCCCAAACACACCCGCTCCTGAATACCTAATCAACGGCCCCCCTACACACACACACACACACACACACACACACTCATGCCAATGTCCCGAAGGCCCGGTGGCACAGCATTTGTCTTGTAGTAGGGCCTGTGGCTCATACCAATTAGCAGGGCCGAAGAGAGAGATTTAAACCATGATGACACCATGGTGTTTTTTATCCCACAGGCCACTGTTGCCCCAAAGAGCAGAGATCACAAGTGATCAGATCACATCAAAGTGCTAACACAGGCCAGATGACACACACATACATACAGTACCACCACACACACACATGCACACACACACGCACACACTTTGGTGTGTGCAGTGATGCACACATACAACACACAAAAGCAGTCATCCATTCCTGCATATAACACGCATTAAACAACATGTGTTTGGAGATATAGTACAGTTCCTGGAGCTATGACGGTGGTTAATATGACGAAATAAAATAAAAATCCCAGTTTTCTCTGTTCAAAGAATTTGATAATGTTATCTATGATACAATAATGCAGGCTGGTCAGTGTAGGTATGACAAATCAAGTTATAGATTGGTGAATTAGCAGCCTCTCTGGTAGGGCTCTCTGTGTTCAGTTTTAATGGGCTCACTTCAGATTTGTAAATGATATTGGCCCGAGGTCCAATGCTAGAGCTGATCTTACTTTTAAGAGCAATGAGATTTTTATGCTGATGATACTGTCATTTACTGCGGCACATCTACAGCTAATCAGGCTCTTGAGAAATAACATTTTGCTTTTGAAATTACAGTCTCGGCTCTATCAACCGAAGCTTGCAGTGAATGCAAGCCCAACTATTTTGTTTTTCTTTTTTTTTTTGGCATTTTGCCTTTATTTGACAGTCAGTAGAGAGAGACAGGAACAGGAACCTAACTATTTTAATGGTTTTTACTAGATGGAGGCAGTATCTAAACAGCATATTAAAACTTTTGAAAGAAAGTTGACGTTGAAGTTTTGTTTTGGAAAAAAACTGTTGTTTTTTTTAGTCTCAAAGAAGAGTACAGTGATTATAGGGTTTTGTTGGAGAACGTAGCTATAGAGAAGCATTAGCTTCTTTGCATGTTAGATACTATTTGCATGTTAGATGCTATTTATCATTTATCAGACATTTGATTTGAAATCCTCACTCATCACTGAACATTGTATTCCACAGCTGAGTCACCATTTCTGTCCATTCTCAGTCACCGGTGTATCGTATATTTATTCATGAGGCCATTCTGGTTCTGCTTCGCTCTTATTTGTGTATTTAGATTACAGAAAACTGTAGAGGTGTCTACAGAAGGAGTTCCCATGATTCCCTTCTGCTGACTGTCCCCAAAGCTTAGACAACAAACATGGGCAAGAAATCCATCTAGATCTGTGCCCTCTCTTTGAGGAATAGCCTGCAGGAAGATTTGAGATTTAAAGAACTGGCTCTTCTCATTGAGTTCAAAGCGTTTGGTACGACGAAGGAAGATGAATCTTTTGGGAATTGTAGAAGCTTTGAATAAGTTGCTGTCTGTCTGGCATTTAGACTAAACTACTGTTTCTTCTCTCTCACTCTCTTTCACTGCCTCTCTCTGTGTCTATCTATTTCTCTCTATCACTTACACTTTCATTCATGGGTGTATTTTTGTAGATTTTCTTTACATGTATTGTATGGCTTTGTTTGATCTGTATGAGCTGCTGTGGTCTTGCCAAGGACATTTCCCATGTAAAGGGGCTACCCTGCTGATATAACGGCTATAGACTTATATTGTAGGTACATGCCTGACTTTGTAAAACAGACCACATGTGATAATTTTACGTGTGTGTGTGTGTGTGTGTGTGTGTGCGTGTGTGTGTCTGTGTGTAGCATCAGTCTTGCTTGAAGCCAAAGTGCCCTGAAGGGGGTCACAGAGAAACCACTCACAGAATGAATAAATAACCTCTCAGCCTTCCTCAGTCATTACTCCTCTGTTGTCTTCCTCTATCGCTCCATCGCTCTATGATTCCGGAAGGGAGGCTTTCCATTCATCTATTTTTCATGCCTCTTGTGTAGTTTTCATCTGCAAAAGGGAGCTGTCGAAGCTCTCGGCTCTCCTTCACCCCCTAAAAATAAGACACCCTTAATATCATCTACTACCTGCAACCCTTACTCCCTCCATTAACTCATCTCCTCTCTCTGCTTTGGTGAGCTTTGGTGAGTGTGTGTGTGTGTGTGTGTGTGTGTGAGAGAGAGAGAGTGTGTGTACTCGCTGTCTGTCTGTGTATGTAAGTATTTATGTGCTCAGTGTGTGTGTGTGTGTGTGTGTGTGTGTGTGTGTGTGTGTGTGTGTGTGTGTGTGTGTCTGTACGAATTTGTGTGTTCAACAACTCATCTCCCTACTCATCTCCTCCCGGGACAAATGCTTCCTGAGTGAATTTTGCTTTCAGAGGTGCAATCTCCCCTCTAACAAATAGCGCTCCCTTTTAAAGATACCTAGAACAACACACATACACACACACACACACACACACGCACACACACATATGCACACACACACACACACACGCAGAGTCTCAAGAACAAAGACATCGGCATTGGTCTTCCGCTTGCCCTAGTTAAGAGAACACCATGTTCACTAGGCCTTAATATGTATGATGAGGAAGAAAACATTGGTGTCGTGTCAAAAATGACATTAGGAGAGCCACAGGAGAAGAAGGAGGGAACAAAAGGCAAGACGTGTGTGTGTGTGTGTGTGTGTGTGTGTGGGGGGGGGGGGTGTTCTTAATGGGTGAGTGTACTGTGGTTGTCTCCTTGAATGGAGATGACCATATGTGGCCTGCTTGTGTAAGTGCATAATGTTTATATACTGTATGTATTGTGAGCGTTCCCTGTGTGCAAGCATAAATATTTCACTACAATTTGCTAATTGGATTCGTTGATAATAACCAGTTCAGCAATGACGACATTTCAACAAGGAACACATCCAGTATTCTGATGCTAAGATAAAGCTTTTCCCTGGTGTACTCCCAGAGGAAAAATATTTTGGTCAGAATCGTCTTTTCTTCATCTCTTCACAAATAAGGAAGATCTCAATTTTGTATAATTTTGTGATCACCTTCACCTGAGATGTTTCTCCTGCTAACATGTGACATATATAAATTAATAAGCTCCTACTATATGGCTGCTGTCCCCGTGGCTTCATGGGGAACTGCAGCAATATGTGAAAACTGTGCATGCTTGAGAAGAAGCATCCAAATCATAGGAGTCGTAAAACATCATATTAAGTTTTGAGATCTTTCTTTAATCTCATGGTTTCATAGCCTTTATTTTGCATGCCTTATGGGATTTCTAGCCCAAAATTAGGAGTTTTAGAAATAAAACGAAGCAAAAAACAAACTGTAATCGATCTGGACAACTATGTTTGTCTAGGCTGAAAGCATTTACTGTACATGCATGTTTGCATCCACATGTCAGAGTGCACACTATACATATGTGTGCAAACCATACACATTCTTTACGTTTTGTGTGTGTGTGTGTGTGTGTGTGTGTGTGTGTGTGTGTGTGTGTGTGTGTGAGAGAGAGAGAGAGAAAGAGAGAGAGTCTATGGGTGAGTGGGTCTAAGTTGCCCTTCCTGAGCTGTCAGTCCAGTCGTATTGTCATTGAGCTGGCTAAGATGCCCTGCAGGTCACGCCTTGTCTCTTCCTGTCAGCGTGTGCAGGTAACATCATGTAATGTATCCCTCCTTTCACTGTAACCCCATGGCCTGGGGTTATTGGCACAACGTGTGACCGGTATGTGCAGCAGTGCACAGGCCATTCTCCCCCCTAATTGAATTATCGCAGTACAAAAACAGGCATCAGACGGGCTTCATGTCAGACTTGCCCCGGAGCGTCCAGCCAGCCAGCCAGGCATTCTCTGGTTATTCAGAGAAAGACAAGCAGAATGTGTGTGGATGCATGTGAGTGCATGTGCTATGTGTGCGTGTGTGCGTGTGTGTATATACGTGCATGGATGTGCACATGTGTTTGTCACATGCGTGTGAATGTGTGTGCCGTGAGGCTCTAAAGAGAGCACTCTAATTTCCGTCTCAGAGGAAAGTGTGATTGAACACAAACCCTTTCGCCAGCGGGTCAAAACACAATCACAGTCACGTGCTGCAACAACAGAAGAGGAGATAAAAAGAAAAGTCTTATTTTGACCTTTATTTCCCTCTCTTCTGTCTTTATTCTGCCCATGCCCTCTCCTCATTTTTTCCACTCTTTCATCTTTGATTTCTGTTTTTCTAATTGAATATCTTCAACCTTTTTCTAGTATGTTCTTTCTTTTCTATCTCTACCAATTTGCTGTCAATGTAAAAAGTAATATGGTGTGTGCGTGTGTTAGCAAATCTACTTGCTTTTTCTGTGTGAATTTAGACTTCTGGGCATCTTGCTCTTTATGTGTGTGTGTGTGTGTGTGTGTGTGTGTGTGTGGTGGGTGGGTGGGTGCGTGTGTGTTGTGAACCATCTGGCCATGGACAGACCTGGGCATGGATACGATCACAACAGATTAGAAGGAGGTGGAGGGGAAAACTCCTTTTCTCTCCTTCATTTAACTTGTCCCTCCTTGTCTCCCTTCCTCTCACTTCATTTCACCTGCTCCAGTTCTTCACTGTATGTGTGTGTGTGTGTGTGTGCGTGCGTGTGCATGCATGTATTTGATGCTCCATGTGGAACTTCTCTCTGAATCGTCGCTAAGTGTGATTATCTTGTATAGGTCAGTAATTGAAAACAACTCACCTATTGGCTCTGGTTGGGACATGCTTCGCTTTTAGGTTACGGTTGACATCACGACTAACCTGCTGAATGCTAATCCCCCATTGGGTCTGCAAGCGGCTAACCCTGATGCTAACGAGTGTGAACACTCCACTGATTAAAAAGATTAATAAGGCTAATGGGTGAAAAACAGCATCAGTCTAGGCTGAAGCGCTGAGACAGAGATAAACAGAGGTGAGGGGGAGGGGGACACACACAGAGTGAGAGAGAGATAAAGAGAGAGAGAGGGAGAGTGTGTGTGTTTGGGCTCTCCTCATCTGTTCATCTGCTCAATTCTCTTTGGCACTCATTCACCATGAACGGCTGTGACCCCAGTTTTGGCATGCCGCAAGAGGAAGCTGAATGAGTGAGTGTTTGTTTGTGTGTGTGTGTGCCTTATAACACAAGGTTCATGAGGTTTTGTGTTTCGATCTGTGTTTGTGTGTGTGTCTGTGTGTGTGTGTTTGTGTGTGTGTGTGTGTGTGTGTGTGTGTGTGTATATAACTGGCTCTATGTGAAAGGAGTTAAGTAGGAAGCAACCAGAGCATGTTTTAGGTGATTTGTGCCACATGTCTGAGCTCCACCGTGATGTAGCTGCTACAGAACGGTGTATAAAATAACATGCCACATGCTTGAAACTATAAAAGCATAGAAACCTCATCTTTACTCCCCTTAGGACCCCAGTTAGACTTTTTACAATTTTCCTAAATCTACATGGTCTTATGATCTTGTTCATAGTTACAGCTAAATTCAGCAACTGTATGACACCCTCACTGGCTATGAGTTAATTTATATAATCTATATCACCATGAAATAATGCATTAAAGTTTAGCTACAAACAACTGCATTTGCAAGTCTCAAATTTTGCCAGTCCCACCTAGATGGTCAAACAGCATCATAGTGCCACAACAGCTAAGGTGGAGTTACCTGTCAAACTTTAGTTAACTGTCTGAAACACATGCAGTAAAAAACAGCATGTGTTCAGTGCTATGATAAGAAATTCTCAGAGTGAAGTGAGACAGGATGGATTTTGTGATTCTTGACCAGAGCCATTATAAGCAGAGTAACACGTTTGAAACATTAGGATGTTCTGAAATACAGATGGACTAGCCGTTCCAGCGATGGAATTCTAGTCTAATGTGATGACGTTTTCCACTTTAAAGATAAGCCTTCATACAGCACTGACTACGGGACTGTGTTGGATGCCGGATGTCATTACCAATGATCATTATCACTGATTACGGGATACTGGTTGTCAGTCAACTAGAGATGCAGAGGTGAACATTTACATTCAGATATGTGTTTGTGAGAGGAAGTCATAAGTACAGCGTGCGACGCCACCGTCCATCTGACTTGTCAGCACATTCACAAGACAAGAAGATGAGCGATGGAGACAGAGGCGGTCTAATCACAGAATAGATATTAGAAAGTGAAGGCAGGAATCAAACTTTTATGGCCAAGTTGCATAATGTGTTGAAAAATCAATGAGTGCTATTACCTGGCTCACCAATCTTATCACACAAAAACAATGTTTCACCACTAATAAGTACAATTACTATATAATATTGGCTAGGGCTGCAAGTAAAATCGTACAGCACTAAATAGTGGAGATGAGTACAGTGAGCCAATGTATTAGATATATAAATAGGCAGTTTGGCAGTAATTGCCTCAATAAACAGCCACATCGCCATCTAGTGATGTTTGAGGGGAAAGCTTGAAAGCTGCAAAGTTACATTAGTAACTGCTCATAGTGCAGGGGAGCACTGACCTTGTGTATGTCATTGGGGATATAAGCATCCACTCAGGTTTTCTACACACAGGCAAGGTGTGCAAACTCTTGCACAGATCACACACACACAAACACACACACATTCTGTATCCACATATACACATGCAAGAGACTCAATGCACAAACACTGGTATGCAGCCCTCATCTATAAAATATATGAAGTTAACAGCAAGACACAAACACAAATATCTGTATCTGCAGCATGTTAAGAAATGACAGGGAAATGCAAACATGCACAAACACATGTATGCAAAAAAAATGCAAGTGGACAAAAATATATCAGGGGTCAGAGCTCATAACATTGACAGTACAGTCATGTTGGTAATGATTTGCATGTCTCAAACAAATGTTTAAACGTTCACTCTGCTCTGGACACCTGAACACCTTTGCAATTGCAATTGCTTGCAGAAATACACGAAACATAGAGGACCACACACACACTCACACACAAGCACAGGGCTGCAGTGGCTGACCAAGCAGTTGACAAGTGACAAGTGGATGAAAACAGTTGTGGTTTCTGCAAACCCCTCCCTTTTTCCTGCAGAGGGGCTTCAGCTGAAAACAACAAAGCCTTCTATGTAACATCTACACCAAGATGCATGGCAGCAGCATTGTGAACGTATTTGCATGCATATGCACACACACACATGCATGCCTATATGCTCACATTCACACAGCCACAGAAATACACAGAGGAACACACACTCACACATTCGTAATTTTGAAAATCTTCCTCTTCAGCTGAGGAAACTGTGGCCTTTCTTTTCAGTTGTGTTATTTTTTTAGTTCAGTTCAGTTCATTTTAATCAGCATCATCTAATAAGTCTACAGGCTCCGCTCTGTCGTAAACCATTTCTGTTTCCCACTCTCCTTGGACTGGAGTTCAAGCCCAAATCCATTTTAAATAGATCAGCCACTGGCACGTACAATACATAAATTCATGTCAAGACATTTAATGGTAGTTTATGCTTTGATGTCATACACTTTAAGTCCTTGTCAGAGATCAATCAATCAGTTGATCAAGACAATTAAATAAAGTAAAGTCAAGTTTATTTGTATAGAACTTTATCACGGTTACAGTCTCAAAGAGATTCACAATGCCCACATCATGAAAACACACGACACACCCCAAACTTGGACCCTTGCAGAAGACAATATAGATAAATAACACCAACATCTTGCTGCTTTTGGGGGCTAGAGGTGGAATTATACTAAGATTCTGGATATAGCCTTTAAGACTGAACAGCTGTTATCACCTTGCATTGCAGTTCATAGAGATATACAACAATAGCAAATAGGAAGACCTACACATTTAAGTTTTAATCTTTTTATGTATTGTTCTCCTCATCACACTGCTCAGGTTTAAGTATTAGTTTACTTCTTAGGACTTAAAGCAGCTTATGTTTTCTTAAATATGAGAGGAGAATTAGGGAGAACTGGAACATGTTGAGTTAGTGAATCTATATACCCTGTAGCCTATTATGTTAACACACAGCCTCATTAATGGCAGTTGTGTCTGGAGTCTGGCCAACAGGGTCATCTGTGTGTCCCAGTTTTGTGAGTTGTTTGGTCAGAGGATGTATTTGAATCTATGCCATTAATGTAATTCACTGGCTCAGAGTGAACTCTTTTAATTATAACAATATAATTGCTGTCAATTCAGAATTCACTCAATCAAGACAAATTTCCATTGAGGAATAGGGATGACAAGTGAACTCAAAGGCCGCAATATTCTGTTCAATTGTTGAATTGAATTGTTGCTCCATTAATGAGTCTTGATTTGTCTTCAGTGAATTATTGACTTGTTTGAGTTTTTGCTTACAAAGAATGGCAGCTAAATATTAGTTTAGCAAATTTTAAGGCATTAAAAGATTTGTTTACAGTCGTTATGTTTGAATGGTAAATGGCCTTTATCCAAAGCGCTTTACAATATATACCTCTCATTCACCCATTCACACACACACTCACACACTCACACACCGATGGCAGTGAGCTACCATGCAAGGTGCTGGCCTGACCATCGGGAGCAATTTGGGGTTCAGTGTCTTGCCCAAGGACACTTCGACATGCAGACTGGAGGAGCCGGGGATCGAACCTCCGATCTTTTGATTAGAGGACAACCCACTCTACCTCCTGAGACACAGCCGCCACTTCAGTTTGTTAAAACAGCCCAGTATTTAATATTACTATCAGTTATGAAACGTATTAAAAAAAGCTTATTTTCCATGTCTAGGTCAAGCTGTATCTATGATATAAAATCCACAAATATATTGTGTATCTGTGACAACTCATATAGAGCATGATATTTTCCATCAATCTCTGTGAGAATTTTATCACAATGTCACTTGGATTTCCAGAAAAGCCCCATCAGCTAGAAAATGTCATCTCAAACCTATCAAATGCTGTGTGGGTTCTTCAATAGTAAATTAAATTAGCCTCACAATTGGCAAAGACCCTGCTACTGTCAGTCACAGTCAGACGTCCAGATCAACAGATTGTGTATCACCCTGGCTCTTAAGTAAATTTCTTGAGGATCAAATTTTTTCACAATGTAGTGCCATCATTATTTTAGTAACATGTGACTTTATCCCCTACCATAGACCTACATTTGAACTACATTTTGCATTATTGGAAAATGTTCTATTCAGCCTTACTGAATGGCTATGGGTGCATATGGTGCTGTAGTTGTATCTTCAATCTCGCCCTTTTCCATCTGCCGAATCCTCCAGTCAGGATGGGATCTCTGTTCTGCTCTGGATATCTGTCAGCCACCACAGAGGTCCAGAGGAAGAGAACACATAGCGCTGACTTCAGTATCTATGCTGCCATCAATACAAGTAGGATATAAAGCTCCGTTCTATTTGTATCAAATCACATGAAAAGGTATGATGGACTTTGTTTTAGATAATGCTGCTCCTTAGAATTTTGGAAAATAATAATTGAATATACCAAAAAAAAACAAAAAAAATAGATTCGCCATTAATGTATGTTTTTTAATGTATGTTTTTTTTTTTTACTTTTACTGGTAAGTCATTTTCTTAAGTTTTCTTAAGCGCCTTTACCACAGATATAGAATTCAAAGCAAAGTTTCAGAAATTAATTAGTAATTCATTTAATTCAAGACTGCTTTCATTTGTTCCACAGTGGAGTAACAATAAGGGGGAAACAAAGTAACAATAAGGGGGAATAACAAGACGGAAGCAGTTATTAAAACATTTTATATGAACTCCAATAGACCATAGGTCATCTTGTTTGGCTACACCTCTGCTATAGAGAGGACAGTGCCTGGAGACAAATAAAGTAGTTTCAATCAAAGTGCTCAATCAATTTAGATCTCAGCTAAAAAATAAAAAAAAAACTGGTGATACCATACACAGAAGACATTAACAAATGGCATATTTTCCAAATGAAATTCAAATGTACTGTAAAAATCAATGCCACGCCATTATTTCTGAAGATATTTGTTTGATATCCTTACATGCCTATGCAATCTTAATAAAAAAAAACAGCTAGCCCATGCTGATGATGATTGTTAACCTCAAAACTCTGTAGTACATTACATTACATTACATTCAGACACTTTTATCCAAAGCGACTTACAATAAGTGCACTCAACATAGGTAGGCAAGAGAACTACTAGTGACCAGAAATCGTAAGTGCATTTCCTTCCTACAAGCATCTAAGAGCAGAACCAGTGCTAAGGTAAAAGTGCAATAAGTTAGCTACCTACGTTTTATTTAAACAAATGAGACATATAAGTGAAGACAAATAAGCAAGTGCTAAGAGGAAGGGTCAGGGTAGTGTTTCTTGAAGAGGTGGTTTTCAGCCTGCGGTGAAAGATGGGCAACGAGCCAGCGACTCTGCTGTCCTGACATCAGTGGCGGAGCCAGGCAATTTTCAATGGGGTGGCCAGGATGGGACCAGTGGTCATTTTGGGGTGGCACAGAAATCACTATTATATGAACATAAAAATGCGTCTAACTAGAAGGCACCTACAACACATAACTCTACATTATTTGGAATTCAGGCAGTGGTGGAATAGATCAAATAATATTCAGTGTATCCAACATTGTTTTCTTATTCCTGCAGGTAAAGTAACAAAGAAGCTTACACTATAGGGACAAAGTACAAGTGTCCCAAGCTACAGAGTATTACTACTGTTCTGAGAGCAGATGTTCATCATCTTTTACATTTGAGGTCTGTTTCACAAACTGGCCCTCTGAGCTAGCACTAAAAAAGTAAACTTCTTATTCTTATTATAATTCTTATTATAATTATTCTTATTCTTAAACGTATTATTCATTGTCAAAACACAAATTATATAATTGCAAAAACTCTATAATGCCAACATTATACTTATTACAAAGGCAATAATGTATTTTCTTTTTGATCCACCTGTCTCAAACTAATGCTCAAAGGCAATAATATTTCCCCGTCTGCAACATATACATGACATGACTGTGTCACGCATTCAGCTTACAACAGCTGTATTCTGCTATTATTATTGTTGTTATTATTGTGGTTTGTAGCAAAGCGATTCACAAAACCATCTAAGGCCAGGGACTGTGCTCGTCTAGACTCCACACTTAAACTTTGCTAAATAGATACAGTCGAAAAGCAATCTTCCTTC
Source organism: Hoplostethus atlanticus (assembly GCA_034670405.1). Taxonomy (NCBI): domain Eukaryota; kingdom Metazoa; phylum Chordata; class Actinopteri; order Trachichthyiformes; family Trachichthyidae; genus Hoplostethus; species Hoplostethus atlanticus. The sequence goes on from JAXDDX010000051.1 coordinate 257,985, forward strand.
TGATATTATTAGCTTACATGTAATCATTTGCAGTGTTGGGCAAGCTACTTGGAAAGTGTAGTGAGCTAAGCTACAAGATTTATTTTTACATTGAACCAACTTCATTCCAAGTCACTGCTGATCAGTCAAACAGATAGGCAGGCAAACAATATTCAGTTCAATTGTTTATTAAATTAGTGTTTGAGGTCTTGGAAGTTGAGAGCAGCTTCTCCTTGGGGTTGCACAGTGAGCACCTGAACGCATCACTTTTCTCTGTTGTTTCACTTAAACTCATGTATTAGCTCGAGGTCTGTATTCGCCTGCAGCAGACAAGTCGCAGGCATCAGTCCAAGGATTGGTACGTGATGTCACCGTCATACGGAAGTGCTTCTGTCGGCTACACATACAGGTCCGTGTATGGCGATGACGTCACTTACTGATCCTTAGCAGTTTTATTTCAGACCAGCAGAAAGCTCCGCTGCGCTTCAGCTTCAGGAATGCTTGGGGAAATGTAGCTTGTGTGGACGCTACCGCACTACTTGATCAATAAAAGAGCTTCGATACTGAAAAGTTATTTGATTCAGAAAACAGCGACGCTACTGAGAAATGTAGTTAAACTAGTAACGCCGTAGCGACGCTACTGCCCAACACTGATCATTGGGTGGTTTACTGGACTTGCCAGTTGTAAAGTCAAGTCTCCAGAGACACTCGCGCACTAAGATGCATCCCAGGTGTGTTGCGGCTGTACAGAAATGGTTCCGCCTCTAAAAGAAACATTATTCTGCCCAAGAAAAATGCCCCCAAAAGGCAATTACGACTGGGGTGGCCAATAGGGTGGCCAGGCTTCAGTCCACGGTGGCCACGGCCACCCCTTGCCACCCCGCAAATCCGCGCTTGCCTGACATCAGTGTGGAGTTCATTCCACCACTGTGGGGCCAGGACAGAGAAGAGCCGTGACCGTGTAGATCGTAGTTTAAAGCGTCAGTGTTTGAAGAGCAGATCACACTACAACTGTATACGCAAGCACACGCATGTACACATACGCAGACACACTCTGTATCATGTATATTACAATATGTTTATATGTTTATGTGTTATGTGAGTATTTTGGTTGCTGAAGCAATTTATCACCATGGAACTTTGGCACCACAGGCGTTATTTCTATCATCTCACCACTTCACCACTGTCCTCTGAGGGTATATGTGCTATCAGATAGTGTGATAGCATAGACCATTATGTAATGCTTTTCATATGCTCTCCTCTTTCTTTATGAGAGTAGTAGTTCTAGTTATTCACATCCTCACTTTTTTCCAAAGGATAATATATACACTAAAATCACTTTTCAGCTGAAAAATTGTGTAGCTGGGCATGCTGTAGTAAAACACCTCAATCATGCTGGTACGACTGTCATACTATTGAATTTACAGTGCATACTGTATATGATCAATTTGTTGTCTGCAGAAAAATCATTGCTTCATACTCCCTCTAGTGGTTTTCCCACCCATTAGCACAACTTGGACTGCTGCATCTTTTGCTTTACATTGTTCAAACATGCTTTTATCCCGACCCTATGAACTATGAACTTAGAACCAGAACATCCATTTAATCATTTTTTTTGTCTATAATGGCCTTCAATAATTGCATCGTATAGCCTACACATGTACTAGGCATTGTAAGACTCCAAACTGGTGGAAAATGTAGCATCAAGTTGGAGGTAGGTGTGATGTAAAGGGCTTTGGTTTCTTTGATCATACTCATCTTCAGGCGTTTTCTGATGACGCTTGTTTGAAATGAATGCCCAGCCCATCAGTTAGCATCACACCCAGAGAAAAGAACCACAGATGTAAATGTTCCATTCAACTAGCCAATCACTTTGTGTGTGTCCTTTAATGGAAAAGTTTGTCTGCTCATCACAATTGACATATGTGAAGAAGACCTGTTTCGCTGTCTTTCAACTCCAGACCATCATCAAACATGGGCAGGCTGTATATTGTTCTGACCGTTCTCCTAGGTAATCTTTTGGTAAATGTATTAAATTATTGGGGATTCAATTTAAATTCTTAGGCTTCACTTTGACAATGAATTCATATCTACATTTTCAGTGTTGTAGTGTTCACTAATAACCTACATCTATTGTAACATTCAGTTCTATAACGCTATTCATATTCACCCTGCGTGATTGCTTTCATATTCCAGGTGCTGTTTTCTCTAGTCAGGATGGGATCTCTGGTTCAGAGTTATACCTGACAGCCAGACCAGGAGACAACATCACTGTCTACTGTGACTGCAAAATTTCAGCTGGGGTATACATTGTGTGGTACAGGAATTGTACTCATGCGAACCAGCCTTCTCTTGTTCTGAGAACACACTTTGACAATACTGCCTGGACAATTCCTTTCCCTCGTTTTGATTTTGTGAAGAATGAAACCACTCCATCCTATGACCTACTGATCAAGAGCATCACTGATTCTGACCAGGGCCTTTACTACTGTGGAACTGAAGAGATCGATGTGGTGGATGAGCAAAAGATTACTCAAAAACAAGTTTACAAATATGGCAATGTCACCACATGGATCCTATTCAGTAAGTATTCTGGTCTGAGACCATTTTTCTCGATTTATGCATTGAATTTGACCATGTGTCTAACTAAGAACTAAGAAATGTACTCTTTATATTACTGATGGAGGTGGTCAGCCATCAAGATGCAAAATCCCTCATTATTGCTGTTCCAACATGTGTAAGAATATTAGTTGCATCACAGCATCCTGTGTGGCTGAGATCATTGGGTGAATTAGAAGGTCCTGAGGTCAAATCCAGAGCAAAACAATCAAAAATATAGAATCATACAATAACAACAGTAGTTAAGGATCCCTGCCAAATGAGAGACCTACTGGATCCGAAGTGTAGTGGGTCATCAAACATTTTCCATTTATTTTTTCTTGTGCATGTTAGGCTTAACTCATAAAAAAGGCTTCTACATAGAAAAAGGTTTGTCATTACACCTATTACAGGAATAAGCTATAGAACATTTTAATAATTTAATTTAAAAGAGGATTATTATGTTTTTTTTTGTTTACTCTACATAAAAAAGCATAGACCAGTTATTACCAAGACTTCAACAAACATGAATCTAAAACAAACATCAAGGGCACTGGTAATCATGGGAAATAGAGGAGTACTTTAAGGGACCCCAGGCTGGAAAAGGCCCTTTAAGAGAGGCAATGTCGATACTGCACAATATTAAAAGCATTACGTATGGAGTCGAGAATATCTAGCAGGACTGCCGGTAACTATTAGATCATAGTGAGTTATTGCCACATGATGAAAACCACATATGTCCACAAAATCCTTTTCTAATGAATAAAAAAAACATGGGTTTCATGGCTCCTGGATTTTCCAAATTAACACATTAAAGATGACCATACATAGAGAAAATGAAAACAACACACTTAAACAGTTAATCCACATATCTTTGTGTTTGGTCCAGATTCCAGTATCTCTGAGCCTCCCCACCCTGGTTGTGGTCTGTGTTGGGTGCTGCTGTACACTCTGTGTCCAGCCTTTGCTGTTCTCTCCTGCCTCCTCTCCTCGGTTTTGCTTTACCACCTCTGCCAGAGAACAGGTAACTATATCTCACACTTATTCACTCAGTCCTTTCTTCTGCCATTCATTCATTTGCTTTGGCAATATACTGTACGTATCTTCTCTGTTGTTTTCTTATTTGGCTTTAACATATTCTCTAAACAAATATGTAATATTTGATCACTTCAGATCAGTACTCGTCTAGTAAGGTGCTCTATGCAGTTGGGTGCTGTGGTCTAATGATGTGGTCTGTATTCATTTCTGCAGCTAAAGAACGTCAAGGTCACCAGAAAAGACCCGACGAGGAAGGAAGAAGAGGGAATCAGGTAACAATTAACAACATTTATCAGTCTTCATGTGTGTTGGTAGGCATGTTGTTTTATCCCTCATTTGCTACAGCCATGTCCCATTCAAAGAAAAGTGTTTAATAGTGCAATTGTAAATAGTAGTATTTAGTAATAAAACAGTACATAATCATGATTCTAAATTACAAATGTCAAATTGTCTCTTAGGATGACGATGGATTGTGTTATGCTGCACTGGATATCCGTCAGACATCACGGAGGCCAAAGAAGAAGAAAGACCAGAGCTCTGACTTCAGCACCTATTCTGCCATCAATACTAGTAGGATTTAAAGGGCCCACCAGTTTGATATAAATATATTAAATGGTATAATAAATCGATGAGTATTGGTGTCCATAGACGATTCTGTCCTCGAGCCTCTTAGGATCATGATGGATTGTGGTTATGCTGCACTGGATATCTGTCAGACATCACGGAGGCCAAAGAAGAAGAAAGAAAGACGATATAATTCTCAAATAATTCCAATGCTGAGATATAAAGAAAACATTTCTCAGGCCATGAAGATTTTTCATTGTGTTCATTTATTTAGACACATTTTCAACATTGATGCTGAAGTTTAACAGCACTGATTTTGTATTACATATGCAATAAATATGAAATATATTATTAGCGTTATTAATTATTAATTATTTGCTTATCATTGTCATAACAGTTGGAAAGCATATGCATGCTTGCTGAAATGTACTTGCTTTTTAAGTTGTGGGCTAATAATATACAATAACATCAAAGATAATAAAAGGCTTTCTATGTGTTTGGCAGCTTATTTTAAACATATGATGAAATTTCTTGGCCAGATAAGCATGAATTCTGAAGAACATATTTCAATAAACTGAAAAAATAACGTCTGATTGTATTAAATAAAACTGATTTTTGTGATGGCTCCTAAAGTCACTGCATTCAGAAATTGTCCTTAAGAAAATGGAAGCACACAAAAATAGTAGCACAATCAAATATTTTTTTTTTCTGAAATGTGCATTGTTTTTGTTGATACATCTTACATTAGGAAACAATTCCATTCACATAACACTTTTGTTGATGGCGGCTCACATTTGTTAAACACTCTTATTATTACTTAAAATTATATTCTTAAAATATTTTTATTAACACCTTGTTGCCTATATTGTACATAATTATAGATACAAATACAAACTATTTAACTAACTACTATCCTTTTTAACCTCTGGCTAACAATAACTTAATTATTAATTAACTAATGGTTTAATTTCAAATAAAGTCTGATTGCATTTAATCTACTACATTATATATACATAAACATATACATATATGCATATATTGCAATTCTTTACAGTATTCATTTTTATAAACAGGGTATTGATTAAACATGTATAACAACTAAAAACAAGTTTTAGTTTTAAGGCAGTCCACAGTTTAAGTGTGGTTGGTACATCCTGTCAGTTACGCCGCACTGATTCTGTAACCCAGAGAGGGAAGTTAAAGATAGTGTGCAACAGCATCAGAAAGACCCACAGCATGTCTTTTGATGAATAGAACAACACCATAACTTTATTGACCATGATCTTTTGATAGAAGCATGGTGTCACAGCTAAGCATTTTCGTATACACAAAATGAAAGAGGCAGCAGCATGACAGCTCAACCTATGCATTACACACTGCCTGATCATATAAGACCAGACCACAAGTCAAGTCAAGTTTATTTATACAGCCCTTTATCACAAACAAGCCTCAAAGGACTTTAGGGCCCTAACTAGGTCAGACTGTTTTATGACACAATCAATTATCATTAATATGTTTAGAACAAAAGTACATGAAAACAGTAACAGGTAGAAGGGACTGAAAGGATTTAACAGAGAGGACATAGCAAGCCTTCGTAATCTGCCTAAGGTAGCCTAACATGGCCGGCACCACCAGCCTCTGTGAAGACAAGGAAAAACTCCCAGAAAAACCCTATAGGAGAAAAAATGGAAGAAACATTGTGTGGGGCAATTCAAAGAGGCATCCCCCCCACCAGGAAGGCTGGGTGTGCAATAGATGACAAATTATAACGCATGTCATGCAGTTCTGGGTGTACAGCTCTGTCTTACCATTGTATTTTTCTGTGAATTACTTTGGACTATCCACACTGTTTGTGGCATGAACCACAATCCATATGGCTTCATTCTTGTTCTTTTCATCATGTAGAATTACAGTAGATTGGATGCAGTTTAGGTGTTTTGTTTCACTCGACAGCTTAAAGAACAAATTAAAAATTGATCAAATGTACAGAATCCTGTAGATGGACAGCCTCCTTGTTGCTGTGATTGCAATCTACTGCAGGTTCATTTTCAAAGAATCTGTTGATTGAAATTGATCTTTTACCTTTTTGTTAGATGACTGTTAGTCATCACTAACGTGATCCTATATGTTTATCTTGTTAGCATCACTCTCTAATGTGACTGGAAAATGTCAACTGTTATTCAGGAACTGCCCTCATAAGAACCAGTCTACTATTGTTATTTCTTCTGTAGTTTACCAATATAGTTCTGATCCAATTCATGTTGACCTCATACTGTAGGCCCATTTTGAGCTGATTCTGATACAGAGAAATTGAAATAGTGCCAAAATAATGAAGGTGTTCCATAGAAATATAACGCAAATGCCAAAACGGATGCCTTAACTCATTCACTAAGCCCCCCCTTTCTACGAATTTACAGCACAATACAGACTTGACAAAAAGTTTAACCTCAGCCACATCATGAGGCACATGTGATCACTATGATACACAGGAAACCCACACTGACAAACAGGCCCTTGTACCACTGCAGAGCTCAACATGAAGCTACAGATTAGTGGCATGCAGCTTCACCATGCTCCTCCTGTAACCTATCTTAGATGCTGAGAACACAACTCATACATATAGACTATACAATATACAAATAGAAAATAGATAAAATGTTTTACCTGATGTTCATTTGTCAAAATTTAAAAAGCACAGACGGTCACAATATTCAACAATGAGTTTTATTTTCAAGGTGTTGATTTCTTTCAAATGGTGGATATCTCATTTTGGAGTGAAACTCTTCAACTCTAAAGCGATATGGCATGTAAAGCCCACCACTGTTTAGAATGTATCATCTCTGCAGCAACCACAACTACAGGATGCTACTGTGGATTTCCGGTGGATTTCTGAGTCTAGCTCATTTCAGTAACAATATTGTATCTTTGTGAATTCTAGAGATATTTTTAGCCCCCAAACCATCTGTTTAATGTGTGTTAGTGCGCTGTGTTTGCAAAGAAGGTTACATGCACAGATTTCCAGATACCAATCTCAGTCAAGGTCATATTAAAGAGAAGCTGTTCATGTGCATCACCGTATCCCAATCACAAACATCCTGTGTACATGAATAAACAAAGTATTCTGAAGAACAACTCAAGAATAGCTCATCTCACATAGACCACAAAAACAATGTGAGGTGTTTGGATGCCTCAGTATCTCAATCAGGTTTCTCATCATTTTGATGTTTTTCCAAGTGAATGTAAATTGGATATGTTGTTTAAATGTTACATTACATTTCTAGAATGGTAAAATATGAGTGCTTAATGATATCTCAATATTAATGTGTATGTAACTCACTGTCAAAGTGTCAGTCGGACACCACTACTGTTTCTTTCTACCTGTCACACTGCTGCATGGTCTCTGACGACCTGAAAGTAAGAAAAGAGATAGAACAAATAAAAAAGTACAATCAACAGCTGCTGCCAGACACATTTGTCCAGTAATTTGTTGTGGTAAACACAACAGGTCCATAGCAGGTGCCAGATACCTTAATGAAATTATGTAGCTTTCATTTTGTAGGAACAAATATTGCTTCTTTTTCAATATGAAACTTGTAACGATGTGTCTTTCCCTTGAAAGTTTGACCTCAGTTTGTTATTGATTTTCATGCATTTGTGTTGTTTCTAAGTGATTTATCAAGTGTATAACATTTGCTTTAGAGAGACCACTAGAGAAATGTAAAGAAAAAGAATCAGATCCGACCCTTGACTGTCCTGTGTATGATCTGCATGAGATCTGGTCTGAGTTGTCTCCTGTTGGTTCTGTCCAGAACTGTTCTCCTGTTCTCCTCCTGGGTCAGAACCATGCAAAGTGGGTCATCATTTGGATTAGTCATTTGTCTGTTTTATTCTAAGAGCGGCTTTCCTTTGTTTCTTCTCTATTTCTGTTGGCATAAAATGGACGATTATGTGTTAAATGATTTTAGATATTATCAATTTTGTATTTTACAACTTAAATTAAAATAAAATAAAATAAAGTTGTTTTTAACAACCTTACACATTTATATATTATCTATCAATGATACCTTATTTAGGAGACACTTGGATCTGAGAGTACTTCAACTTGAAAAGGACAACGTTTTCTTTGGTTCTCCATGTGCTGGGACAAAAAGAGGAGAATGGAAAGAAAGTAGAATCTGAACAACCATTCTAGCTTCTAGTGAAACTCGCCTGACCTCTAGTGGAAACGTTAAGTAATACATCAAAAGACCATCAGTGCAGGATTGACCCCAGGAGGCTTTCTCATGCTGCCAACCACCCCACGTTGAATTATGCTGTACTATCCTGATTATAAATTCACTGTGGCTTCTCAAAATTATGATAAAGAATTACCTTGCATTATGGGTACTGATCAGCCCGCTGTGCTGTGTGAAAAAAATCAAAATCCCTGGTGGCACAAGCAAAACAACAATTGGACCAAAGGACTTCCTAGAGATCTTTGGCTGTATTCATACAATAAATCTAATTTTAACCCTTTGTGGCACAGTTCTGATTTTTCCATGTCTGCCTAAACAAGGAGTAGATTCTGTATGGTTTCTCTTGGTTTAGGCAGCCATTAGAAGATCCGATTTGTGGTACCAAGGGTTAAAAGATCTTGCCAATAATATTTAAGTTCACTTTTATAAAACAAAATAACATCCCCTAATTTGACCACCATGTCCACATTTATTTCCAAAGAAAAAAGACAAAAGACAGCATTTTATTAAATATTCCTGAAACGCTTCCATGACACTGAAAGAAAATAAATGTATAAGACATAATGAAACAAATATCTTTTCAACAGGCAAGTTAACTTTCTGAATTGTTGATTGAATTTTAAGAAATTACTTGAGGCACTGACTTCAAGCCTGTAAACAATTAAAGTAAACAAGAAATCTTCCAAATTATCAAAAAAAAAGCATACAAAATATGGATCTAACTGCACTCAATCAGAATTATATCCACTCAAAATGCTTAAAGTCAGAAATCAGCTGTACGCCATTCTTTAACTACCTATACTGCTATCTCTATTAACCAAAGCCCAGTGATTTTACCAAGCAAACACTTTATAAACTCAAATAACTATTGGCAAAAATGAACCAAAAACTTCTCAATGAAACTAAATACAATATTTCCTCAGAGCAGGACACATTTTTTCTTCCTGAAGTAGATTTTTCAATTAGAGGTTTAAATTTCATTTAAGTGTGGCTTCTGTTAGACAGAAGCATAACCTCTGTTCTAATACTGTTTAATGCTTCAACCATAAGCAAGGCATTAAAAATCTACATCTAAGATATATATAGTACCTATTATCAGTCTACTTAAGGCTTAATAACAGAGACAAAATTTAGCTTCATATATAAAATATGTTATATCAAAAAATAGCTCAAACTCTTCATTGAGAGTTTATTATCAATCACTACCATCATGTGCCATTAACTTAAGTTTACAAATATATTTTCTTCACATCTCGTCCAGACTACATAATTCATGTGTGACATCTTCTATCACGGTTCCATCACCGCTTTGAAACAAACTGATAGTAATATCCATATGCTCCATATGTTCTTTGTCTCTATTGCTTCATTTCATTTTAATATCCAGGCACCACTGATTTTGAAAACCTCCAGCCTTAAGACATGAGGATGCCTTCTGAAAAATATTCATGTCCTTTTACTTTTAGGTCTCACCAATGAGGTTCCAAACCTCCAGAAATTTCGTAGTTCGTAGTAAAAAAGGATTTCTCTCAGCTGACTGTCAGAGTTTCTGAAGGCCACTTTGAAGCCTCTCTGAAGTTGACTCTTTTTTTCTTTTTAAAAAGGTTCTTGAGCTTTAAGGATTTCTTGCCCTTCTCTTTATCCTTGATCCTCTGCTGTCCAATTTCCGGCAGTGATGCAGTCAGAGACGGGATGGCGATCCTTGGTGGTGATAATGATGGCTCCGCCTCTGCTAGCAGCATGCTCTGGGGCAAGTTGGGTGTTGAGGCAGAGATGTCACCGAGGCTGGTCGGGGTTGCAGCCATGGAGGTGCAAGACTTCTCCAGGATTCCATCGTACACAAGCTGGCTTAATGGACCAGCAGTGTAAAGGTCTGATGATGGTTTGCATGGCACCAGGGAGGTTATGGTAAGGTCTGGCTGTCCCATCCGACCTGGAGATGAACTCGATTCAGATGCAGCAAACTCTTCCCTTAACATACTTTGTTTAGGTGTTTCCATGGCAACATCAACTCTGTCCCAGAAGATTTTTCCTGTGGGCGTGTCTATGGAACTGTCAATCTTATCTCTTGGTTTTCTTCTTTTGAGAGAGCCAGCAGACATCTCGAGTTCATCTCTCAATGTCCTCCTTGCTGAAGATTCTAAACCAAACTCCTGCTTCTCTCTGGAGACCTTACAGGAGGGAGTATCTATGAGTGCTTCCATTTTCTCTCTAGGTAGCATCTTTCTGGAGGCACTGTCAGTAGAATACTCCAGCTCATCTCTAGATATCTTTCTTGCTGGGGTTCCAACAGTATCAATGATTTTGTCCCTTGATAATGCTCTCACAGAGGAATCAAGTTGATATTCTCCTTTATCCCAAGCTATATGTCTAGAACCTGTGTCCAAAGATAGTGCCATTGAATCCCTGGTAATCTTCCTTGATATAGAGTCAAACGGAAGCTCAATTTCATCTCGTAGCTTCTTTCTTGAGGCGCTGTCCATCGAACCCCCCATCATATTTCGTGATATCTTCCTAGTTGCCACATCTGTTGATGTTTCTAATTCATTCCGAAGCATCTTTCTAGCTGTAACATCCAGCGGCAAACCACTTCTATCTCTGTGTGTATTCCTTGAAGCAGTGTCCATCAGCACCCCAATTGGATCTCTCTCTATTTTCCTAGCTGCAAACTCTGCTGTGGCTTCCAACTCATCACAAAGCCCCTCTGTAGCTGGAGCATCCAATGAAACTTCACTTCTGTCTCTGGATGTCTTCCTTGAGGCAGTTTCCATCAAAGACTCCTCTTTGGACATCACCACACTAGGAGTTTCCATAGAAATATCCAAGGCTTTATCTTTCACCATCTTCATGCTGGCAACATCTGCAGAAGCTTCTAGCTCTTCTATGGAGATCTTGCGAACTGGAGACTCAACAGAAGCTTCTAATTCTTTATTGCAGGGCTTTCTAATGGGGCTGTCTGCAAACAGCTCCATTTCATCACGATAGATCTTTCGAGAAGAGGAATCCATGGTGGAGGAGCTTGGAAACATTCTGTCTGGAAACATCTCCTGTGAGTCTCTGTCAGTGAGAGAGAGGAAGGAAAGAAAGAGGGAGGGGGGGAAGGAAGGAAGGAAGGGAAGAAAGTAAGTTGCTATCAATACACGCATCATTCATAAAAACAGACATAATATGGGTGTCTAAAAGTTGTGGGCTGGGAGACGTACAGTCTTTTCTGAGGGTTGGGGAAGAGCCCCTCTTCTTCCTCAAAGCAAGGGAATGGAGCTTGGATGGGGATGAGAAGGTCAGGGTCTGAGGACATCATGGAGGCTGAAGGCTGGGTGATGACCCCGGAACGACGTGAACGGCATATGGTGGAACCCCGAGTCCGAGGAGAGCGCTTCAATGGTGGAACTGGAAGAACGCCAAAGGTGAACCGATCAGTGAAACTGTTCAGTTACAATTTTGTCCTCTTGACTGCATTAATATTTACATCATTAGTCTTACTAATATGTGATTGATTTAGATGTATTTCGGTCATTGTATACCATAATAACAGATGAGCATGGGTTTGTGCAGTGAAATTAATAAATCTTGCTACTTCATTAAATTAAAAAAAACAGAAAAAACAACACAAAATGTCATAGACAGAAAAGGTGTAGGCTGAAGCCTCAGCTTATTATGCCTACCCTTCATACATTACAAACATTTACCCTGTCTCAGTACCCACAATCGAAGAAAAGGGGGGGGTTCACAACAAAACTAAACCAAAGTATACACATATGTTGTTCAATAATGTTCACTCCATAGTAAACATAGTAAACAAATATATAAATATAATGGACAGTGTCCAAAATGACTATTATCATCAACTTTGACACAGCAGTGATGATCGTTGTCATTACAGTAACTGTCAGAAACTCATCATTCTTGTTACTAACCTGGCATCTGTGGCATAACGGGAGGAGCAGGGTCTTCTAATAGATCCTCCATAGATCCATGGACTGAGCTGTGGCATGAGCAAGATGGCTGGGCAACCTTGGTCAACCCCTGTACATTGGGGTCTGAGTAGAGTTTAGCAGTAAGGTTTGCCAGGCCAGTATTCCTGAGGATGGGGAATCCACAAAGACGTTCAATCTGCTGCCAACGGTGGAGTCGCTCTCGTAGGCAGGCTGTCACCTCAGACAAGGCATTTCTGTAGGAGATGCAAAGGTGTAAGTGAGCTATAGTATGTGTTACATATTTACAGCAACAGCTAAAGTGTGACTCACTTTGCCTCCAGGATCTTGTGGTCAACCTGGTCCAGACAGGAGCTGTGAGCCACATGGAGGGTCCCCAGCACAGAACTCCTCTTCTTTTTAATCTTCTCTGCCTGGAAACAGTACATATAGGGTAGGTTGATAGGTTGGTAGGTAGGTAGGGAGGTCAGTCAGTCGGTCAGTAACTAGGTAGATAGATAGATAGATAGATAGATAGATAGATAGATAGATAGATAGATAGATAGATAGATAGACTGCTCATGATTTTGGATTATTCCGTGTATCTGTCCCTTCTTCCTGCATTACCTCTTCCTTGGCGATGCCAAGCTGTAGTTCAGCGCTTTGCTTCTTGACATTGTAGTACTGGACCTCCACCTCATGGGTCAGCTGCAGCCACAGCTGGAGGACCTCTGAGGCAGACCAGCTAGCCTGCATGTCCTTCTCTGCCTGCTTCAATGCTCCACGAACCTGGAGGATAGCACCAGTCAAACATTAGAGATCAATATATTGAAGAATTACGGATAATTGCAGTCAACTATTTCTTCTATTTGATTTATTATGTGTCAAACTCTACATGCGGATTACTTGAAGTTCTAATCTATTCCAAATGTGGTAGAAACATGTCAAACATTTTATGGAAAGGCACATTGCCTCTATGCTTTAGCTAAAGTCATGTTTCTTATGGGAGGCTGAACAATTCACAAGCCTGTGCAAAGTAGACACCGCATGAGAGATACGTCCAGTTAACAAGACACCGCCTATCCAGTTATCCTGCGCCACCCAGCTGGGTAGAGCAACATGTCCAGTTGGGTAGCCCTGGCTATATTTACATCAGGTCTTTAGAATCATAGGGATTCTTGAACTTTGTATTCACAGTGCAATAATAATGTGCTTTCAGAGTGTTAATGCATGACAGCATCTATTTAATTTAATTGGTATAATATGGTGGAAGCCTCGCCGGAACAAATCCTCAAATACTGAAATCCTCCACCATGTCTTGGGTGGAAAATGTGCCTGACCTCATTATTTATTGTTTCATTTTCTGGAATGGGTGATGACAATGCAGTGTCAATTGAAGTTAAAACTTCATATTGGTTAAAATGCCCTCAATAATAGAACGAGCCCTTCCCGACATTTTGACATAGCGCGGGATAAAATAGTCAAACTGAAAGTTAAGTTCAAGTGCAGTCACGGATGTGGTCACTTAATATAACTAATAACTAAATAATATAACTTTGTTAAACTTTTTTTTTTTTTTTTTTTTTTTTTAAATAGACAACGTAATTGTTCAATTACACATTCTTGTGTTTTATTGCTTTAGTCAATACAAAAAATATATATATAATTTTGTTAAAGATAAAAATCCAGCAGATATAATCTTAATATAATATAAAAAAATATATATACACCATATTATACCAATAAAATAAAATAGATGCTGCCATGCATAACACTCTGAAAGCACATTATTATTGCACTGTGAATACAAAGTTCAAGAATCCCCATGATTCTGTGAGTCTACGAACTGTGTATGCGGTGTCTACTAACTGGTTATGTGGTGTCTAGTAACTGGATATGTGGTGTCTACTAACTGGGTATGTGGTGTCTACTAACTGGGTATGCGGTGTCTAGGTAACTGGATATGTGGTGTCTACTAACTGGGTATGCGGTGTCTAGTAACTGGGTATGCGGTGTCCTAGTAACTGGACGTATCTCTCATAACTGGGTATGCGGTGTCTACTTTGCGCAGGCTTTTGAATTGTTCGGCCTCCCATAGTTTCTACCTGCTCCAGCTCTTCCTCCGCATATCGGAGACGACTGAGTTCACTGACAGCCCCCTGCCTCAGCTTGTACAGGACGGTGGGCC
>JAXDDX010000051.1:2242500-2360000 GCA_034670405.1 Hoplostethus atlanticus
GACACTGCTGACATCATTCACTTATTCAGCCATCCATCCATCCATCCATCCATTAATTTATTGATTCATTTTTTAATTATTGTATTCTATTACTCATCCATCCATTTATCTATCCATCTATCCATCCATCCATCCATCCCACCATTCATTCATTCATGTTTCCCCCGTTCCATCTATCATTCATAGTTAGGCGATACTACTACTAGGCCTTTGATGATGTGAGGGGGGTGTTAGGTTACAGCTAATGACTGAGTCTATCTGACCGCCTCAATCTTCAGGTTGGAAGGAGGCGTGTGCACGTAAGTATGTGTGTGTGTGTGTGTGTGTGTGTGTCTGCGGTGAGGCGGTGAGAAAGAGAAAGACAGAGAAAGACACAGGGAGAGGAAATGTTCATATTACCTATACGGATGTGTAGTCCTTTTGAGTAAACTAGTTAGTGAAAAGAAACAAAAACACTAAAGTCACCCATAATTTTGACAGCGATCAGCAGTTCAATAAACCACTCACATAAAACAACAGATGTCATTGTTGTTTTATGTGAGTGGCTGTTGCCACAAATGACAATTTCAATTTGGAAGGTCGAATGTTGAAATTCTGCATGCTGCAAGTTGCAAGTTATGAAAATCTATCCAATATAGGAGTGGCCGTGCAGACATGAGCAACAGTGTGTGCATGTGTTTGTGTGTGTGTGTGTGTGTGTGTGTGTAGGGATGTGGAACTATCTAAAATATGACTTAA
Organism: Hoplostethus atlanticus; assembly: GCA_034670405.1. Taxonomy (NCBI): domain Eukaryota; kingdom Metazoa; phylum Chordata; class Actinopteri; order Trachichthyiformes; family Trachichthyidae; genus Hoplostethus; species Hoplostethus atlanticus. The sequence continues at coordinate 2,243,239 of JAXDDX010000051.1, forward strand.
TGGTTTCACTTGGAACCATCACCATGCAGTTTCCCAACTAGGCCCAGCGCTGGCCTGCCTAAATGCCATAGACACCAGGGGCAAGCCGTGTTCATTATGATCAACCCACCAACCACGACAGCCTGTCAAGACTAATTTGATGATGAGCACCTCCCTCGGAGAAAAGCTAACAGGGAGCGCCTGCAGTTATAGAGAATTAGGAACTATTGTTACTGACATTATGGTCAATAACAGATTAGGATCCATTTAGCGTGAAGACCACATGCAAGCAATTGGCTCATAACTCTGGCTAAGAGCCTATTAGGCCATAGCCACAAGTGACATCACTGTCTACTCAACCTACCCCTAATACCCAGAAACCCATGGGGCTTAGTGTGTATCTGTCTGTGTGTCTTTGTGTGTGTGTAGATGTCTGTGTAGATGTTGATGTGTGTGTGTGCGTGTGTGCGTGTGTGTGTGTGTGTGTGTGTGTGTGTGTATGTGTGTGTGTGCTGTGAGCATTATGCATCATATTATTGAGATACACACATAAACCAGCAGCCGGCCTTTTAACGTCTTATTGGGCGACCTCTGTCTGACCCCTTTGACCTTTGCTCGCTTCCAGGTAAATGGAGGAGCAGGACAGAAGCCGCTCCCCGTCCCGCAAGACCAGCCGGGTGGAGCAGGTGGTGGGGCGATGGTTGAGACGCTCACGAGATTTAGGCAGCAGGTCTCACTCCCTGGGCAGGTGAAGCTCTCTTTTTGTCTGTCTGTCTCTCTGTCTCTGTCTGTCTCCCTCTCTCTCAGAATGTGTTGTTTCTATCTGCCGACTAGTAATATATACTTACTGTATTTCATTACTGTCTCCATCTTTCTCTCTCTTTCTTTTCTCTCTTTCTTTTACTTTTACACACAAAAATGCCCTAATGCACCATAGAACTGATTGAACTGTCAGAACAAATAATAAGATGCCATTTTTTTTATAATGGATTGATTACTGCATGGCTGGTTGACTGACCGCCTGCTCTTCTCTAGAGAGAGAGTGCTCGTGGACGGGAACACAGGGGAGTCCAGCAGCTCCGACCAGAGGAACTACCCCTTTCGCTTCAACGTTCAGATCCAATGGAACGCGGACCTCAACTCTCATGGTCTCACTCTCTCCCTCCAGACCCCAATCCTGGTGCAGGACGTCACCCTAGGTAGGACAAGCGTTATCAAAAGTAGAGGGTGCCTGGGTGGTGAAGTGACGCCGATGATAGCGAACCTTGGTCAAATAGTATTTGGAAATAACGTTTAGAATTAGTTTTTATGTACTTGAAGTGCCAGGTGGCAGGGTCTTGCCAAACACAGCAGGAAAACCAGACAGTTTATACAGGAACGTATTTGAAAGTCAAATCAGTTCCTTACCTAACATTATCTGTAATGTCCTGATGCAGTAAACGTCATAAACCTGGTACTCCAAGCAGGTTGAATGAAAGTCTTCTGAGCAATCATACCGTGAGATAGAAGCACTGTTATACAGCAGGTAGGTTCATCCAAGCAGTCTGATTGGTCACAAATGGACGTATTCCAGCTTCCAGCTGTGATAATTCCTATAAAACACAGCAACCCGTGTTATATTGATTGCTATGCCAACTCTTGTGGTAATCAGGGAGTGAACTGTGTTTTCTCCTGTTTTTTACAAGAAAAACAAATCAATAAGTACATGTGTAGGTACAAAAAGTAGGTATAAAAGCAAATACCCTTGACCCCCTGTCAAATGACTTCTCAGGTATTTTTGCTATACTAACAGGAGATGCCAAGCAGCAGCAGTTCTTGTAAATGTAAACAATTAGGACCAGTACTATCATCTGATAGCAGAGATTGATATTAATTAGGAATCTGCCTTTGGTTTTCATTCATCTGAATGTCTGTTTAATCTGTCAATGCATTATTGATAGCAGTATTAAAATGTAAGCTGTGGCCAAGAACTTGACTGTGCAACATTGGCGGGTGATAAGGCAGACAGGAACACCCTCCCACCAATTATTGCCAAGTAGCAGGAACAATATAGGCTGTTGCTTTTTCCTCCAGGCCTCTCATGTTGTCCCCACAATTTATCTCTCTCTCTTGGTTCTTTTGCATGGGCCAAGTCTCCTAAGCCAGCAGTGGAGGTAGTACAGCAGACTACTGAAGACCCACACCTATGTGTGTGCGTGTGTGTGTGTGTGTGTGTGTGTGTGTGTGTGTGTGTGTGTGTGTGTGTGTGTGTGTGTGTGTGTGTGTGTGTGTGTACTAGTGAGAGAAGGAGGCTTTTTCTGCTAAATTCAGCCAGCAAGACACAGGGGTGTGTCAGTACCAGCAGATGGACATAGGCCCTGCCTGCCATGGCACGGCACCTCCTACTGGTCAAAATGTAAAACACTTACAGTATACTCTTAGTGTGTACTAGCCAAACACTGTTACAATCAAATGAGACAACCAACAGCATTATTCTTTTGCCTGTAAAACATTTTAGAATGGGAAAGGATTCCACGTCATAAAGTTTTGTATGACAGGCAGAGCTGGTGGGAAAAGAAAAAGGCTGCTGCTTAGCGGGGTGTTTGTGCATTTATGTATGCTCCATTACATCCATTAAAGTATCTATTTGGAGATAAAGAAAGAGAGAGGAGATAAATGTTGCTGAGATGTGAAAATGGCCGTGGTGATTCCAGGAATTGCAGGAATGAGAGAACTGACTATAATGGGCACCCATGCAGCACAACTCAAGAGGGCTTTAGCTCAGAACCAGAGACATTATTCTCCAGTGAGCGGTTGCTGTGGATTTTATCACATCCAAAGCAGCGCTGCGATGGTACAGACGTCAACCCAGTGCCTCAGTAATTCTCCAAAAATAGAAACCTTTTTCATCACAAATCGTGAATATGGTGCATGTTCGCAGCTCACAGTCAACTCACACAGTTTTTCGATTTCAGCATTCTGTTAGATCTGCTTCGCCGATGCCTTTCTGAATGTCATGCACAGTGCACCATGCACAGCCTCACTTCTGTTGAGCCAAATGTCTGTGGCATGTTGTTCTCTTACTGGTGTGGAGATGTTTATTCGAGTCAAATATGCAGTATTTTTAAAATAAAAACAAAAATGAAGTCTTTTTTTTCTTTAACTTCTAAAACAAACATTCTCTATGGGACATGTGATTGAGACAGCTCACAGCTAGACATCATCTCTTAGCTGTTCTTGTGATTCCTTGCTTAATTTGTTCGCAGTTATACTGACAAAATCGATAGGCTTGCTGGAAAGGCTGAATCTGTGTCTGGACATTGTGATGATAGCTATCCAGATGATGCCTCCAGGGTCTGTGCACCCACATCCATCAATGTGCATCAATGTGACAATGTGTTTATCCAGCCAACATAAAGCCCAGGAAATCTGACAATGTTTATTTTCATTTACAGAAATCTGATCTATATTCATATTCATATAACACTCCAAATACAAATTACAAAATACTCAAAAATAACTAAATACATATTTCAAATACATTTAATTGAAATACTGCTTATCTCTCTTCCTGTTTCTCCACAGAGGTATGAGAATCTGTGTCCCTCTGGTCACACACACACACACACACACACACACACACACACACACACACACACACACACACACACACTGTTGCTCATGTGTCCAATGGCCCCACTATGCCATGGCACAAAACTCTCTCTCTCTCTCTCTGCTGCATCTTGACAGTGAAATATGAATCCTTAATTTAAGAACACGCTGTCAGAGCGATGATTGTCACCCACATCTGTCCCCACGCATGTCCGGTCCCCGCAGCAACATCTGAATCACAGTGAGAGGTGCATAGTTGTTTGATATACACAAATGGGAAGCACAATGATTGGATTGTTGGAGATTGGATGTGACCAATGTTCCTGATTGGGGGGCAGGTAGGTTTGGAGAGCTGTTTGGATCGAAAGCAGATCACTGGAATATGACAATCTCCCCGTCTAAACCTATATCATCAACTCCAGTTAGAGTGTGAATGTAGGTCAATTGAACACCCTCAGGCCTAACAACACAAGAACATTTGTGTGTCCAGGTGGTCCTGCAGATGGTCGGCTCATCCCTGGCGACCAGCTTGTGAAGATCAATAATGTCGCAGTCGATGACCTGACCCCGGAGCAAGCTGCTGAAATAATAAGGTCTACACGCACACATATACACACATGGATATGGATACGGACACAGACAAAATAAAATACATGTGTGCAAAGTTCTGTATAATTAAAACTATGCGCACCATGTCTCTGTCAACATGAACTTACCAGACACGCTTTCTTTTCTTTCCAGGGAGTGTGAAGAGACAGTGACAGTGACAGTCCTCAGAACGATGGTGGTGAGTCTACTAAACTAACACACACACACACACACACACACACACACACAATGAGGGTGATGATGATTTCTGCTGGAAATGGGGAGATGGCTAGGCTGGAAGCGTAAGGTTCTGGTGCTGTTTCATGTGGCTGTGGAGGCGGATGGTGCCGGCCTGCTACAGGTGGGACACTTAACTGGATGTTGGCTGGTTCAATCCCAGCAGCACACTGGTAGAACTGGGTGCATTTGTTACATCGTCTTTCCCTTAGGTTGCACACACACACACTCACACATTCATAACCATGCACACGTCTACATGCACACACATGATGTACAGTATATATAAACATGGGATTCTAAAATGCTGTTGTCAACAAATCAACTTCGCCAGCATGTCAGTGATTCTTGGGGTCAGGCATCACTGCTACCAAACATCCTGTCATCGAGGTCCCAGTACTATATCACTGTTAATGGTGACAACACACCACATCCACTAAAACTCCCCCAGAGAGTTGGATAGACAGTCCTCCCCCTGGACACACACTCCATCAAGATTGCTCAATCTGTGTGTGTGTGTGTGTGTGTGTGTATGTGTGTGTGTGCATTCATCGGTGTCCATACTGTATGTGACACAGGGTCGATGCACAGGGTCACACACCTCAATCTGTATCCATAAAGGTGACTTATGTGTTTGTGCTGAGCTGGAGCAGATAGGTAGATAAATGTCTGTTGATGGGAGCCCCATTACCATCTGATTCACGTCTCACTGCGAGGAGTGATCCCGCTCCTCCAAGAAATAATTTGCCAAGGAATTTATTTCGCATTTCTCCGAAAATATTTAGCTCCTCCATTCTTATTGACAGTGAGAAACCATCAGAGTTCTGAAGAGTTTTGAACTGACAATCTTCCAAATGATTGAAGTTTTTTAACATACTCGGGTGGTGGTAAAAGAGCGTGGAGCCTGCAGGCTTTGCTGTCAGTTTGATGTGGTGTTTTCAGCCCACTAATGAACGCAGCAGTGTTGTCATCTCTGTTACTAGGCTAATGCTTAATGGACATCCCCTTGATGTTTGGCTGTATCATTATCTCTTTGGGACATCCCGTGTGGGAATTGCAAAAAAGGCTGTTTGAATGTTTGTGTTTTATTGGCAGCATCGAAACACATCGAATGTATTGCTTCAAATTGAATACATTTTTTGGGGAGAGGATATTATCAGGTTGATTTTTCTATCTATTCTATCTATTCATATCATAATACTCATTTCAACTTCTACATGTCTGCAATATATTTTCTGATGCTATCCAGTACCCGCTGTGCACATTGTGCCCCGTCTATGCCGATGATTTTAGGACCCAATTTCAAAAGAACATATCTGCTGTTATAATGTATGGCTTCTCCTGGTCACCCTCAACATATTACATAGACCTGCGGTATATATGTGATAAATATAAGTCTATGTTGGTTGAATATAGATTTTCTTATTGCATGTTCATTTGAGAAATGTAATTGTATCTTTTGCAGTGATATTTGATTTGGAACGCCGTTGCCATGTGGCGACAATAATAGAAAATAACAAACTTTGCAGGCTTTAATCTACATCCTGGAGTGCTAATAATTTATCAAAATTGGGTTCAAATTCTCACCCAAAGCATATTTGGTTGAGTTGACAAATCCCTGTTTAGCTGCGGTGTGAAGCGCAGGCCAGAGAGTTGAGGGAAGCAGCAAGCATTAAGCACAGTGATGATAGACCATATCAGAGAGGGCAAATCTTTCCATTTTAATGTACTATTTGTACCTATATATCTATGTATCGATAAAATCATACCAATCTGTCTCTCAATGTACTGCCACCCCAGGGCCCAAAGTCGTCATTCATCACGCCAGAGAAGAGGGCCAAGCTAAAGTCCAACCCTGTTAAAGTCCACTTCGCAGAGGAAGTCGAAGTCAATGGACACTCTCAGGTGAGTGTGAGAACATATTACCCTTAAGGGGATAGTTTGTTTCTACCCATAATGTTCATTTTTAATTTAGCCATGGAAAATTTGCTGAGGCTGCATGCTCATTTACAGCAATAATTCATACACTTACAAACATTCATACCTGTGAGCTGGCCAGCAGCCCCAGTGACTAGAATTGCTGACCAGCGCTTTCTTAATGGGTTGGAAGCTTCATGATGAACCAAATATGTTTTTTAAAAATCTGAACTGTTACTTAAAGTCAGTCACAGAGTTTAATTTTGTAGATTGTGGTTTAATCTGGGGTTTCTATTTCTATATTGCCATATGTAGCTTTGTAAGTGTGATGGGTTATAATTGCTTGGCTTTCATCCATATATAGTTTCCCTTTCAGCCCAGGTCTGGTTGGTTTAGAGTTCCCATCCTGTCGATGGACACTGAAGTAGCTGGATGAGGAAAAACACAGAGGCTGGAGTGCCCATTACTAATCACAGGCAGAGACAGCAGCGATCAATATCCGCCTCATCCTCCAATTCTAATGTCTCTGATTACAGGACAGTAAGCATAACATCAGGGAGAGAGAGAGAGAGAGAGAGAGAGAGAGAGAGAGAGGGAGCTGGTGTGTTACCCATTTCTAAAATGGAGACAAAAAGAAAGAAATGGAAGAAGGGAAGGTGACAAAGGAGGTTTAATCTAAATTTTGTAAACTCTCCATCTGTATTTCAGAACGTTTAGATGTCAATTTTACATTATATGACAATGGCAATACAACAAAAATCATAAGAGAGAAAGGAGGAGGGAGGGAAGGGGGGTGAGAGATGACAGCTTGGCAGACAGAGAGAAATTGACAGGGGAGAAGAGACAGAAACAGAGAGGCAGAAGAGATAAGAGAAAAGTGATCTACTGTATATCTATCTATCTGTCTATCTATCTGTCTATCTGTCTATCTATCTATCTATCTGTCTGTCTGTCTGTCTGTCTATCTATCTATCTATCTATCTATCTATCTGTCTGTATATCTATCTATCTGTCTATCTATCTGTCTATCTGTCTATCTATCTGTCTATCTATCTGTCTATCTGTCTATCTATCTGTCTATCTATCTGTCTATCTGTCTATCTATCTGTCTATCTATCTATCTATCTATCTGTCTGTCTGTCTGTCTGTCTGTCTATCTATCTATCTATCTATCTATCTATCTGTCTGTCTATCTATCTATCTATCAGTGGCGGCTGGTGACTCAACAAATTAAAACAAATTCTTATGTTCAAATGTAGCAATAATCCAACTAGCAACCTAATAATAACCTAATAATCAGGGGTTAAAGTGGGATTTGGCAGGTGGGGGAACCCTAAGATCCGGTGTAGCGGTGCAGCGGGGAAAAATGACTCACCTCATAATAATTATTGTTATTTATTATTTATTTAAGACATTTCACAATGAACCAGATAACTTCAACAACACATAGTGTACACAGTGTTTCCCACAGAATTACAGCTCAATTGCTTCACGTTGTGTCAAACACATAACAAAATATATACAGGCACAGAAGAATAGAAATGAGGCTTCTCTGCCCTGCTTCTACATCTCTCTGTGTTTGCTGTCAATCTCACCTGTTGCTTCTGCCCTAGCTGGCTGCTGTGGGAGAGCCGCTTTCTGATTGGGTCTTATCAGTCAGACGTATCATTCCCTGGCGATGGATAGTGCTCCTGGTACCGCGGTAATATGTCGCTGTATTTGCTTTGCGACGACTCCCAATCTATACTCTCCACCGTGTTTACCGCCTTATACTCGTTTGCTACTTTCAGTAACAGTTCCACCTCGTCGTCCGTCCAAACAAAAACATCTCTGCTCTTACGTTTCGCCATTGCTGTTCTTCATAACAGCATTTTCTGCAACTAAGCAGAGCAGACAATCTGCTTCCTGTTAACACCGGCACGCGCATGCCCAGTGTAGGTGAATGGTGAATGGTAACTTGATATATATGTTTTTATGGACGGAGATCATTTCTGAAACGGTGCTATAGCGCTTGTGTGGACCGAGATCGTTTTAGTTTCTAAACTCCGTTTTAAAACGAAAACGTATTAGTGTGGATGTAGCCTCAGAGAGGAGGCTACACTTTCTGATATTTTGAGTGAGTATCTCGATGGCATCAGCTGGAAGGAACGCCAGGCTGCAGTATGAAACTGCCAATCAGATTTAACTGCCAATCATTGATCGTTCCACCCGAACGAGTGGGTTTAATACTAGGACTAAAAGGTTAGTAGCACAATTACATTTGTTTGTTTGTAAATAAATGAAGAAGAACAAAACAGCCAAACTATTTTTGTCCAAGATAATCCTTGTAACATCCTCTGGAGCAGATTAGGGTTGTTATGCATTCATGTAACTGGAATAAAACTGAAAGATGATGTCTTGCAAAAAGATGCACCATTTTGGCTCTAGTGGACTGAATTATGTCAATGTTGAATAAATAATCATACCAATTAATGACTTTTTGCTGTCATTTGTGTACGATTAACAGTCTGACAAACCTGAACCTCACTCCTTGGGCAAAAACAAATGCAAATCATTGTTCGATTGTTTTTCGTGTCATGTCTTAATGATGAAACAAAAAGCAATAAGCAACACTGGCCCAGACATTTTACTGAAATTCATAGTGATAAATAGAGCCCCATGCATAGAGCAGTTTTCAGTGTTAAAAATATAATATGTCCACTCAGCCCCTCAGATGATGACGCCAATAAATACTATGAGTTTTTGATTTGATGACCAGATTATCTACTCACAGCTGGACAAAAATACTCCATGCATCTTGTTACAAATTACAAATACATGGGTTTTGTACTTTCAAAATAAAAACATGTTCAAACCAGTGACAGTCAAACATTCTTGACCAAACTAAATTCTACCTGTTAAGTAAAGTCAAAAAGTGGTCAGTAACTAAACTGACGTTAGACTGACAAGTGAATGGATTCATTTTGATACATTTTCATGATGATGATGGCAGGGTGGTGGTGAAAGTATTGGTGGTAGTACAGGTGGTGGTGATGCTGGTGGTGGTAGTCTGGGTATGAGTGGTGATGGTGTGATTTCCTCCCTCTCCACCTCCTCCTCTTCCTCCCTCTCTTCCTCCTCTCTTCTCCTTTTCCTCTGTGTCCTCTTCCTCTCCCCTCCTTTTTCCCCTCAATCTCCTCCTGCGCCCCCTTCTACTCCTCCTCTTTCTCCTCCTCCTCTACCCTTTGTCCTTCTTCCGCCCTCTCCTCTTCCTCCTTTGAGTTTTTTTCGCATTCAGCACATCAGCAGTGTTGTTTACTGAACGCCAATACATTGAAGTGCTGAAAATATGTGAACGATATAAAGTATCAAAAATTCATTAATATGAACATCGTAATACCTTAAGATATCAAATATGGTATCGGAACCAAAAATCTAACATCAGTCAGGCCCTATTTAGGATCTGTTGGGGCCTCAAATAGAGAGAGGGTGAGAGAAAGAACAAGGGCAGGAGTGAGCCTCTGACTACCATGATTGTTGCAAAGTTTGTCTCCATGGCTTATCACCTACTCTAGATTTTGTATTATTTCCTATATTATGACCCCAAATCTTGATAATGATGCTGATGATGTTTAGCTGCTTTGCTGCAACAAGAGGCAATTCTGTTCTGTTGTGCAGAAGAAGCCTTTAGATTCAGATTCAGGTTCTGCCTGAAAGTAAGCATGCTGTTTGTCCAACAATGGTGATGGTGATACACACTCACACTCTCACACACACACACACACACACACACACACACACACACACACACATCACTGCAGTACAGTATTTATATTATATAGTAGATTCCATAATCATTCATTTAATTGATTTTTTTATTGTAAAAAAAAGGGAAAAGGGAGGGGGAAATGAGTTGGAGGTAGGTAAGGAAGGGTAGGGGTAGAGAGGATAGGATATGAAGGGAAGGGAGTCTAAATTAAGGTTAATCCATTAAGTAACAAGGGAGGGTTAAGGTGAGGATAAGGGGTAGGGACAGGTTCAGGTAAGGGTTAGATTATAGGGGTAGGGGAATCATCTAAAGGTAGGAGTTGGGTTTAGGTAAGGGAAGGTTAAAAGGGATTAAGCTAAAAAAAAAAAATTCTTAGGTTTAAAGTTAGGAAAAATAAAATCTAGGGTTAGGGTTATGGGTTAGGTTTGTTATGGGTTAGGTGTTAGGGTTATGGGTCTGGTCGGTGATGGATCTTCATTCCTCAACATTGGCACAACAGCAACACAGACCCTTCATCAGCTTGGAGAACATTTCCTGGAACCTTTTCATTGGTTTGACCTCTGAAAATGACATAAAATGATCACGCTCACTCAATAGTAGGAACAATTATGATATGAAGCAGAAATAATACACTTGTACAGATAAAGTTTGGCTTTGTTTCTTACTTTTCTCCTTTTTTTGAGCCGCTGGGACGGCGGTGGACAAGGACGCAGTGGACGGAGCTCTACCGTCAGACCGGGCAGTGGACGTAGCACTACCGTCAGACCGGGCAGTGGAAGTAGCACTACCGTCAGACCGGGCAGTGGACGTAGCACTACCGTCAGACAGGGCAGTGGACGTAGCACTACCGTCAGACCGCCGGGCAGTGGACGTAGCACTACCATCAGACCAGGCAGTGGAAGTAGCACTACCGTCAGACCGGGCAGTGGACGTAGCACTACCGTCAGACCGGGCAGTGGAAGTAGCACTACCGTCAGACCGGGCAGTGGACGTAGCACTACCGTCAGACCGCCGGGCAGTGGACGTAGCACTACCGTCAGACCAGGCAGTGGAAGTAGCACTACCGTCAGACCGGGCAGTGGACGTAGCACTACCGTCAGACCGCCGGGCAGTGGAAGTAGCACTACCGTCAGACCAGGCAGTGGACATAGCACTACCGTCAGACCGGGCAGTGGACGTAGCACTACCGTCAGACCGCCGGGCAGTGGACGTAGCACTACCGTCAGACCAGGCAGTGGACATAGCACTACCGTCAGACCGGGCAGTGGAAGAAGCACTACCGTCAGACCGGGCAGTGGACGTAGCACTACCGCCAGACCGGGCAGTGGAAGTAGCACTACCGTCAGACCAGGCATTGGAAGTACTTCCGTCAGACCAGGCAGTGGACGTAGCACTACCGTCAGACCGGGCAGTGGAAGTAGCACTACCGTCAGACCGGGAAGTGGAAGTAGCACTACCGTCAGACCGGGTAGTGGACGTAGCACTACCGTCAGACCGCCGGGGCAGTGGACGTAGCACTACCATCAGACCAGGCAGTAGAAGTAGCACTAAAATCTAGGGTTAGGGTTATGGGTTAGGTTTGTTATGGGTTAGGTGTTAGGGTTATGGGTCTGGTCGGTGATGGATCTTCATTCCTCAACATTGGCACAACAGCAACACAGACCCTTCATCAGCTTGGAGAACATTTCCTGGAACCTTTTCATTGGTTTGACCTCTGAAAATGACATAAAATGATCACGCTCACTCAATAGTAGGAACAATTATGATATGAAGCAGAAATAATACACTTGTACAGATAAAGTTTGGCTTTGTTTCTTACTTTTCTCCTTTTTTTGAGCCGCTGGGACGGCGGTGGACAAGGACGCAGTGGACGGAGCTCTACCGTCAGACCGGGCAGTGGACGTAGCACTACCGTCAGACCGGGCAGTGGAAGTAGCACTACCGTCAGACCGGGCAGTGGACGTAGCACTACCGTCAGACCAGGCAGTGGAAGTAGCACTACCGTCAGACCGGGCAGTGGACGTAGCACTACCGTTAGACCGCCGGGCAGTGGACGTAGCACTACCGTCAGACCAGGCAGTGGACATAGCACTACCGTCAGACCGGGCAGTGGAAGTAGCACTACCGTCAGACCGGGCAGTGGACATAGCACTACCGTCAGACCGGGCAGTGGAAGTAGCACTACCGTCAGACCGGGCAGTGGACGTAGCACTACCGTCAGACCACCGGGCAGTGGACGTAGCACTACCGTCAGACCGCCGGGCAGTGGACGTAGCACTACCGTCAGACCAGGCAGTGGAAGTAGCACTACCGTCAGACCGGGCAGTGGAAGTAGCACTACCGTCAGACCGCAGGGCAGTGGAAGTAGCACTACCGTCAGACCGCCGGGCAGTGGACGTAGCACTACCGCCAGACCAGGCAGTGGACGTAGCACTACCGTCAGACCGGGCAGTGGACGTAGCACTACCGTCAGACCGCCGGGCAGTGGAAGTAGCACTACCGTCAGACCAGGCAGTGGACGTAGCACTACCGTCAGACCGCCGGGCAGTGGACATAGCACTACCGTCAGACCGGGCAGTGGAAGTAGCACTACCGTCAGACCGGGCAGTGGACATAGCACTACCATCAGACCGGGCAGTGGAAGTAGCACTACCGTCAGACCGGGCAGTGGACGTAGCACTACCGTCAGACCGGGCAGTGGAAGTAGCACTACCGTCAGACCGGGAAGTGGAAGTAGCACTACCGTCAGACCGGGCAGTGGACGTAGCACTACCGTCAGACCAGGCAGTGGAAGTAGCACTACCGTCAGACCGCCGGGCAGTGGACGTATCACTACCGTCAGACCGGGCAGTGGACATAGCACTACCGTCAGACCAGGCAGTGGACGTATCACTACCGTCAGATCGGGCAGTGGATGTAGCTCCAACATCAGACAGGGCACTGGACGGAGCTCTAAAGTTCTCCAGGGTATAGGTGAACAGGAATGAGGCCTTCTCCCTGGATAATGTAATGAAGCAATTAATCAAGCTATCTATCTATCAATTAAAAATGTAAACAATCTATCAATCAATTAATAAAATAAATTAATGATTAAATCAATCTATCAATTCATTAATGATTAATTAATTCAGCCAATCAATCAATCAATCGTTCAATCAGTCATCCATCCAGCCATCAAGCATCTATCCACACACACACACACACACACTTACTGGGAGCAGTCCTGGTTGCTGTCAATGAGGTGGCTCATGGTGATGAAAGGATGGGCGAGGACTTCTCCAGGAGTAATTCGCTCGCCAGCATCCATTTGAAGCATTCGCTTCATCAGATCTACAAACCTGAGCCTGTCCTCAATCTCTGCTCGGTTCATCACATTCAGGGGGAACTACATTTGGAAATAACAAGCAATGTCCAACAGGAAACCAGACAAACAACTTGATTATGGAGAAGAACAAAGGTGAATTGAATCAATTTAGTCTGGACTTTTACAACAGACCACCTACCGCTTTCAGGTCATCCAGAGAATTTAAGTTGTACTGTCCGTTTTCTCTGGACTGGACACCTGTCTCTGCTGTGTACTCCTCTGGTGTCTAAAATGACATAGAACATACCCGAGACACCTCTTCACATTCACTCATTAACTGTTTTATATTTCTATAAATCCACAGGCAAACAAGATGTTGTTTGGTCAGCAGGGCCACAGCAGAGGAGTTGAGGTACCTTGAGCCTCCAGAGTTTGTGGCGTGCATACAGGTGGTTTCTGGTGAAATACCACTCCGTTTTCAGACCAGCGTTGAGAAGCTCGTCCCCTGGTTCACCCTGGGTGTGGATGATGAATCGCAACTGGAAAGACGACACATGACCACATTAGTCTAGAATATATATCAAGACCCCAAGAGGTTTTGGAGATTTGCTGTGATACTCTTTGAGGAAGAGTATATATATGGAAGTAGCGGGACTAGATCTATTTGGAATAGTGTAGAAAGGAAGCAGAGAGACCACGGGTAGCAGGTGACTGACCGTTTCGTATTCACACTCGTCATCGCAGAGTGAACAGCCCAGAAACAGTTCCGCCATAACGCAGCCCAGGGACCACATATCTATAGCCTCACAGAATGGGAGGCCCAAGATGATTTCTGGAGCCCTGAGGGGAGAAGAACAGCAAACCACGTGGGAAATATTAGGACTAAGAATACAACATGGGACATGGCAGCAACAACATCTGTGTCAAGATGTTGCACCGACTGACAACAAGTATGAAAATGCAAACAAACGTAGTGGGGTAGCAATCCAGGGCTGTACAGAACTCACCTGTAGGCAATGGGCTGAACGGTGGAGCCCACCTGAGCTCTCGACCTGGGGATGGCTAAACCAAAGTCTATGAGCTTTACCCTGAAGGGTTGTCGGATGTGATCCACAAGCATGATATTATCAGGCTTCAGGTCAGTGTGGACCACTCCGACAGCCTTCAGGGCATGGAACGCTGTGGCCAGCTGCAAGTACAGTGTGGGAATATAGAGTTTATACCAAAGTTGACCAACATTGACAGGTTTGTATTTTATTTGGCATCAGGCATATTTGCTTCCATTGTTTCAATTGGTCTGTAGTATAGTTGTGAAAACCACATGGTCTGTACCTGTTGAACAATGTGTCTTACATCCTTCAGAGGCAGAGGGCTGAAGTCCCTCTGCTCCAGATAGTCCCACAGGCTGATGTCCAACAGTTCAAACACCAGACAAGTGCGGCTTCCCATCATGAAGCTGCTGTGCCACTTCACAATGTTACACTTGTCTGGGTCCAACTGGCTCAGGTGTTTGAGCATGGACACCTGAGGGTACAGAGATGGTTGGAGATGGTTATATTATCAATATTTAGTTTGCATATAACATAATCAACTTTCATTTAAATGGCCCACCTCCTGTTTTGCCTCATTGGCCATCTTTTTTTTCATGACCTTCACAGCCACAGTCTCGTTTGTGTCTAATTTGAGACACTTTATCACTTTTCCAAAACACCCCTGTCCCAGGATGGCCAGCATGGCATAGTTGTTGTGGCTGCTGGCTGCTGGGTTGAGGGGCTGTGGGGTCTGCCCCTGTTCTTGGAAAGTGGATGTCATCTCAGGATGATAGATGAGATCCTGAAGAGATGTGGGCTAACGGAGGGAACAGAGAGAAAAGAGTCTGTTACTTTCAACCCTAAATAGGCTCCAATCCATTTAACACAGATAACCCCTTGATGTTAACTTGTCATTCTTTGGTCATGTTAAAATAGGGGTTTTGATAATAGTGTTGATAAATGTTAGTAAATAAACTATACACCTAATTCAACAATAAATATACATTGTCACTGACTCTCAAAACATCTATTTCATGCCAAACCTGATCAAATATTGCACTAGAAAACCTCACCAGCATCTCTACCTATTGATAAATAACATATGGTTGCCAACCATTTTATGTCATGAAACCTAAAACCCCACAACTTGTCAACACTTGGTCAATGAATATGACTGAAACCTTTTAGATGCATTAAAAAGAGGCAATAATCATGTTAGTATCAAACTTTTCTTCAGTTCCAAACTTTTCTATAAGTGTTACTACTCTTCCAGTTTACATTCACATTTAATATACCACTGTCAGGTTATTGGTCTGTTCGTCAAGCAGTGTTCCTCCAGATTAACTGTAGTCCTTGGTTAAAGGTCCTAAAGGCCTACAGTCAGATATTGGAAGTGGAAGTTGAAGTGGAAGTGGAAATTCTAGTCGTGTCTGACGTTAGAGCTCGTGTCTTGTCGAGTGGAAATTGGAAATAAGTGGAAATTCAAATCGATAGAATGTAAACATATAAATGATGTGTTGGCAAGTCAAATAAAAACGTTTGTTAAATGTACATCATTCTGATACACCACTATATACCCCTCTATCTATGTGAACTACATTAGAAACTAAAATGTGAAGTAGTATCAGTAGTCTGCCAGTCGTAACTAGGAAATATTTCAGCACTCTATCCAACATTATCGCCAAACCTTTGCCACATAAAAGAGGAATTAGCTTACCTGAATCTTGTCTTCCTTCGTCTCCTTTCAAAAAAATCACCAACCAAAACAAATATCCAAAACTATGCACGTTTTATGGTAAAACTAGTTGCATAGCTTGAGTAATTTTGTGGATAAATAAAATCTCACTCGATTACTCACTTGAATAAATGTTGTAAAGTAACAAAAGTAAAATATTTCTCTTCAGTATCGCTTTTCAATGTCAAACACAGTCTTTCTCTCTCTAATACCAACCATGAACTGACAAACCTCTTGATCTGTCACAATGTGATGAAAGTGAGTGTTCTATAGACCCATTATGATGTCATTACTGCTCATTGAATAATAAAAACTGGTCCAGACCCATAGACCTCCATGTATTTTGAACTCCCATAGACTTCAATGTATTTGTAATGCAACTGCATTCAACTTCATTCAACATTCTACTACTACTAGTACTACTACAACGCCGCCATTTTGGATCTTGGCAGCCATTTTGGATCCAGACCCATAGACCTCCATGTATTTTGAACTCCCATAGACATCAATGTATAATGTAACTGCATTCAACTTCATTCAACATTCTACTACTACGACTACTAGTACTACTACAATGCTGCCATTTTGGATCTTGGTGGCCATTTTGGATCCAGACCACCATTTTAGATGCAGCTAGACCACCTTAGCAATCACATAGACATCAATGTATTTGTAATGCAACTGTATTCAACGTCATTCAACTTTCAAGTACTACTACTAGTACTACTACAAATGCCGCCATTTTGGATCCAGGACGGCCATTTTGGATCCAGGCGGCCATTTTAGATCCAGATAGTACACCTTAGCAATCACATAGACGTCAATGTATTTGTAATTCAACTGCATTCAACTTCATACAACTTTCAATGCCGCCATTTTGGATCCAGGCGCCCATTTTTGATCCAGCTACTACATCTTAGCAATGACATATTAGACCCTAGCAACGACTTATTAACAACACAGGAACCACCTAGGACACCCTAGCAACCAACTATGACACCCTAGCAACGGCCCTGGACACCCTAGCAACACCCTAGCAATGGCCCAGGACACCCTAGCAACACCCTAGCAATGGCCCAGGACACCCTAGCAACGGCCTAAGACACCCTAGCAACACCCTAGCAATGGCCTAGGACACCCTAGCAACACCCTAGCAACGGCCTACGACACCCTAGCAATGGCCCAGGACACCCTAGCAACACCCTAGCAATGGCCCAGGGCACCCTAGAAACACCCTAGCAATGGCCCAGGACACCTTAGCAACCACCCAGGACACCCTAGCAATGGCCCAGGATACCCTAGCAACGGCCCAGGACACCCTAGCAACAGCCTAGGACACCCTAGCAACACCCTAGCAACGGCCCAGGACACCCTAGCAACGGCCTAAGACAACCTAGCAACAGCCCAGGACACCCTAGCAACACCCTAGCAACACCCTAGCAATGGCCTAGGACACCCTAGCAACACCCTAGCAACGGCCTACGACACCCTAGCAATGGCCCAGGACACCCTAGCAATGGCCCAGGACACCCTAGCAACGGCCCAGGACACCCTAGCAACAGCCTAGGACACCCTAGCAACGGCCCAGGACACCCTAGCAACAGCCTAGGATACCCTAGCAACACCCTAGCAATGGCACAGGACACCCTAGCAACACTCTAGCAACGGCCTAGAACACCCTAGCAACACCCTAGCAACATCCTAGCAACCACCTAGGACACCCTATCAACTAGCTGGTACACCTTAGTGACCACCCGGTACAACAGAGTAATATATACTTCGCAGTTTGCCCGTACAGCAATCCCACGCATTTTCCGCAGGAAATGCATTTCTAGTTTTGCTTGCAGTTATACATCTGCAGGAGAAAGACAGGAGTTACATGGCAAAACAGCATTGTGATAACATGATAAACTGTAAAAGGGAGAATTCAGCCTAAAACAAAATTCACATATTACATGAATGATCATGGAAACAATAGTTGTGATTTGTGCTACCAAAATAAACTAAATCATGTTTGATCTCTTACAACATAGAAAGCAAAGGTCTTTAAAATGATATTTATCGTATTGATCATTGTACATTTACACTAGAAAACATCTTGTCATTGTGATGCTGTGTTTCAGAGAAAATAACAAGTTAGAAATACAGTAACTGCAACATGTAATTGAGAACCCAAAGCAAATCTGAGGATTTCTGTACTTTGCATTTGTTGCCAATTAACACTACAAAATTGATTATTTGGTTGTAGCAATGACAGAATAATTGACTCCAAAAACCAACAACAAAAAATGGAAAACAGAAAAAAGTACAAGACTGTACATAATTATTTCAAGAGTGAAGGAACTTTCCAACTACTTCCAACCTAACGCTAGTTTAGCGGTAGTCTAACTTTCCACAAGTCTTTGTTGTTATCAGCATTAACTTGGTAGCTAGACATGCAATTTGCTATGTTATATAATTGTATTTTTTTCACTACAGCATGATAACGACATGATTAGTATGACTCATGTAGTTTCATGTAGACTCATGTTAGCTAATGTTAGCTACCTAACTAGCCAGCCTGCAAAACTCACCACAACCCTGTATGTCTTGTTTTTCATACTGGCCCTGACAGAACCAACAAACTGGCCCTCACAAACACTACACTCCTGTACATGGCCTGACTTGTAGTGATTTTCACCCCTTTGGACACCCCTCTTGTCCTAATCTCTAAAACAAAACGCAGCATGTCAGAAAGGGAAATCATGGTTGCCCTGTGGTAAACGTAACGTAAACGATCGTAGAGTTCAGTGGTATAGACATATGGTTATCAGTAACTCACTAGTGCATAGACATATGCACTAGCCGACATGACGTTAGCGGGTGCTGTAAACATATACATAACAGCGAGTTAACAAAATGATGCGTAAACAGATTGGATTCTCCATATTTTGTAGATACTGAATGATTTTTTTTTTTTTTTTTAAATGGATATAGCATCTTGGAAATTAACTCTTCATATTTACACGACTGAAATGATGACAGTCTAGGTATTTAAAAGTATGGGAAAGGGGAAAAAAGAGAGTTTGGAAAACATCAGTGAATTTTTCACCAAATTACTTAATAGTGTGTACATCACTACAGTATGTGTCTAATATTATCAGCCTATAGTTGAACGGTGAATCTCAGTGTCTAAAAAATGTCTGTAAAACAAATGTGTAGGAACTAATTCTTTCACATCCCATTTTCCCTGGTTTCTCTCATATACCGTTAGCAGTGGCGGCTGGTGACTCAAAAAATTGGGGAGGACAGGAGGAAAACCAACCTACGGCATCATGTTATTTTACACTAGTTGGCTACTTATCTCTACTTTCTTATGTTCAAGTTATGTTATGTTCTTATGTTCAAATGTAGCAATAATCCAACTAGCAACCTAATAATAACCTAATAATCAGGGGTTAAAGTGGGATTTGGCAGGTGGGGGAACCCTAAGTTCCAGTGTAGCGGTGCAGCAGGAAAAAATGATTCACCTCATAATAATTATTGTTTATTTATTATTTATTTAAGACATTTCACAATGAACCAGATAACTTCAACAACACATAGTGTACACAGTGTTTCCCACAGAATTAGATTATATTTGTGGTGGTAGTTGACTGGTTGGGGGGCAACCACACACTTTCTTAAATTAATTATTAAATAATACTATATATATATATATATATGGTGCTCCACTGTAAATATTTAATTGCCAAGTACTTTGTGACAAATAACAATATATACAGCTCAATTGCTTCACGTTGTGTCAAACACATAACAAAATATATACAGGCACAGAAGAATAGAAATGAGGCTTCTCTGCCCTGCTTCTATATCTCTCTGTGTTTGCTGTCAATCTCACCTGTTGCTTCTGCCCTAGCTGGCTGCTGTGGGAGAGCCGCTTTCTGATTGGGTCTTATCAGTCAGAAATATGGATAGTGCTCCTGGTACCGCGGTAATATGTCGCTGTATTTGCTTTGCGACGACTCCCAATCTATATGCCCAGTGTAGGTGAATGGTGAATGGTAATTTGATATGCGTTTTTTGGACGGAGATAATTTCTGAAACGGTGCTATAACGCTTGTGTGGACCGAGAACATTTTAGTTTCAAAACTCCGTTTTAAAACGAAGGAACGCCAGGCTGCAGTATGAAGCAGTATGAAACTGCCAATCAGATTTATTTACTTATTAATCGAAGGTGCCGGAACGCCGTTCCGGATCGGTTAGGGAGGACGTCCTCCCTTGGCGCATCATTTTACGTGTTTTGACCAATAACAGATTAGCATGAAAAAAAATGAAGTACATTAATTGATGTAAGAGATCCAGTCCTCAAAAATAGAGGAGGAGCAACCTCCTCTGCCTCTATGGACCAGCCTCCTCTGCTATCTATCTATCTATCTATTTTGGGGAGTTTTTTGTATTTTGGTTTGTGCAGTGAACAGTGAAGGAAGGAGCAGTGCTTATCTAAGACAAATATTAAAATGAAACATATCTTATCTAGTCTCTCTCTCTCTCTCTCTCTCTCTCTCTCTCTCTCTAACACACACAGGCCTTTATTTTCTTGATTCTATCTCATCTCCTTCTCTGTCAGTCTGTTACAGTTCTAACTCACTTGAACCAGCGTGTTTTACAACGCTCATATTTTCATCTGACACTTCCCTTGACCCTTGACCCTCATGTGCTTACCAGGGCAACTCGCTGCTCTTCCTGCCTAATGTTCTGAAGGTGTATCTGGAGAACGGGCAGACCAAGGCCTTCAAGTTTGAACCCAACACAACAGTCAAGGTACTGGGCAGTCATACAGTTGTTTACTGCAGTTCTCATTTTTAGATTGACGCTTTCAACTGTAGCAGGTTTCTTTTTTGACACCTTGATAACAGTGTTTGCTGATTTAGCTTCCTTGTTCTCACAGCCACGTCCTTGTACTGTAGCTTGTTTCTGCCTTATCAGAGGCATTTCAGGTGTGCGAGTCAGCTCCATCAATCAGAAGTAATGTAACATTAATGTCAAGCTCTGTAGTCAGCTCTGTCAATAAGTAGTTTAAGTAATATATTAACATTAGAGTCAGTCTTGACTCAGCTGTTTTGGTCTAAGATTGCAGTACGCCAGGATTAACTAATGACTTATTTCTACTGGCCAGTTTTGAACCAGATCATTAAACTGAGACGATGAAACATTAAAAATCCCACTACAGGAACATCCCCGTGCTCCATTGAGACTTTGCAACCCCACGCTGAGTAAATATGTTTTTGGGGTTATCAAATATTGTGTCTCTCAAGATGTCATTTTGTTTGTGTGTCAGGACATTGTGATGACGCTGAAGGAGAAGCTTTCTCTGTGCCGTATTGAACACTTCTCCTTGGTGTTGGAGCAGCAGTACAGCATTACCAAACTACTGCTGCTACACGATGAGGAGAGGATACAGCAGGTACACACACACGTGTACATACACACAAGCGCATGCACACGCTATGCAGAAACACATGCAAGCACACACCTGCACACATACACACTGTGTATGCAGATACACATTTATACACTGCTTGTGCAAAACATTAGGATGGCCTCTCTGATTTCAACTTGCACCGCCTTTTGCACAATCCATGTCTCAATTCTATCAAGGCTTAATAATCTTTTTTTTTTACCTGTCTCCCCAAATGTATCTGCATCTCTGTTTCATGATTGAGATGGGTTTAATCTTAAAGGGCCGTGTAGTTTTCACCTGCACTCATATAGTCACAGTTTATTTCATGGAAGGTGTTCTAATATGACAGAGATATACCCTTCTTTTCTTTGTGTGTGTGTGTGTGTGTGTGTGTGTGTGTGTGTGTGTGTGTGACTCCAGGTGGTCCAGAAAAAAGAGGCCCATGATTACAGGTGTCTGTTCCGTGTGTGCTTCATGCCCAAAGACCCCCAGGGCCTACTGCTGGAGGACCCCGCGGCCTTCGAGTACCTCTACCTACAGGTAGGTTGGTGTTACTCTGATTCATAAATAAACACAGGCCATGTGGGAATCTACAGGTTACTCCTAAATCACTACTAATGCTACCAGTCACCCTTAATACCTGTTATCACTGAAAGGTTACTAATTCTTACCATTTTAATGTTATAATTATACTTAGATCCATGTCATAGTGAAGGTACATATACTCCAGTTCATAGTCACACACAGCAGAGTTACTACATCATCTGGGTAAAGTGTAGCTAGCTTGCTACCAGTCTCTTACAGTTTTTCTCAGTCGCTTTGGTCGCTTTCTCAGATCAGAATTGAAATTCTCAAAACTACTTGTTCAACCTCCACATCATCTAGTCACTTGTGCACATCATAAAAGTAATTTCTCATTCTTTTGAACAAATTACAAATGCTTTAGCACATTCATGCAAATGATTATGTCCAACTGTCTGCTGTTTCCTACATTATCAATAGTTTATGTCATGTTGATCAAAATGTATTATATTGGTTCTCTGTTGAATAGTCTCACCCCCCAGAACATCTAGGCACTAGTTCATTGCTTATGTCATTACATGCAAAATGGTTGAACCAGTTGTCATAATCTGTCAAGCATATCAAGCATGTCAACCATTTCTATTAGACTTTTTTTGTAAATGTGTCCTGAATTGATGAATCTTGACTTTCACTACAGTTTTTCTCAGTTGCTTTGGCTCAATTCTCCAATGACAGTTGAAGTCGTCAAACCAATATGTGAAATTCTTCACAACATTTTGTTACCTGAGCACAACAGAAAGAGCATTTCTCTTTGTTACCATTTGCAAATGTTTTAGCACATTTAGGCAAATGACAATTATGACTGACAATTTGAACAATTATTGGTTGTAAATGTCTTTTGAAATTGATACATGCCATACAGAAAAAGTGCATTTTCAATCATTTGCCATAGTTTCCATCAGTACACTGTTATATTGACAACATGGCTAAGCATTCTGACTATCTTGTTTGTACTCAATGACACAAGGACTTGTCATTCTGATGGCACTGACATGTTCATTGACGTAAATATTTACTTTTGAGAGATGAACTAAGGATTTTGAGCAAGTTACAGGCTTTTGCAGGTAATCCATTGTGTGGTGCTGTTTGTACCAATTGTTTTGAGAAATGCGCTTACTGTTTTGCAGATCTTAAGGATGATTCGAGAAATGTACTAAAGCGACTGAGAAAAACTGTAATACCTGTTAGGATTATGCTATTAATAATAATTAATACTAATATTAATTCTTATCATGTTACAGTGACAGACTAAACAGATATTTAGATGTGGGTCACCAATAATCTGAAAATACAGTACAGGGTTTTAGGGGCAGCTATTATGTACCCCACTTTTCTTCTATTGGCCGTCTCTGTTGTTAGACACCAAGCTATGTGTTGAAATGCACTCTGTTTCTATTAATGGAAAAGAAATTCACTAGATTAGATATTTTTCTCATATTTTGTGGGAAAAAGAGTAACGCTACTTACTTATATGTTCCTCTAGTCTGTACTTTTTTTTTTTTTTTTGGTAACCATCCACAAACGTTGGGCTGATAATGACCCATTAAGTTATATCCAACAACAACGGCATACAGGCAATCTGTTATTTTTGTGTTAGGGGGTGAACGATGTGCTGCAGGAGCGCTTTGCGGTGGAGATGAGGTGCAACACGGCCCTGCGTCTGGCTGCTCTGCATATCCAGGAGAGGTTGGCGATCTGTGGACAGTCACCAAAGACCAACCTGAAGATGATCACGTGAGACAAACACACACATTTTAAATCTCCATCACGTGGCCCCACTTACTTCTTTCTGCAGAGACTGAACAGAATTGCAACACAACAGCTTGTTGTTTTGCCAATTTTTGGATAGACCTGCAGTTTGCTGTTACTATTTAACCCAGGTCTGACACACATACCTCTTTTTCAGCAAGGCCCTGCTTCATAGACATACAGTTACACACATTCATACCTAGCAGCTCTATGGTAGTTGTAGCAGCGTTCATTTTCCCTGGACGGAGTTTCAGTCAATTCAGGGCATTATAACCAATGGCCTGTGGTCACAAGCTTGCTATTCTAACCTTTAAAAAAAAAATTGTGCTTGCTCTAGGAAGACGTGGGGCATAGAGAACTTTGTGTCATCCACCTTGCTGAGGAACATGCGAGAGAAAGATCTGAGGAAGGCCATTGGCTACCACATGAAAAAGAGCCAGTCACAGCAAGATCCCAAGCAGAAGGGTCTGTCAGTCAATCAGGCACGGATAAACTACCTGGAGGAACTGAGCGATCTCAAGTCATTTGGAGGGAAGTCCTTCAGTGCCACCATGATGGTAGGGTGTGTTTGTGTGTGCATGCGTGTGTGTGTGTGTGTGTGTGAGAGAGAGAGAGAGACAGAGAGATTGATTATCTTCCTCTTCAGATTAGGTTGAATGAAGTTATCATCCCCAATCACCTTCTCTTTCTCTACTTTCTCTTACTCCTTCTCTTTCTCTGTTTTCTCCTCTACTGCACCCCACCCTTCAGCTCCAGGACAGGGAGTCGATGGTGACCCTGTTGGTGGGGGTGCGCCACGGGGTGAGCCAGGTGGTCAACCACAAGCTGAGTATCATGACCACCCTCACAGAGTTCACCAGCATCACACGCATCGAGCTGCTGCCTGAATCAGACAGAGTCAGCCTGGTCAAAATATACCTGCAGGACATCAAGGTAGGAGCAGGAATACACACAAACATACAGTCATGCTTGCAAGTGTAAACCCTACAGGGGGTGGTCATTATTTCATATATTAGAGGAATAAACCTTATAAAATCCTGATCTAAACCGCACAAGTAAATTATATACATTCATTGTTTATTTAACAACACTGGTTTACTTAATAAAAACTTCCCTATGACATCCTTATGTGCAGAAATATGTAAACTCAATAACGTAACCTCCTTTAGCAGC
This sequence comes from Hoplostethus atlanticus, assembly GCA_034670405.1. Taxonomy (NCBI): domain Eukaryota; kingdom Metazoa; phylum Chordata; class Actinopteri; order Trachichthyiformes; family Trachichthyidae; genus Hoplostethus; species Hoplostethus atlanticus. The sequence goes on from JAXDDX010000051.1 coordinate 2,268,316, forward strand.
GATGACACTGATCAGTCTCTGGGATCTTCCTTGAGGGATTTTCTCCCACTCCTTACAGAACTCAACCAATTCACTGAGGCTCTTCATGTCCTGCCACATCATCTCAATAAGATTTAGGTCAGGACTTTGACTTGGCCAAAACACTAAACTTCTTGAACCATTCAAGGTAGATTTGCTGGAATGCTTACGACCATCGTCTTGTTGAACAGCCGCTTTCAGCCCAACTTTAGCTCTCGGCCTGACGGCCTGACGTTCTGTTCATGAATTCTCTGGTGTCCCTCAGAAGTCATGGTTCCTTTAATGATGTCGAGTCATCCAGGTCCAGAGGAAGAAACACAGCCCCAGACCATGACATTCACACCACTTACTTTTGCACCTGCACTAATTCCCTTTAAACTATTTTCATTTTACTACATGCACAATTTCCTATAAAAACTTCTGAAATTGTTATTTCAGTACAGCTAATTTTGATTAAATAAGGATTGCATGGTAAAAACTCAACATTTCTATAATTGCATAATGGGTTCACAAACTTTCAATCGTGTACTCACACACGCCTAACATGTATGTAGACTTAAACATGAAAGACAATAGGACTGCATTTTCAACAATATTATGTCCTTTTTTGTTATAACAAAATCATTAGATTGAGTATTTGTCCACCACTATAATTTTAATCATTCAATTTTCTTTCTCCCCTTGTCTTATTTCATCTCGTCTCCGCTCTCCAACCAAGCCCATCACGTTACTATTGGAGTCAGTAGCAGCCAAGGATATGTCCTGTCTAATAGCAGGCTATTGTCGTGTGTTTGTTGACCCCAACCTCAACATCTTCCCCTGGACAGATGACTCCAAGAAGCACAAAGTCTCTGCTGAGGAAGGTGCGGAGAAACAAATACACACAAATGCATGCCCATAAATAAGTTGCTTACACACACACTCACACATCACTAAAAACAACACTAACCATTTCATGCTAGAAATGTAAAAAGACGAGAAAGACGTTTCAGAATCTGTTTCAGTTTTACTCATAAGAATGATGCATTTATCTATAACAGTTAATTTTGTGGTGTCATGTTCTCGTGTGTATATGTGTGCATGTGTTTGTGTGTGTGTATGTGTATGTGTATGTTCATAGGTTATGTGTCACGGTGTGGCAGCGATTCAGACTCCTCGGATCTGGACATGGATGCATTGGTCACAGTGGTATCGCATGATGACAAGCCCCGCCCCCGTGTCAGATCCTCGTCAGACCCAGAGGGAAGAAAAAGGAAAGACAGAGATAGGAGAAGATGCAAAGGTGGCAACGAAAAGGGAGATAAACCTTGGAGGGATGCAAAAGAAAAGGAAGAAAAGGATGCTGACACGGAGAAAGAAAAGTCTCTGCCAGCTAAGAAAATAGAGGACAATGAAGAAGAGGCAAAGTGCAAGGAGAAAACAAAGGAGGAGATGGAAACAAAGATGGAGAGAGCACAGGGCAGTGGACAAATACAGATTGAGATAACAGTCAATGACTCAGGTGAAGGAGAGAAAAACACAGGGGGGAAAAAGGACGGAGGGCAAGGCCAGGAGGGAGGTGGAGTAGAGGTGCAAGCAGTAGAGGAGCACCCATCTGTATCAGAGGCATCGGATTCATGTCATACTGACTCCCGTGTCCTCACCAGCCCTTCCAGCGACTCCCTTGATGCCCTGGAGGAAGACGACCTAATTTCCTGTTCGTCTTTCTCCATTCATCCTTATCCTAACTCTCACTTGCAATCTCATCCTTACCCTCAAACACACCCTCAACCCCACCTCCTCATCCCTCCTCCTGCTCACTCCCACCCTCTCATCCAACTTAAAATTGAGCCCACAATTCTCAATGGGCTTGGCAGCAGACAAGGGGGATGGGAAGGAGGAGGGGCGTACAGGAGGTCAGGCGATGGCGCTGACCCCCATCTCCTTCCTCCAGACGCCACTGGGACCTTTGGCGACATGGAAGAATGTTCAGTCAACCTCTGTTCTGATGACAACTCAATGTGTTTCGCTGAGTTGTCTCGCCTTGTGGACTACCTGCCCAGCCCTCCAGAGGCCAGCGAGGAAGACGACGACGAAGAGGAGGAACTGAGGAGGAAGAGGAGGTTGAAAGAGATGGGTCAGTCAGTGAGAAGAGCAGGTGAAGGGGGAGGAAGCGTAGGAAGCGGGAAGGGTAGTTTTACACAGCATCTATTATCCCCTTCCCCATCCTCACCCTCCTCCCATATGGACTTTGTGTTTAACTTCGACGAGAGCGACGCACGCTGCTACTACAAACTCTGCTCCGTCACCCCCGACAGCGCTCGCAGCCTTCCCCGCCCCCTACCCCGAGCTGAAGGAGAGGAGGGAGAGGGGGAGGAGAGGGAGGGAGATCAGGCCAAGGCTGTAGACCTAGAGCCTATCCCCATCCTTCAGCCACCACCTGGTTTTGGAGACAGCAGTTCTGATGACGAGTTCTACGATGCCAGAGATCGCTTCACCTCACCTGAAGACCCAACCTCAGGCGCTGTGGCTAGAGGTGATTTAGTTTTCATTCAGAGTCTTTAAGTCTCGCAGTCATATGATTATATGCCCTTTGGGTCAATCCTGAATCTTTATGTCTAAAAAGTGACCTCGTCTCTATATTTCCTGTTTGTCTGTACTGTGCCATAAATATAGGATGTGCTTGAATTTCTTTGAAAAAGTGAAACACTGATTTTGATAATCAGTGTTTAATTTTCTTTCCCATTTTCCAGATTTTCCAGAGATGACACCAGACTTCCTACACACGCTCAGCCTTAGCGACATCAGAATCTCTGTGACAGAGGTAGAAGGGGAAAGAAAAGGAAAGGAATTCGTAGAGAGAGGAGAAGAAGAAGGAGGAGGGAGAGAAACATTGTTCCAACTCAGGAGGAGAACCCGTAAGCGACGCTCCTTCATGGAAACTGATTTTACCTCCAGGGTGTCATACCCAGAACCAGATGTAGATTCAAACCAGGACATGGTCTCAAATAGGCTCCATAAGAAACTCTTGGCACAGGCCAATCATGGCCAGATGCTGAGTTCGGACCCAGAACCTTCAGAACAAACACAGAACCCTTGTCCTACCGTCTCCTCCCTGACTCACTCTGAGGGGGAACCAGCCCAGCTTGAGTTGAAACCCATCCTGTCCAAACCCCACGCCCATGGACCTGGGTCTCTTGGAGGGCCTGGGTCTCAGGACCAGAATAGAGACCCACGGGCCCCTTCCAGGGCCAGGAAGCAGGAGATGGAGATGGAACCTGATTCCATGGAATCCAAATCGGTCACAGATCTGGTGAAGGCAGTCTCTCCTTCCATCACCGTTGTCCGTTGCCGGGTGGAGCCAGACGGGAAGGAGAGTGCTGACAGGAGGGGAGATGGAAAGGAGGAAGGGGAGGGAGAGAGAGAGGGAGATAAGGAGGAATTAACTGCTGTGTCAGAGAATGGACCTTTCACCAGCCACATGTTTTTGCCGGAGATCATCGTGGAGGAAGATAAGGGTGAGGAAACAGGAGAGGAGGGGAAAGAGGGAGTAAGAGGGCACTCATCCAGTTCAAAGAGACCACTCATATGTGCTGAAAGGCAGTCAGAAACCAACACATCACCTACAGATGTGAATGCCAAGGGTAGCAATGTCTTTCCTAGATCCCAATTGAGTACCCTGGAGCAAAATTCATATGGAGAGTACATGTTAGATGATTTAAAGCCTCCATCACACTCACCACCACCCCCTCCACCCACCTCTCCTCTACCTCCACTCCCAGTTCTTTACAAATGCCACAGTGACTACTCAGTGAGGGGAGAAGGGGGCAGCAAAGACATGGAAACCTTGACCAAAAGGTCCTTTTCTAACCCAGAGGAAAGTGGTGAAACCCACAGCCCAGAGCTGACAATTAGTAAACACAACAACACTAACAAGACGCAAATAGATTTTGAGGCCAAAACCAATGTTAATGAGGAAGAAGCTATTAGTATTGTTAGTTCTACCATGACAACTAGCGATGAAGTTACTGACAGCACCAATTCTGACAATGTTTTTGATGATGATGAAGTTAGTAATTCCTTAAATTCTAGTTTTAGTGATAAGCGAGACACAGACAATAATTCTACCACAGTCACAAATAGCACTGGTGCTAATACAGACACAGAAGGTAATGTCGAGACCCGAACTAGTATTCAATCTCTTACCATCACAAACAGTGAAGATCATACCAGCTCACATTCTAGAACAAGAATGCATTCTGTTAATTCTGATTATGCTAGCACTATAAACTCTATCGCAGCAAAGCTTGGAGCTGCAACAAGTGTGACATCTCCTACATTTAATGCTGGCGGAATAGTGAACAAGGAGGCACGTGATATTGCTTCATGCTCTAGTCAACATGTAGATAAGCCCGGAAGTGATTCCACCATGCCAAGAGTTGAAGCTAGCTCTAAGATCAGCTCAGCTAGCATTAATGTTGAAGCTACAAATAAAGGTAGATTTGCTGCTCCTAGCATTAACTTAGCAAAGGCTAACATGGCCACAATCCATGACCTTTCAAAGGAGCCTCCTTCTCCAACCCACTTCCTGTTCCAGAGCTGCTCTCCCAGCCTCATGGGCCGATTATCAGCCTCTACGCTCAGGGGGAAGATTCAAAGGCTGCCCCTCTATTTATCTTGCTCCCAGGAAACTCTCAATGAAGCTGTGGTAGGGAATGTAGCCCAGAGTCAGGAAACTCAGGAAATCAGTAGGGATGACATCGAGATTACCATCAAAATAACAGACGTTCATGATGTCACAAAACCAATAGACTTTGAAATTACACCAGCTACAGAAGCAGTGGACTCAGACGATTCTGATTCAACAGTTACAGGATCAGAGTTGGAGGGTGAGGTTGTCGTGGAAACAACCTCAGCTGAAATTACTCGTTCTATAGTGTCAGAGGTGAAGGAAGCGTTGGAGAGAGTGGTGATGGTCCATGAAAGCCCAACACTGCCTGTCCAGACTGAGCCCAAACCACAACCTCAAACTCAGCCTCTGTCCCCTGGACCAAAGAAAGACACACCAGGACCAATAGTAGAGCCTCCAGGCTCCATAGTGAGCAACCTAGACCTCCAAACAGATAGTTCAGGCCTAAAGATGGATACTCCTGGCCCTATAAAAGAGGCTCCAGAATCAAAGATGAAAGTCACCCAGCGGAGTACAGACATTCCACATCATAAAATGAACAATCAATTACCTTCTATCCCCTCTCCAGTAGTGGTGACCACACAGAATCTAAATGGGCCAGGGCTCTCTTTTCATAGCCAGTCAGAGAAACTAAGGATCAGTAGTGACAGGCCTTTAATGGGCCTTTGTAGGCCTGCAGGAGAAAGGTCAGACTCATTGAAAACACTTTCCTCAGGCTGTGGGGTGTTTACTATCTGTGAGGATCAGTCCCAGATGAAGACCCCAGCCCATTTGGGGTCTACCCCACCCTTGAAACCTGATTTTGGCTGCAGTTCTGTACTGGCATCTGGGTGTGAGTCAGTCATGGAGGGTTTGCCACTGGACGCTTGTGGTTGCCCAATGGTCTATACCAACTGCTTCAGCAGGGGGGATAGCTTTGATGACGAGCTGACAGTCTATGAATTCTCTTGCCGCACGCAGAGTAGCGGTGTGACCCAAACATCTGGTGCAGGTCTTCCTCTTATGACCACACCCCCTGTTCCCTCTTTTCTCTCCACCTCCCCTCCAGCCATTTCCTTCTACCTCCCTCTCTCCCTCCTTTCCACGCTCTGTCCTTTTTTCCTCTTCTGCCTCCGAGCTCAGCCCTCTCCTCTCACCACTGTCTGACGCCTCCGATTGTTTCCTGTCTCAAACGCACAAGGACACCATCAGCCGCCTAGGCCAGCAGCGTTACCCAGAACCCCCCGTAGGTTTCCAAATACTTCGTGGTGACGTGGACCAGCTCCTCTCCATCCTGGAAGGAGGAGGAGCTGACCGGTCTGTGGGAGGTCGTGGAGGCCGCCACCCCAGGGATATCTGCCCCGCCCACTTCACAGAGAACAAGCGTGTGCTCCACATAGAGGCGCGGAGGCTAATGGCAGGCTGCCAGAAGGTAGTGGGTGTGGGGCAGAGCTCAGAGGAAATGCTCCTCTCCCTTGCTAACAGTTTCCGGACCCTGGTGGAGTTGGCTGGGGTGTGCCTGTGGTTCTCTGGTTGTGACCGGTGCGTCCGGAGGAATGCAGAGGCGGTTGCAGGACTGGCAGATGTGGCACGGTCATTCAGGGACTTCTGTCTGGCAGCAGAACGTGCCAGTGGCAAGCGGACCTGCCAGGACCTGAGCACCAAGTTGCTAGCCAAACAGTGCACAGCGCTCACCGCCTCTGTCTTCTGCCTCACTCAACTGTTCCGCACTCTTACTGCATTATGAGTGGACCACAACCTTTCAAATGACCTTCAAACAACCTCTGGTCTCTAACCTCGGATACACAGGGTCACCAGTGAGCCACCAACTGCTGTAGATGTGGGCAGAGTGTGACCTTGGACAGTTGAGATGTCAGAAGGGACAGTAACCAGTGAGGTGAGGTTACCTGGGAGACACGCCGAGTGCGACAGAGCTCCATGACAGTTCACATGATCACGAGAACTCTCTATGACATCAGAGAGCCAATTCATGACATCATAGATCACCAGAGAGAGATCACAACGCCCTTTTGTGCAGTTACAGTTAACTTAGCTGGGCATAGATTGCTGAGGTGCATGTCATTACTGACTGTATGCTGTGCACGTACTGTAGCCCACAAACTAATTACTCAATCAGTCAACCACTGGACTGTATGCTGAAATAACGTTGCAAGCTGCAAAAGAAGGAGAACCTGCCTGTATTCCAATATAGAGGAATTGATGTACTTGAATGTATTCTATGTTATTTATTATGTTTTATTAATTTAGCATTTCTAAGATGTTATGGGTTTGATGATTAATAAGTTACCTAAGTGTGTTCATGCTCATTTGGAATGTAAAGACAGGAACTTTGGGAATGTTTAAAGCGTAGTTTTAGACCTAAGAGTAGTGGTATATGACAATAGCAGGCCACACGCACACAGAGTGAAACAGAATTGATTTCATCTAGTTCATGGAGGCCTATTGTTTGACTTCCACTCCTGATTATCCCAGGCTATCAAGGAGGAGTGCTCTGAATGTTATTAATTGTTTACAAAACCAAAAAGAGCGAGCGAGAATTGATTGATTGATTTGATCAAATCAAGTCAGACGTTTCACACCAGTAGAATGGACTGAAGAATACTGAAGAAATGAAGTGTGATTTGATTGGACTTGGTTTTATTATGTAGTACAAAGCATATGGAAGCCTAAAGCTGTGTTTTGTAAATCTTGTAGCAGAATGCTGATGTATGCGCATCATATGACTTTTTGAAACAGCAGTTAAGGTTGGGGTGAGGTACAGTCCTTCTCACATTAACTTTGTTGTCATTTTGCACAGACATTTGGTATGATTTATGAAAATGTAATAGCTTTACTAGCTTTTCTCTCATTTGCCAGTTTTTGAACACTTGCATTTCCCAGTTCAATTACTGCACCCTTAATAAGCCCTCCAGTGTATGATGACGTGGCTGTCAACCATTGGTTGTCTTTTATTTTCATAAATGTATTTTTCTTTTCTATTTAGCCTTTATAGGTTATTCCCATTAAGATTAAGAGATAATTGGCAAAGATAGCAGCAGTGCATTTAGTTAGAGAGAGAGTGGGGGGGGTAATCAAACTTTAACAATTTCCAATAGATTTATCTCCCATAGTCCGAACAACCTCATTACAGGGTCAGAGGGGGAGAGATCACACCATCTCTGCCTCACAGTCAGCAGAAGAGACTTTTGGGACCTCAGACTACACTGCCCCTCAAAATAAATGCATAATTATTAGGGAAGACCTTTCAGTATTGCCTTATACATAGTGGTATACCAGTGACAGAGCCTGAACATCGATGGCCAGCACAGCCCAGGAATACATTGTACAATAAAGAATGTCAGACCGCATTGTTGCTTTTCAGCCTTTGATTGAGACAATATGTGGGAGTGTCTCAGGGAATGTCAACCAAACCAAACTGGTACAATCACTGGTTGACAGCCAATCATTGGAGTTCCTTGAAATCAAGTCAACGGAAATAAATACAACTTATCACGATGAGGTAAACAACACTGTAACTGAGATTTACCTAGAGATTATTATTGTTGGTAAACTGTTGTTTTGCAGCATTTTCACTTGGAATGTTTCCTAAATGAGATAATTGACACTCATTGGATCTGCATGTTCACTGGAGAAATGAATCAAAAAAATGTCACTATTCTACAGTGACTGGGAACACATTATATTGCAGACAATATTTCTATATATACTTTTAATAGAAATAGTGCTGAAAAACACTTCATTCTATACCTTTTACTATGTTTACATGTTTTGCTTCCTTTGGTTGAAACAATATAATTTCCTGTATTGCATTCCCAATTTGCAGCAAAGAAATTAATTACTTTTCAGTTTAATCTTCATGAGGAAATTGCCCCAAACAAAGACTGGAAAATCTTTTTTTTATCATCATCTGTGCTCACGAAGCATGCCGTAATAATAAGCCATAAGATGCATTATTGTTTTTATCAGGGATTTTATCTGTGAACGACGATGAAGTCTGCTCTTGCTTTGTAATGCTCATCTCCCACCATTAAAAACAATGTCAAGGTTTTTTTTATTATTTATTTATTGGTCTTCCAATTGCACCTTTTTTGCTTATTCAGCCATTCAACTAGTTCACTTACAACCACTTATGTTTCTCAGCACACACAGAAGGTCTCTAAGATCCAGACAGAACGGGAACAGTCTGATAGTATTTGGCCGGTAGAATTAAGACACTAAGAATAGGCTGGTACATAGGCTGGTACACCAGGCTGGTACTGCCAGAGAGCTGACACGGATACCTATTTTTACTGAAAACATACTTTTTTGGATACAGAATTCTTCCTACTTGTACACTACATAAAGATTGTCTCCATTAAACTGTACTTTCAGTGTCAACCTTAGCAAAATCAGAGATTCCAGCAGCATTTACCAATATAATTATATATAATTAAACCTTTAATTAACCTGGAATTTACATCTTAATGTTACATGTTTACAAGATAGCCTTATCTTATGAATGTCGTATAGTAGTTTAAAAGACACCAACTTATGCCAGGAGAAAAACGCCATTGAAGGTGTTGTGATAATCATACAGTTTTACATTTGGCACTAACCCTAACCTTACCAAAAGATGGCAGATCCTCACATAATGGTCTACAAATGGTCCACAAATTAAGACAATGAGGATGAGACAACCATGTTAACCATGTTAACCATGTAGCCCCCCTTAGTCCCAGATTGAAAGGAGCTGAGATTGACATGGCATTTTACTAACAAGTCACCATAGAATCCTGCTGTACGTAAAGCAGGGTTCATTTTATACTGTTTGAATGTTAATTTGATGTTAAATCGATGATTGAATCACATTGGTTGAAATAAAATTGAACTCTGATGTTGAGTCAACGTTATTCCAGGGTACAAAATCAATGATGTTGAATCAATGCTATATTTCAGCGTTAATTCAATGTTAGTCTGCTATCTGGGCAGTGCGTCCTCACCATCCAAGTATTCAGTGTGTCTAATACATTGAAAGAATGGTCATTAAAAAGGAAATATTCACAGTAAACAACTTTTGAATGGAAGCTACCTTCATTGTGTTCTTTGGTGGTGGTGATCCTGCCACTTAAGACTCACACAGGAAGAAAGTGAAAGCTCCAATTAAACGAAGTGTGTTTATCTGCACAATGTAAGCTCAGCACAGTTTAAGTATTTCATGTGACACTAACCACTCTCCCTTCAGTCTCTCTCTTCAGTCCCTCCACTTGGCTCTCACATGCTCTCAGTCTCTCAGATATGTCTGAAAACAAAAATGATGAGCATGCTAAAATAATACTAGATTAGTGCCCAGGAAATGCAGTGTTTACTTTCCTTCTGATCACTGAGCACTATCTTTCATGAATTTGGAGTTTGTAGGTGCATTTGTAACCCAAGAGGAAGTTCTGGCTACTGGCCTTCAGTCTACTGCACCTGAACTCCTTCCCTTCCTGACCCACCTCATCAACACATCTCTGGTGTCTGGATGCTTTCCCTCTGCTTTCAAGACTGCCAGAGTCACCCCCCTTCTGAAGAAACCAACACTTGACCCCTCTGAGGTCAAAAACTACAGAGCGGTTTCCTTTCTACCCTTTGTGAAAGTAAATTATTGCAGAATGCTCATATTTATCATTTATTAGTTATGATTTTGTGTCTGGTTGTATTGATACTATGCTGTCCCCTGTGACAGACATGTGACATGGGTGCCACTATCCTGTGCCTGAGTATTGTATAACAAGCCAGCGAGGCCCTTCAGGTAAATCATCAATCTGATCTCGACCAGACCACTACTAAGTGGAGATAGTCCATAGGATGAACCTTATGGTCTTAGCAGGGAGAACCAATCATGAGAGACTTCTTGGTTTCCAAAGAAGCTATAAAGATTGTAGTGAGCTGATTTTTATTGGGAGAGGGCATAGAGAGATTTTGACTTTCTGTGGGACCTGTGACAAGGTCTTTCTCTCTCCAATATATCTGTATACAATATATTTTATACTTCAACCTGTCAATGTTTTGTGTGTTATTTCAAAGATTTCTGAGTGCTTACAGGCAAATTTCCACGACATTTTTGGAGGTCCCACCGAGATCACTACATGCTCTGTCCTTTCCTGAGAAGCTGACCAGTCCACGATCGGGACAGCTCATAGGAGACTGAGGAACCTCGAGCCTGTTAAGAGGGTTTTTTTTCGAGACGCCTGAGGTCAGCTTTTTAGGTAAAGGGACGGCAGTAAGTGATGTGAACTTTTGAAAATTATTTAGTGGGATATAGGGAATTAATTGGCACATGTTAATTGTGTGGAAATTGCATTTGGTTATTCTTCTTCTTCTATTCTAAAAGTGTATGGGTTTAGCTTTAAAACACGCATTGATGGTTGTTGACGTTTTGTGTGTGTGTGTTGATGTTGAAGGTCTAATAAACTCTCCTCAAAACAGGTTTAACTGTGAGATGACGTGTTAAAAACACATAAAGATCGATAACGCCATCATCCGTGATATGTGTACGTGCTTCACCTAAAAAGGTGCACAAGTAGGGTGAGATAGGGTTCTCATGCCTAAAGGCCTTTTCGGGTAAGCCCCGATAAAACAGCGCTGAGTGAGATTGGTTCTCACTGTTACCTTTGTACAAAGGCGAGGCAGTTCTCGTTAATATCTTTGAACTTTGAATGCTTGGTTTGGCTGATGTTGTAAGGAGGAGTATGTGGATGAATGCTTGGTTTTTCTTTTTTCCTTGCCTCGTCTGTGTCTGGGGCTGTGTGTGTGTCTTGGTGTGTGTGGACCCCTTCCTCTCTTCCTGCCCATTTGAGATTTGTGCTTGTGTGTGTAAGAGATAGGGAGAAAAGATGTTTTGTTGTAAGGAAAAGCAGTTTGTTAAAGTCATATGACTATATATATATATATATAATTTATAATTAGATATATTGATATAAAGTTTTACTTAATTGTAACAGGAATATACTACCACTAATAATAATTTAGAAAAAAAGAAGTGATTATAATAGGATGAAATTTACAAAACACTCTGAGAGGGGATGAGGAGCCCGAAAGTAAGTGTTTTTCTGGATTATAATACACAAATTGTGAAGACCTAGTAATTAGAGCTCAAATATGGAAGGTAAATGAAAAAAAAGACCAAAGAAGAGGCAAAACCTGTAGAGTGCCCAGGATGTGCACAGATAATGAGTGGTCACAAAGGGAAACAGGACTGGACATGTATACAATTAAAATTACGGTGCAAACTGGGTTTCCCTGAAAATGTTAGTTTAAAGGAGTGGGATTTGAAAATTAAATTAAATTAAAAGGAAGGTTGGAAGAGTTTGGGGAAAGGGAGAAAAGGAAGAAAGTATAAGAAAGTGTAGAGGTTAACTGGAAAGCATATCTAGCTGTCAGGGTTATGGTTGCTACTGGACCCAAAATGCACACCACGACAAAGGGAGTAGGAAAAGAGGATTTAATGAAGGAGCAGGTGAAGGGATAGTGGAGGGTGGAGGGTGAAGTGTATGGAGTGAATATGATGCCAATACAACTTACAAATGTTTTTAGAGAGTCACAAATGTGAATGAAGTTTTGTGCACAGCAATCACAACTTACGCGTGTTTTTTCCAAGTCACAAATGTAAAAAAAAAAAAATGTGTGCACAGCAAAAAAGATTTGTGCACATCTCACAAGTACAAATCCTGTCTTGTGAGTCTTGAATATGCATTTGTCAATATGCACGCATGTTGTGGAGACACAAAACAAATGGTTTTGGCATTATATTTCCATGTACCATGAGGAAAAAATCCACACGCGTATGTACCAATCAAAATGAAGTTGCCTCCAGAGCTCATAACCAATCAGTGAGCAGCAACGTTATGCACAGCACAACTGGATGTTCTTGAAAATATGGCGGAAATGCAGGAGGTGAGTAATATTTAATGAAAATGTATTCGTGCTGAGTAGAAATTATTAACTGGCCTTAGATCGGGGGGGCATGCGTTTCCCGGCAGGTACAACACAAGATTTTCACAGTACATAGTGTAGGTGTCTAAGAGTTTACATTGTAAATTCCAAGCTTGTAAACCTTACCTAGCCTTAGATCGGGGGGGCACGCATTTCCCGGCAGGTACAACACAAGCCCTGCTGAATAATGCATGCACCTTTCAATTTGTCTTGTAGTGGTCCTACGGTCACAAGATTTTCACAAAACATAGTGTGGGTGTCTAAGAGTTTACACTGTAAATTCCAAGCTTGTAAACCTTAAACCATATTATCTGTTATCAGTCAGTCCGCCATACTTGAACGAATGTCCAGTTGCGCTGTAGACCTTCACTTATGCCCCAGTGGTTGTGCATAGCGTTGCTGCTCACTGATTGGTTATGGAGGCAACTTCATTTTGATTGGTGCATACACGTGTGGATTTTTTCCTCATGGTACATGGAAATATAGTGCCAAAACCATTTGAAGTTTTGTGTCTCCACAACTTGAGATCCACACATGCGTGCATATTGACAAATCCATATTCAAGACTCACAAGACAGGATTTGTACTTGTGAGATGTGCACAAACATTTTTTGCTGTGCACAAATCTTTTTTGCTGTGCACACATTTATTTTTTACATTTGTGACTCTCAAAAAAACATTTGTAAGTTATATTGGCATCATATTCACTCCATATTGGAGGCTGGGCTGGTTGCAGCTGGGGCAGGCAGGCAGGTGAGAGGGGAGCAGGCAAGTGAGAGGGAAGCAGGCAGGACTGGTGGGTTGCGGCGAGGAAACACGGGGAAAGAGATGTTCAGGGGATCCTGGGAGATAGGAGAATGCGGTTAGCAAAGCAGGGAAGCACACAAGGAAATAACTCAAGGGCCCAATCCCAATGTCCACACTCACGGACTCACGGACTTTGAGGCGCGTTCCCGCTAAGTCCACAAGGGTTTAGGGCTGTCCCACTGTCAAATCGTCAAGTGCATGAGGGCGCTCTCGCAGACTTTTTGAGCCCTTTATGCACACTTTCCGTAAGTCTGCATGCCTGCAGACTTTGCCTGACGGAATTACCCACAGTTCATAGCGTTGTGACGATAAATACAGGGTTACCAGGGGAAGCCCGGAAGCGGTAAAAGAAACGGTAAACAAATGGAAGGACAAATGTTTATTCATCAACCATTTATTAAAATCTTTGCTATAGTTACAGCTTACAGGCAAATTTCCACGACACCTTCCTATCCAAAACTCTTGAACGTGCTGTCTATCAACTGTCCTTGTACCTCCACCAGAACAACCACTTGGACCCCCACCAGTGCAGATTCAAGGTGACAGAGTCGCTCCATGCCGCTAGAGCGAACTCTCTCTCCTCTGTCCTGATACTCCTGGACCTGTCTGCAGCGTTTGACACGGTGAACCACCAGATCCTCCTCTCCACCCTTGAGGGGATGGGTGTCTCAGGCTCTGCACTCTCCATGTTTGCATCCTACCAGGTGACGCTGAGAGGGTCTGTGTCAGAACCACGCAGGCTCACTACTGGGGTTCCGCAAGGCTCGGTTCTGGGTCCTCTTCTTTTTTCTCTCTACACAACATCTCTTGGTTCTGTTATCCACTCCCATGACTTTTCCTACCACTGCTATGCCGATGACACCCAGCTGATCCTGTCATTTCCCCACGCATTGCTGCGTGCCTGGCAGACATCTCGGAGTGGATGTCGATGCACCACCTGAAGCTCAACCTAGACAAGATTGAGCTGGTGTTCCTCCCGGGGAAGGGTTGTCCGCACCAAGACCTGGCCATCACCATTGATAATGCTGTGGTGACGTCAACTCAGACTGCGAGGAATCTGGGTGTGACCTTGGACGGCCAACTGTCATTCTCGGCAAACATCGCATCAGTGACACGCTCCTGCAGATTCCTCCTCTACAACATCAGGAGGATTCGCCCCTTCCTCACTGACGAGACAGCGCAGGTGCTCATCCAGGCTCTTGTCATCTCCCGCCTGGACTACTGCAACTCCCTCCTTGCTGCCGTCTGCCATCAGACCTCTGGAGCTTGTTCAGACAGCTGCAGCTCGTCTGGTGTTCAACTGCCCCAAGTTCTCCCACACAACTACCCTTCTCCGTTCTCTACACTGGCTCCCTGTAGCGGCTCACATCCAGTTCAAGACCCTGGTGCTAGCATATAGGGCAGTGAAAGGAACAGCTCCTTCTTACCTCCAGGCTATGGTCAAGCCTTACACCCCCACCTGACCACTTCGCTCTGGTGCCTCGAGGTGACAGGTTGCCCCATCGCTCAGAGGCCCCTGCGGCCGAACTATACAGTCACAGCTTTTCTCTGTCCTGGCCCCACAGTGGTGGAATGAACTCCCCACTGATGTCAGGACAGCAGAGTCGCTGCCCATCTTTCGCCGCAGGCTGAAAACCCACCTCTTCAAGAAACACTACCCCTTAGCACTTGCTTATTTGTCTGAGCTCTTGTTTATTAGCTCTTGTTTATTAGCTTTTGTTTATTAGCTCTTGTTTATTTGCTTCACTTATTTGTCTTAGCTCTTGTTTATTTGATTTACTTATTTGTCTTATTTGTTTAATTAAAAAGTAGTTAGCTAACTTATTGCACTTTTACCTTAGCACTGGTTATGCTCTTAGATGCTTGTTTAGGAAGGAAATGCACTTACGATTTCTGATGACTAGTGGTTCTCTTGCCGACCTACGTTGAATGCACTTATTGTAAGTCGCTTTGGATAATATTGTGTATTTTTCTAGCACATCCCACAGATGCTCGATCGGATTGAGATCTGGGGAATTTGGAGGCCAAGTCAACACCTTGAACTCTTTGTCATGCTCCTCAAACCATTCCTGAACAATTTTTGCAGTGTGGCAGGGCACATTATCCTGCTGAAAGAGGCCACTGCCATCAGGGAATACCGTTGCCATGACAGGGTACCCCCAGGATTCTCCAAGTTAAATTTAAGACTTTTTAAGACCTTTTTAATACCACTTAGAATGAGATTTAATGCCAACTTCACGGCCATACTGGCAAAAGTATGAAGGATATAATGGAAAATCAGTATGGATTTTAAGCCCTAGAAAATAATTATTTCACCAAGTACTTGAATTTAATAAAACATGTTATTATAATACTCCCATTAATATTTAATACACAATAGCTTTGTGAGCGCCCTTCACATGATCCGCGACAAAAACGCTCGGCGCTGGCATTCATTTCATTTGGCAAGCATCGCCGCCGCCCTCGGCGTTCTGTGCCCTGGGCACAGACACTGGGAGACCCCCTGGCACTGCGCTCAAAGTTGAACTATATTGAACTATATTCAACTTTGACCTTCGCGACGCGCAACCAATCACTGGAATCTAATAGCTCTTAGTTTGCTATTCATTAGTGATCAGGTTAGAGATAGAGAGCAGTGGGAAAGAGAGGCGTTTGATATCATAGCCGCGAAATTAAAAAGAAATATATAGAAGAGAAACTTGTTTTATGTGTGTCGGAGCATCCCGAATTATACAACATGACCTTAAATCATACCATGATCTGACTAAAAAGTCTGTCTCATGGAATGATGTCGGTTTACAGATGGGACTACCAGGTTGGTTGACAGCTTAGTACAGGACGTATATGCAGCCAGTCTATATTCACTTCTATGGCTGTGCTAGTATGATCACTGGTGATGTGGTTAGCTACGGTCACCAGCTGATGCGGGTGACGCTGATCATGTGAAGGAGTCTCGTCCAACGTGACGTTGATGCCGACGCTTTGCGCAGATCATGTGAAAGCCCCTTAAAACGACACTTGCCCATTCTGAGACGACGAGCTAGCTTGTTAGCAGCACACTCCACGGTCAAGAGCGTCAATACACTGACGTAAACATTACCTGTACTGTCGTAATGTCCAAGCCACACCAAACAGAGTAAATTGTAACGTTCCACACAAAACATTTTATACATTTGACAGTTATTCATGACGTTACGGTATTTATTTGATCCTACGAAAGGACAAGAAAGAAATTTAAGACCTTTGCAAACTAAATTCAATACTTTGTAAATGAAATTCAATACTTTTAAGGCCTTATTTTGAGAATATTAAATTCAATGCTTTTTTAATACTTTTAAGACCCCGCGGGTACCCTGCATGAAGGGGTGTACCTGGTCTGCAACAATGTTTAGGTAGGTGGTACATGTGGTACTTACATTTTAGCTCATTTTCCAACTCCACTGTCCAGACTGTCCACTGTCCTCTGGAAACACTTCCATTGTTGTTTGGCGTAATTGCAGCACGTTTCTGTAATGTGTTGTGTTGTCTGTAATGTGGTGTGTTGTCTTAATGTGTTGTGTTGTCTGTAATGTGTTGTGTTGTCTGTAATGTGTTGTGTTGTCTTAATGTGTTGTGTTGTCTGTAATGTGTTGTGTTGTCTTAATGTGTTGTGTTGTCTGTAATGTGTTGTGTTGTCTGTAATGTGTTGTGTTGTCTTAATGTGTTGTGTTGTCTGTAATGTGTTGTGTTGTCTTAATGTGTTGTGTTGTCTTAATGTGTTGTGTTGTCTGTAATGTGTTGTGTTGTCTGTAATGTGTTGTGTTGTCTGTAATGTGTTGTGTGTTATCAAATTGATTAAGATGTTTTCTTAATTTGCTTGTGTTTTGTCTACTTGCATGTGTTTTCTTAAGTTGCAGCGCGTTGAGCTCTCAGGGCCACCGTATGTAACTGCAATAAAATAAGTTTAGCAGGGGAAGGCATCTCCTCCATTCACTTCCATTCATAAAATTCACCCTGTACGCTCTGTCTGTGTTACGAAGCGCGGATATGGTGCGGATAACGTTTGGCCGTGACCTACCAACGAACACAGTTGCTTGACGGTCATTTCCCCAGCTCGACAGTAGCTCTGTAGCAAATGCAAGTTTAAAATGAGCTAACGTTAATGTAGAAGTATCTAGAGTATTGTAGCATATACTACCAAAGGAGATATGAAACGAAAGTAAACAACACTCTTTGAGTGTTTTCGTAAGCCTGGCCCTGAAGCTACTGCCGCTTAGAATGATACTACAGAAAATAATGTTACAGAAAAGGAGCCTGATGCTAACGTTACACCTGGTAAGTGAAAGTCTTAGGCTACATCCACACTAATAAGGTTTCGTTTTAAAACGCATAACTTTTGCTACGTTTACGCCTAGCGTCCACACTACTACACTACTTTAGGGGTTTTGGAACCCCTAAAACGGAGACTTTTTGTTGGAAACTCTTGAGGTTCTGCACTGGGTGTGTTGGTTTGTCACCTGGTAGGGGGAGAGATAGAGATACATCACCGTAGTGGCCATTCAATTTCTCAATTAGGGCGACTGTATAGTCACCTAAAGCAGTGTCCACATCTCTGGAGAGACATGGACCACCCTTCCCCCGCACCCATGGTGTTGGAAATGGTCTGCCCATTAATACTTCAAATGGAGATAATTTGGTTGTTGTACTTGGAGTCATCCTTATTTCGGCCAATATTGCAGGTAGTAACTCTACCCAGCTTATACCTTTGTCCAGTGTGGCCCTGGTTAGTTTTTCCTTAATGTCCTATTCATTCTTTCTACCACACCTGAGGATTGCGGGTGATATGGAATATGGAACTTCCAGTCTATTGTAAGATATTTACATAAGAGCTGTGTGACTCTTGAAGTGAATGGAGTTCCTTTATCACTATTGATGCTTGTTGGTATCCTAAATCTTGGAATAATTTCTTTTGCAAGAATTTTTACTACTGTTCTAGCATTTTCTTTTGCGCATGGGAATGCTTCAACCCATTTTGAGAACTGATCCACTATTACTAGCATATATTTTATCTGGCCCTTTTGGGGCATGTGCGTGAAATCAATCTGTAATGCTTGGAAGGGACCGCTAGGTGGAGGTAATGCTTCGTGTTTGGCAGTTGATTTTCCTACGTTAACTCTAGCACAGACCAGGCATGACTCTATGATTGTTTTAACCGTGCTCCCAATGTTTATAGCACAAAATCGTTTTTGAATCATCTCTCTTACCCCCCTTTGTCCGATATGGGAAATGCCATGAAAATGTCGGACAATTAACGGGAGAGTGGCCACAGGTATGGCTACTAAGTCCGTGCCGGAGCGTAGGATGCCATCAGTACCGGGGGTCACGTTTTGAGTGGCCCAAAATGCCGAGGTCAGCTGCACTGGCCGCGGATTGAATTAGGGCAAGATCCACGTGGTCTGGGCTGTAAGGCATTTGGAACATGGCTGTATTTATTTGATCAGGAGGATGTAGCACTGGCAAATTGGCAGCAGCATATTTAGCAACTTCGTCAGCTAGGTCATTACCGTGTCTTTCTTCGGATGAGTCTGTATTATGACCCTTGACCTTCACTATAGCCAAGGCAGAAGGTAGATGTATGGCTTGCAACAGTGTGGTGACCAGATGACCATTGGCTATAGGTTTGCCTGAGACAGAAATAAAACCTCTTTCCTGCCATAATTTACCAAAATCATGAGCCACCCCAAAGGCATAGCGAGAATCGGTATAAATTGTCAGTGGTTGATCAGGGAATAGCTGGCAAGCCCTTATAATTGCAGTTAATTCAGCCTGCTGCGCAGACAGCATGTTCAAAGAGGAAGGCCTCATGTACTATGTCTGGTAACTCACAGACTGCATAACCACAGAGATAGACATCATCAGAAGGATGTGAGCATGACGCATCTACATACAACTTCCTGCCTTCATCTAATGGAGTGGATTGCAAGTCTGGTCTGGCTGATGCATTTACAGTTAGTTCCTGGATACGGTCATGTGAGGGGGAAACCCCGCCCTCTTTTGTTCCCATTAACATACGCTGCAATAGCAATGCTGGATTAGAGCCAGGTGTTGTAATGATTGTTATCCCTTGTGTGGCCGTGAGCGTTGCCTCATACCCACTACGTCTTTGTGCCGTCATATGCTGTGATGACAAATTATTCAAAATTGTTCCCACTTGATGGGAAGCGTGTAATGTGAGGGGATGTGACAACACGAGCTTCTGAGCATCCTCCACCATCATGGCATACGCTGCAACTGCCCGAAAGGTACGCAGGCATGCCTTGAACCACCACAGGAAGCGTCTTCGATTGAAAAGCGCAAGGGCGATAACCACTTCCGTGTGTCTGAGCCAACACCGCAGCAGGCTGTTGCACCATCTTCAGAGACATATAGATGAAAAGGAAGTGCGTAGTTTGGCAGCCCCAGGGCCGGAGCAGAGCATAATGATTGTTTTAATGTGGAGAAAGAATTTGCCATTTCTTTATCCCACACCACTCTATCAGGGGCATCTTTTAGAGTGCATGCTCGCAGTATTTTGTCATGGTGGGAACAGTCAGGTATCCACTGGCGACAATAGCCCAACATTCCCAGAAAACTCAACATTTGCTTCTTTGTGTTTGGTGGAGGGACCTCTTCTATAGCCATTACTCTGTCAGCAGACAACACTCTTTGTCCTTTGGTCAGCATGAAACCCAGATATTTCACTTCCTTCCTGCACCATTGCAGCTTGGAAAGAGATGCCTTATGTCCACACATATGTAGATGTTTCATTAACATTACAGAGGCTGTTTGACATGTGTCAGCGTCTATACCAGTCAACAACAGGTCATCCACATATTGGATCAACATACATCCCGAGGGAGGAACGAAGGACGCCAACGTAGTCCGTACCACCATAGCAAATGCAGCAGGGGAGTCAACGTAGCCCTGTGGGAGCCTAGTCCACGTGTATTGCTTCTGCCTATACGTAAATACAAACAGGGGCCGCGTGTCTGGATGTACGGGGATGCTGAAAAAGGCTGAGGTCAAATCTACAACAGTAAACCACGCATGCTCTGCTGGGATAGCTGTTAATACAGAAGTCACATCTGGCACAATGGGAGGTAGTGGTACCACTAGGTCATTAATCTGCCTCATTTCTCCAAGTATTCATGAACCTTTGCGCAAATGTAGTCACTGGCTCGCCTTCAGCCTGTACGCAGCCTACTGCGTGACAAATCCTTCCTACAAGACTGCAGGGTGTCCAAATAATCCCTGACCTCGGTTAGCAGTTTGTCTATTGAGTCTTCCTGAGCCCAAAAATAACCCTTCACCCCACCAGAGGTGTCATCATTCCCTTCCTTCAGACTAGGGATGTGTTCAACGATGTTGCCATGATTCAGCAAATATCTCCAATCCCTTCCAGTAAATTGCACATATGCTGAAATGGATAGCAAATATGACACATATTTTGTAGGACTGCACAGTGGGTCTGGTGCCCTTTGACATATGCCCTGCATATCTTCTAGTCTAGGACCCTTCACAATCACTTGCTCTCCAACAGTCATAAAGGGATATGCACCCTGTACTTTTTCTTCTTCTTCCCTTACTTTATCTTTCTTTGCAAATGCTTTAGCATAATTATCAGGTTTAGGTTCTGGAGGAGGAGTTTGTCCTCCTTTAATAGAGGATCTAAGAGTCATCTTAGAGCCTGATTCTGAATCAGCCTTAAGTTTTGTCAAATCAGGATACACAATAGTGGCACCCATAGCTCCTAGTATGTCTTCCTCCTCACAACAGTCTGAGCCATTACCAACTGCTTAGGAGCAGATGGTGGGGGCCTCTGAGGTACTGGTTTAAGGACTTTTCGTTCTGGCAATACCAGAGTTGGAGGTGGTAATGGAGCCACTGGTTTAGGTAATGGAGGTTTTGGTGCTGGATGCGCTTTGTCCCAAAGGGGCTTCAATTTCAGCCATCCAGCCAAAGCCTCATTCATGTACTTGTAATCCCAATTAGGATCCCCAAAATCTTGATCCATACATCTTTGGGCTAAGTCAACATGATAATCATCAAATGACCCTTCGCGTGGCCAAGGATTCGGCAACTGGGATCCTATTCCTTCAGTCCAGCCTGCCAAATTGTCTGAGAACGGCTGAGCGTAAAACCCACCCAATCTGTTTTGAACAAACTCAATTGGAGTCTCAGTATTTGCAGGTGGTGTGGCTGGATTGTATGAGTATTTACCCCTGGCTCCTTTTGGAACATCAGAAGAGCCCTTGTATTTAATCACATGTTGTAATTTGACTTGCTTACTCTGTGACTTTCCCATTTCCAACACCAACAACAATCAATCAACAAGAGAAACACTGTAGGACGCCAGCCAGATTTTAGTGCAATTGTAGCTATACTAACAATTCACTTTGGTTATGCCTGGAGAACCACTCACAGGGCTTTCAGTTTGCCTGGGGAAACACCACACAGGGCTTACAACGTGCCTGGGGAAACACCACACAGGCGGGCCGGACCCTAGCAGAACGAGTTCAACTAAATTTGGGCATCCCGGAGAGAGGATGCAGGCGGGGGGCTGTGGCTCAGGAGGTAGAGCGGGTCGTCCGCTAATCAGAAGATTGGCGGTTTGATCCCAGGCTCCTCCAGTCCGCATGTGGAAGTGTCCTTGGGCAAGACACTGAACCCCAAATTGCTCCCGAAGCTGCGCCTTCAGTGTGTGAATGTGTATGAATGCTTAGTTTCCCCTGATGTGCAGGTTGGCACCTTACATGGTAGCGCCCCGCCATCATTGTATGAATGATTGTATGTCGGAAAAGACTAGAAAAGCGCTATATAAGTACAGTCCATTCCTGATTGGTTTTTGTCAGTCAGACGTATCATTCCCTGGCGATGGATAGTGCTCCTGGTACCGCTGTAATATGTTGCCGTATTCGCTTTGCGACGACTCCCAATCTATATTCTCTGCCTCGTTTACCACCTTATACTCGTTTGTTACTTTGTCGTCCATGCAAACAAAGAAATCTCTGCTCTTACTTTTCACCATTGCTGTTCTTCGTAGTAAAGGTATTTTTCAAGTGGTGCTCACTGCAGAGCCAAATGGGCGCTGGACTAGGTCCAGCTCCACCTCTCTGGACCTGTAGTGAAGCTCCACCTCTCTGTACCTACTTGCGCACCACCCCAGGGTTAGCATGTTAGCCATTGTCAGCTGGTTAAGGGAATGTTGTCAATAAAGTTGGGGGGGAAAATTGAGTGTGTGGTGGGGCTGGACCTATCCACTCATTTGGCTCTGCAGTGAGCAGCCTCTCATATACTCGTATTTTCTGCAACTAAGCAACAGCAGAGCAGACAATCTGCTGCTTATGTGTTAGTGAGTGTGGTGGTGCTTATGGGGTGTCGCTCCAGGATGGGTGTGTACGAGGCCGGGAGAGAATCATCACAGTATACCCACTACAATAAACTAGACTACACAGGAAATGTGGCCAGCTTTTCCAAATGCAGGTCGGGGGAGGGTTTTGTAGCTGCCCTTGAATGGGGAGTAACAGTGATCAAGTGATCTCATTACAGTCATTTCAGTGCTGTAATGTGCAAATATAAGCAAGAATAGGTGAAAAATTAAAAAATAAGAAGAGAGAGGTGTCTATTAAACTGTACATTATGTGCCACATCTTATCCAGAATGACATACAACGAATACATTGAGTGAGCACTGGTAGGTTCTTGCTCAACGAGTCTTGCTCAACGACACTTCTGACAAGACATGGTGCCATCGACTGACATATTGAGATACTGAGGTTATTGAAGACCGCCAAGTGAGGGGCACTCGAAAACGAGGGGTAGGGGTAAAAATAAGAAATGGGATTGGCCCTAAGTCTCTCTGCTCAAGTCCACGTCAAGTCTGAAGTAATTTGTAACAAGTCTTGTGAAAGTAAATTTTAGCGAAGAGTGCTAGAATTTATCATTTATCATCTATTAGTTATTTTGTGACTGTTGTATTGATACTATGCTGTCCCCTGTGACAGGCATGTGACAAGTGTGCTGTGAACATGTTCCTAAGTTTAGCTTAACCAGCTAGTCAGGCCTTTTAAGGAAGTTAGAAATGTGACCTTGACTAGTCCACTAGTGCATGAAAATAGTCTATAGGATGAACCATATGGTCGTAGCATGGCGAACCAATCATGCGAGACTTCTGTCTTTTCTAAGAAACGATAAAGACTGTAGTGAGTTGACTTTCAGGGAGAGAGGGCATAGAGAGATTTTGACTTCGTGTGACCTTTGTCTTCCTCTCTCCAAAAATATATCTGTATACAATATATTTTATACTTCAACCTATCAATGTTTTGTGTGTTATTTCAAAGATTCATAGGCAATTTTCCACGATAGTCTCCAGTCAAGTGGCAAGTGAAGTCTTTCAGGTCTCTCTGAATGCCAGTAAAAGTCTCTATTAAAATATTAAATATTTAATATTAAAAATAATATTTATAAAAGTATTTGTTACCTATTTCTGAGTTGTGCTCTTTGAAATTGCACATCCGCACCCCATTTAGGGAGCAGTTGGACCAGAAGAATGCAGTTTGGCTACTTAAATCCTTAAATGTAGTCTACTCTTGAGTACAGGCCTTAGCTTTGGGTGTCAATAATCACATCAGCCATCTTCACAGAATAAAAGCAAGCACACATTGAGAATATAGCTGTTTTTTGAAGTTGCAGCTGAGTAAAATGATAATTGTTTGAATCTTCAGAACACATCTTCAGAAATATAGTTCATTACTTGTGTTGTTTACTTTTTACTAAGGTTGCCAAAACGTTTTGGGGCACTGTAGATCTCTGCAGATCAAACTGCATAATTACAAGTACAGTAAACATACAAGAGGCCTCAGTAATAAAGTTAAATATTCATAGAAACAAAAAACAATTTCAATAATACACGTGCACCCACAAGTTTTACAAGTCTATGCCAGTGTTATAACCTCATTTACCTGTGATTAGAGGTTTGAGTGCTGTCAAAACATTGGCTCAGTGGATGTATATTTTTGTGTCTGTGACCTTTGTTCTGGCACACTCTTAGTCTGAAGGTCTTTCCCTTTATCCAGTCACTCTCTCTTTCAGTGAGTGGTCAGACCACCATGGCTTTGAACATTCCTGGTCTTGTTGTGGTGGTGCTGTTCTACCTCCTGGTTCTGGGGACGGGGATGTGGGCCTCCTGGAAGTCCAGGAGGGCTGAGAAGAAGAGCCATGGAAACAGGACAGAAGTGACACTCCTTGGAGGCAGGAATATCAACTTGGTGGTGGGAGTTTTCACCATGACTGGTAAGTTACGGGGCAAATAATAGTAATCATCATCACCGTCTGTATATTAAGATTAAAAACAATGCTAAATTTAGCACGCTAAATTCTGTTAGCTTGTTAGACAGCATGTAAAAAAGAGCACCTTTGCTTATTGGCTTACTATTTACTATCATCGTTAATTGTCATTATGTGCTTCACTTACCACTGTCCTGCTTTCTTTTCTCTTCCTCCTCTTTTTTCTCTTTCTCGGGACCCCAGGCAGTTGCTTGCCTTGCCCGTCCATTAAATTGGCCTCTGAGAAGTTACTGATTGAAGGAGTTCACAGATTTGTGCACACAGGGATATCTGAGTTTTTGTTAAATAAATAAGTTTTGTTAAACAAATTGTAGTGGGATCAAGAACGTGCCCTCAGACTGAGTGTGTGTGAATCCTGGCTTTTCCTCGGGGGTACTTACTATAGCCTACTTATACTTACTACAAAGTTACTTAGTTAAACATGGGATTAGCAGCATGGCACAAAAGTTTGATGCTACTTGTTTTTAAGGACTGACTCTAGATCAGCTGTCTTTTCAACACTATGGAACTGCTTTTGAGATAGCTCCATAGTGCTGATCCAGAATCTGTCCTTAAAAACAGGTAGCATCAAACTCCTGCTGTCTTATATTGAGTAAATACACTCATATTTACCTCAAAATAGTTTTAGTGTTTTAACAATAGTGTGTTTTATTTTATTTTTTCTACGAATTGTATTGCTTATTTTTACATGCTAGTTGTGTACTTATATGATTGAATATATGATGAATTATATGATAACAACTTTTGTAAGACAAGTTAGCCAGGATTCCCATTGTTAGGTTTTGTATAGCCAGCTATCGCAAAGATACTCTGATCACATTAAACTGGTTTTGTGAGACAGGCCCCTGTAGGATTCAAGGCTTGATAAGGTAGGATGCCATTTTAAACAATGCTCTCTCTCTCTGTGTGTGTGTGTGTGTGTGTGTGTGTGTGTGTGTGTGTGTGTGTGTGTGTGTGTGTGTGTCATTCTTCTGCAGCTACATGGGTTGGAGGTGGCTTCATCCTAGGCATAGCTGAGGCAGTGTACAGTCCTAAATTGGGGTTAATATGGGCTCTTATGCCTGTACAATACTCTGTGTCCTTTATAATTGGTAAGACAAGCCGATGAACTCAAACAACCTGTCACACACAATTCAAGTCAATAGAGAAATACAACAGAGAATAGAGAACAGTGTGCACAGTATGCTATTCTTAAAAGAAAGTCTCAATTGTCCCAAAGACAACTTTCAATATGGCATTACTGTCACATTTTGTCATAGCAAACACAATTCTGTTTTATTTTCATATCACATGAAGCTACCACAAAACACTTATGCAACACAATGTATTGACTTTCAGGATTTCTTTTCTGCATTACTGTTTAACCCAACTTTTTTCTGAATGTTATTCTGTTGTTGTTTTTTTTATCTCTTGGGGCAATCCAAATCACTTTATTAACCAGCTACAATAAATGTACAATAAACATGCAGGAAACATGGTACAGGGACAACAGCACTTCACATACCAGTGCAAGATATACGTCAGATAGACTGAACATATAACAAAATCCATACACACTGAAGAAATGGTTATTTCATCCACTGTGTTATCTAGGTGGTCTTTTCTTTGCCAAGCCAATGAGGGACAGGAAGTATATGACCATGATGGACCCATTCCAGATAAAGTATGGAAACGTACTGAGTGGTGCACTAGTACTACCTGCTCTGCTGGTGGATGTGCTGTGGGTCTCCTGCACTCTGCTTAGCCTTGGTAAACATATATACTTACCAATTAAAAAACACTTAAAAGTTCTTTCAGTTCATTCAAATAAAGCATTTCAAATGTGCATGATTGGCGGGTGTTTGTAACAGGAGCAACTATGAGCGTGATACTGGACTTGCCCTACTCCTACTCTATTTGGATCTCTTCTGGAGTGGCCATTGTCTACACATTGTTAGGAGGCCTTTATTCTGTGGCCTACACCGATGTCATCCAACTGTCTCTAGTATTCATCGGTCTGGTGAGTTACATGTTCATTTTAAACACATACTCGCAGTTATGTATGGTGGCAACAATTCCCACAACAACAAGTCCCCCATCCTGCATCTATTCTGCATTAGTGCTGCAGAACACATTTTTTTCTTATCATGTAGTGGAGCAAAATCAGTGTATTGGAATGTAGAAAAACATCTCAAAACAATCTGATGCCAAAAGGGGGAACATATGAATTTTCCCAAACAGTTCCTCTAAGAGGTGGCACAAGAATTCAGTAGGCTACAGTGTAATTGTGTGTTTTATGGCTTCTGGTCTGCGAAATGGTTGTCCCATCCAAAAGGTTTGTCAGTCATTATCTTATATATAGGATATAGGATGTATCCAGTCTGAATATGTGTTGTGTTGAACATGGACTTCAATTACCTACTTGCTCGACTTCAGTTACTATCTTGTGTAATTTCTATCTGCACAGTGGTTGTGTGTCCCCTTCCTTCTGGTCAACTCCACATCCACAACCATTGCCAAGACGGCATTTAATCACACCTACCAAGCCCCCTGGATAGGCACTCTGGAGCTGGAGCATGTCTGGAGGTGGATTGATGACTTCTTAATGCTGGTGAGAGAATCGTACTAATAATATTATAATAATCGTAATAATAATGTGATACTTTGCCATGTTGTTGCTGTAAATGGGTGTGTACCTCAGCTACATGCAAACTTTTTTGCTGGCTGTTGGTGTTACGTTTGTCTGCAATCTTAACACCAGTCTGTGTGACTGCCTGTTCGTGTTTGTCTATAGTCTACAGCTCCTGTAGACTATTGATCATGTGGTTCTCCTCACATGATCAAACAAGTGTCCTAGTGCTGGAGTGGGGCGGTATGCAGGATTGGAGCAGATTTGAGTTACTGCACATATGCAAATTTTTTTCTTAATATAGAATACACTTTCTTCCAATCAAAGTGAACCATTTATGGCATTTTGCTGGTGGCATCCTATGATTGTGCCACATTGGAAGTCACTGAGCTCTTCAGTACAGCCCATTCTACTGCCTGCCTGCCTGTCTATGGAGATTGCATGTCTGTGTGCTTGATTTTATACACCGGGTGTGGCTGAACCATGTTATTGCCAAACCATGTTGACACACACTCAATACTCACTTCCTGAAGTTTGTGAATCTATGCCAACCGAAGCCACGAAAACATATTTGGCAATAACCCAAAACTGCACTGTGAAGTTGAAGGAATGGTTGGAGAAATAGAAAGAAGAAAACACGCGTGAAATATGTGTACCAGTACGTGCATTCTCACCGCTTGTTGATTTTTGTAAATTCCAAATCCTGTGTGAAAAGCGGTGTACGCTTTTTGTGTGTACGCATGGTTTATACATTTAATTTACGTATACTTTCAAAAAAAATTATATTATATATATTTGTGTATGATCTTTATTTCATATATCTCGAGGTTTAGATCAAGATTTTCTATGTTATTTATAAGGTTATGTATATGAAATAATGTAGGGTTCACAAACTTTAAAGCATGACTATATCCAAATGTCACTCTATTAAGCAACATTTTTTCTTGGGGAAGGAGAATTTGACCATTGGATACTTACTGTGTTTGTCCCAGGCTCTGGGTAGTTTGTCATTCCAGTGCTTCCACCAGAGGACACTGTCTGCCGCCTCCTCAGTAAAGGCCCAGTTCACCTGTTTTGTTGCTGCCCTTCTCATTGCCATCCTGGGAATCCCCCCTGTTTTGGTAGGGGCTGTCGCTGCTTCTACAGGTGGGAAATATACCTTTAACATAGACATTTACAGTACATCCAGGCCAGGAGCAATTCATGATCATTGGCTGAAATTATTATCAATAATTTTCCAACAGGTACAATATGATGTAAAGAGTGAAGGGTTCATAGTTTTCGAATTGTAAACCATGTCTACTCTCCTGTCTGTTGCTGCATTAAAAGTGAATTGACCCCAAGCCTGATACCCATCAGTCTATGGTGGAGAAAAAATGTGTCTGTGTCAAGAGTCATTCCATCAATAAGTATAAATCAATAGTCTTTGATTCAGTCATCCCAGAGGTTTTGTTTTCTTACTTTGTTCTGACTCCATTCCATGGTTATGGTGTTTATATGTTGTGAATTAAAAGCCTACACATTTGAAAATACATTTTACTTAGGTGCCATATTGGTGGGGTTTGCCACATGGTACTGTTGAGAATTAAGTGTGGAAGGTGCATAAACAAAGATCATACATACAGTGGCTATAGATCTTTATGAATCCGGAGAGAGAAGGCACCTGCCTGGCCAAAGCAAGCCAGTATTGTACCCTCTATTATGTGCCTTCTTCTTATGACAATATGAGTTGTTTCTAACGTTTTCATGTTAGACTGAAAGGGGGCTGGATCGGGAATCCTTTATTTGGGCAGAACAATTATGTCATGCACAGAGTTTTCCTTATGTGGCAAAAACCCAGCCATCTGGTTCTCTAAACAGGTTTAAACAGATCTCAGCAATGATCTGAGTTTCTGCCAAGGTTACGCCCAGCACTTGAGTAAGACCTTCTCGTGGTGATGGTACACAAAGAGTTACAGTCTCCTCACCTTCCAAGGAATCACAGCTTTCACCTGAAGTCACCTGGTCAGCCTATTTCAAGGAAAGAGCAGCGTGGCAGACTGGGGGGAGGGTGTGGGTGAGGCGTAGGCTGGATCCAGGAGAGAGTTGAGTCAGTCCACTGACTCAACTCTACGCACACCCTCCCCCCAGTCTGCCACAAGCAGGTCTCCCTGATATTAATGTTGGTGAATGTACTGTAGTTCTGCTCAGTGCTGCAAGCAGGTAGGGGTGGTTTGGGGACTTGAGAATTTAGTATTGATTCTTGGAGGTATTGTGGGCCTAATTCAATGAAAACGTTGTGATAGGAGATCACCCCAATGACATACTCACTCCCACCCACCCCCTTAGCTCTAATATCGAAGCCAGGTTTCTTTATAGGTGCTGTATGGATCTGTAATCTGTAATCTGTAATGGTAAGGAACCTTTCCAAAAATAAAACTGTAAATTCTCCCGTTGTCCAGACTGGAACTTGACGCTGTATGGTTCTCCATCTCCGTATGAGCGGGGTATGGCGAATTTGGTTCTCCCCCTGACCCTACAATACCTCACCCCGTCTTACATCTCCATCATTGGGATCGGAGCCGTGGCCGCTGCTGTCATGTCATCCACAGACTCTGCCCTGCTGTCAGCAACTACTGTTTTCTCTACCAACATCTACAAGAACATCCTACGTAAACAGGTGAAGCAGATGTGGTGGCTCATCATTTTGCTTGCTGTTTTGTTGCTGCTGTACTGTTTCATGCCAGGTGTATTGTTTGTATTATGCCTGGTGCGTTGCTGCTCTAGCTGTGTGAGAGCAGGAGGTGGCGTGTGGTGATTTCGGGTAGGGGGCTTTATTTTTATTTTATTGTTTTTTAGCGAACTGCAGCTGTTTCCTGGTTCCTGTCTCTAAGATGTTTCATTAAAGAATATCAAATCGCTCTCTCGCTCTCTCTCTCTCTCTCTCTCTCAAATAGCAGAAAGCACAGGAAATATACATGAAGAATTAAGCCTTTCTCTTTGTACCACTCTCTCTTCCCATGTTCCTAGGCTTCAGACAAGGAGATGCAGTGGGTGATTCGAGTCTCAGTAGTTGTGGTGGGTGTAGTCGGCACAGTTCTAACATTCCAAACCAACAGTATCCTGATGCTCTGGATCCTCGGAGCAGACATTTCCTACACCCTTATATTCCCCCATCTGGTCTGCGTCCTCTTCTTTAAGGTGTCAAATGGTTACGGGGCCTCGGTAGGTTACCTTCTAGGGCTGGCGATAAGATTTTTGTCAGGAGAGACGGCTGTAGGTCTTCCTGTTGTCCTCTGTTTTCCTGGTTGCACACTGGAAGATGGCATCTATATCCAGCGGTCCCCTGTCAGGACAATCTGCATGCTCACCACCCTTACGACCATCTTGGTTTTCTCCATCGTGGCTTCATTCATGTTCAACCATGGCCTGCTACCTGAAAGGTGGGACGTTTTCAAGGTTAAGTGTAATGTTTCTGCGTCACCAATGGATGCAGTCACAGAGAGTAATGCAATGGATGAGAACAGACTTGGAGTTGATTCACAGCCAATGCTGCAGCTTGGATCATAACTCATCTAAATTTTAAGAAGATTTTATATTGTTACTGTTAATTGAAAGTTGGTGTTTATTTTAACCTCACTGACGATATATTTCATCATCATAACCCTAAAAAGCTATTTTTCCAGTAGTGATGATTGAAGATGCATCATTGACTGGCGACCCTGTTTTGTGTTGTACTCAGAGTGACCAAGATACTGGTCAATGGTACTTGTTAACAGATAATTGGTCACTTAAGTCGCTAGTGGACAATAGTGTAACACTTTTAACATTTTTGGAAATGAACTCTTCTGTTATTTACTATCCCTAACCAATCCAGCTCACTGATTATTTTCTTTTGATCTAATGACATGTCTGACACATGCATGCAATCTCCGGTTTAAATTGAAAGGTGAATTTGTGACAAGCTGCAAATAAAAGACAGAAATTTGGTTTTGAAACTTACACTCTCTATATTGGTCCAAGATGGGCAAAGTCATAGTTGTCTTCTTACTTCTTAAGCTCTATCGCTCCCCCACAAAGCTTACTGACCTTTAGTGTAACATAAGACTTCACGTTACATACATCCCTTCCCCAAAACAGCTGGGCTGTCATTGACCTGTGTTATTTGAAACAGTGCTCTTAGTTGCCAATACGAACAACAAATCACTAAAGCCTTGCCAATTCCAACAATCTACAGTGCCCCCTGAATTATTGACAACCTTAGTAAGGATGAGCCAAAAAGGTAATGAGCTATATTCTGCGTTCTGAAGATTGAAACAACTATCATTTTATTCATCTGCAACTGCATCTGCAAACAAGATTTAAAAAAAAATCTATATCTGAGAAGATGGCTGATGTGATTATTGACACACAGACTGTATGTCTTTAAGGAAGTAAGAGGTTGGCTTCAGTGTTGATCTGTTGATAGACATGCTAGTGTTATCACAGGAGAGGTTTCAAGAGACTATGGCTGCAAGGAGACAAGACAGAGCTGGTTTGTGTGAGTCTTAACAAGTAAAGAATGTAAACAAAGTAAAGTAGTCAGAGAGCATCCATTTTAAAGCCTTTTTAAGCCTACTTTTAATAATGTTTCCATTGATCATGATGCTAGTGTGTAACGAAGTTTAGTAATCCGTGTCCCTTTTGGACCCAGGCCCATCCTGTGACTTGAATAATTTACTTGGTGTAAGGTGTCTTGTTGCAGTTTAGGGTTACATTCCACTTATCTATAAATAACCACCTTTATAAAAGTGCAGTTGTTATGTAACGGAAATCATTAACAATAGTAAACTTAATATTACCCAATGAGTGAGATGCAGGAACATCACAATAACAAAAGCCTAAGAACAAGTTGTAGCAGTCTTATGAAGCCAAGCTCAACATTGTCATTAAGCTGTGTATTTGCTCTGATAATACTGAATGGAAGTGATTATATTTACTAAGCAACCCAATAAAAGCTGTCAGTCGATATCTTAAATATGCTCTCTCGTTATTGTTCAGTCATTTAATCTACTTCTCAATCTGTATTCATTACTCTTCTTCCTGTTTACAAATAATTCAATCCCTCACAGTGAAAGAGAGCCAGTTAGGACCAACTACTCCAACCACTTCCTTAAAGAGGGGGTATTTTACTTTACTGTACTTTACTTTATTTATTTTTGGGCTATTTATTATTACTATTACTATTACTATTATTTAAAACTGTTCCTGGGGGTCTTTACAAGACGTTTGTGAAGTCTATATCAAAAAAAAATCCTAAAACCAGCTTCTGTACTGTGTGTTTCAGTCTCTCATTTTCTCCATTGTAAAGAACAGGCTGTTTTGAGGGCGTGGAGGTAATGAGCACTGCTCTGATTGACGGAGGTGGAGAGCAGAGCCCTATGCTGCTCAAGGTAAACAAATAAGCTTGACGCAGTAATTTACCATAACATGGCGGCCGCTGCAGAACCAACACTGAGACCATACATGTTTGAGCATGTCTGACCCAAAATGGGAAGAGGCAGCTGAGGCGGTTCCACTTAGTTTCTCAATGATAACAATTCCGTGTAATATTGTACTTTAGTGCGTTTGTTTGTGTGTATGTGGGTGTGTGTGAGCCACGCTCTCTGCTGTAGCCGGTCTGTTTATGGCTCAAGCTTATTGAATACAACTTGCAGACAAGCTAGGATTGACAATTTTGTTGCGCTGGTTAGCCAGTATATTATTGGATGCAACCTATTTGCATCCAAACAGCGCGGCGCAAATAATCATAAGAGGCGATTGTACTAATGGTGGCTAAAGTTTACCGAGCCGGACACGTTCGACAGACTTATAAAACAGACACTGGTCCCAACAAATAACTTTTAAGATGAGTCCTGACTCCAACCAATAACTTTAAAAGATGTGTCCTGACTCCAGCTTTAGTTTTCTTACTTCTTCCACACCCAACAAGCCCGTGGCTAGCCCCGCTATCTCGTTAGCTAACAAGCAGTTGAATATACTAACCAGACTAACTTGCAAATAAAATCAAAACATGGTGACACTTACAGATTCCACGTTTACAGATGGGTCACGTACCATATGAATTGCTCCATCTTTAAGATTCAATTTAGATGCTAATCCTGCTGTGAACTGGCCCTAGTTGCTCAAGTGAAGTGAAGTGATTATCAGACACATAGGCTACAAAAATTAGCTAACTGTAGCCGGGACGTTGCCGTTAAAAATAAAATTAATCCGCTCTGTCCTGGCATTTTCGCGTGTTGGGAGACTGCAGGGATCTATGTTGCTGCCTGCATCCTACAACAGAACAACTGGAGAGTTGGGATCTGGCCGTAGACATGTTGTCGTTGTAGCTCCACTGTTCGCAAAGTAATGGTGTACTCAGAAAAAACGGCCTCCGACACGGAAAGGCGCAATAGAACAGTCATTCAAGTCGGAATTCCCAGTCGGAAACTCGGGCAAGATCCAACGTTGAGCACAAATCAACCGAATTATGTTACAAATGTAAACTACAAAGTTGTTTCAACATGTTTTCATATTTTATATATTGTGACTGTTCTATTGCACTTTTCCGTGTTGGAGGTCGTGTACTCATGCCCGAGTTCCGACTACAAGGGAATGCACCATAACCCCATTGTAAATCGCAAGCTTATGTTAGCTAACTCGCTCTATGGGAAATTATAGTAGTAAGCTAATAGGCTAGCAGTCGGATCCGTAAATGCATTTTCAACAACAATTCTGAATACAAATATGAAAACATTATCAGCGTTATTGTAATATTTGATGACATAAAAGTAGTATTATACTACGTTACTTATATGTGTAGTCGTTTGGGGCTTTGCTGCTTCTCTTCGGTGTCCCCCACTAGCTTGAAGCACGGCCAAGAAAGCAGTGGCAACCGGCATTGCAATGTGACGTTGCCTTACGAAAGTCGGAACAAACTTTTAAATTAGGCCTTGTACATCTAATATGAGTGAAGATTCAGCAACTGGATAGCTTATTTCTCGCCTCAAATTTGCTCAGAAACAGATTTTGGTGGACTGCTAAGTAATAAGTGAAAGTTTACGTACTTCATGCAACGGAACCCCACTACTCATACTCAAACCCCATTGGCTCACAGAACTGGGGCCTGAGGATGGAGGTCATGCTCAACCCCCATTGGCTCACAGAACTATAGGTGCCTGAGGCTGGAGGTCTGCAGTTGGACCCTTCTCGGTAAATGGGAGTGGTTATTCACCTGGGGGTGGGCATGCTCTGAGAGGGATTGGATTATGCTAACATGGACCATTATGACGTCTAAACAGGGGACTTGTTTTTTTGGACCATTTTTTGAAAAAGGAAACTACAGAAAAAGGGGGTGACGTCCAGATTTCACTTTTTCTCGGCTACTTAGGTCAATTGTAACACGTGGAACATGTATAAGGGCCAGGAATAAGCCGTTTTCCATAATATGTCCCCTTTAAAAGATATCCAGATACATGCCCAGAGGATTGGATTATGCTAACATGGACCGTTATGACGTCTAAACAGGGGAACTTTTCAAAACGGCCTGTTTTTTGGACCATTTTTTGAAAAGGAACAGAAGGGGGGACTTCCAGATTTCACTTTTTCTCGGCTACTTAGGTCAATTTTAACACGTGGAACATGTATAAGGGCCAGGAATAAGCCGTTTTCCATAATATGTCCCCTTTAAAAGATATCCAGATACATGCCCAGAGGAATTTTCCATGCAAAAACTAGAACTAAAATATGTATCATGCGAGCTTGGATGTGTCTTGGACGACCTTGGCACTGACTTTATGAGTCAGGTGCCAGGTTGGCAGTTTACCAAGCTGCAGCAACAGTTGCTATTACTTAATGCTTGTGTGCCAGCATTTCTTTTAACTCATACAGTCCTGTTTTCACTAAAAGCACCTGGTACCATTTTGGAAAAATGTTGCCACATTGCATGACTAAAACATGTCATCTCATTATTTGAGGGCATATATGGAAAAGTGATAGCTGGTTGGTTGATTCTTCGTCCCCACTCATGCTGTCCCGCTGCCACCACCATAGTCTGCTTCTATCTGCCCTGCAACATAACAGCATAACCAAAAAAGGCAAGCATAACTAACACTAAAGAGGAGTGCTACATCATAATCTGGTTTCCTTTGGGCTACACTGTCACAGCAGATGTACCATTTGGTGTTTTGCTGTGCCCAATCAGTTTGTGACACACGTCAAAACTATCTTGGCAACATTAGTATGATTTCCCATCAGTTGTAGATAGGAGCTAGGCATACCCACGGTAAACAGGTTTTGGATGTCCCACCCTAATACACTTTTATGCACAGCACACTCTGTACACTCTGCTTTCCCAAACTATTGCATCTATTGCATGCCCGACTGTCCTGGTAGGGGGATCCCTCTCTGAGCAGCCCCTCCCAAGGTTTCTTCCGTTTTTGCTTTATGGAGTGTTTCCATGTCCTCTGTGAGGGTCCAAGGCTGGGGGATGTCGTGTATTGTTTATTGTTTTCACAGGTTGGGCACTGTGAAGCCCTTTGAGACTGTAACGGTGATTAAGGGCTATACAAATAAAATGTGATTTGATTTGATCCATTAGATTGTTAGAAAGTGTTATGTGTTACAATGGCATGTTTGGTGTGGTCTCTGGTCTGCTGACTTTTCTTTTCTGGTTGGCTCTGTAATCTCCTACTGGAAGTGAAATCTGACATTACCACCTTCCAAGGCCATTTACAATGTAAAGGGTTATTCATTGGAAGATTGTACCTATTATTTGTGAACAGATACTGCATTGTATTGCATATCAAAAGGCTTGCCTGCTTGTTCTGTCTCAGTAGAGAAACTTCCAGATAATTGCCCAGCATGGCATACTTCATGACCACAGCTATTCTATTATAACAGGGGAAACATATACATGAACACGCACAGGAGACGTCATGGAAAAACACTTGCTCTCTCTGTCTCTCTCTCTCTTTCTCTCGTGCTTGGTGTAGCAGAGTAAGCCAGCTGGCTCTCTGTGTGTTGACTACTGACAGAGATGCTGTTGCTGCCATTAAGACCTTATGTAAGCCTATTTGTCACACGCTAAAACCTAAATACGGTCAAAATATTTCGCTGTTACACTAGACTGTTACCGTGATTTAGGGTATGACCGTGCCAGGATTTAGAGTATGTCACTTGCTATTCTCTCTGCACTGTCTATACCTCATCATAGTCTAGATTACTTGTCCACCCATTTGGCTCACAACCTCTACGAATGAAAGGTCCTACCAGTAACATACACAGCAGGTGAACTGAGAAATCAAACTGATTGTTATTTATCATCACAGGTTAGAAACATGATAATTCATGAAAAGCTTGTGGGAACAACAGAGATCAAATGTGACATGACACTTTCACCCTGACTTTCTGAATGAATGTAGTAGAGCCTACTTGGAGGTCACTTTGACCAAATCAACACTTTTCACCAATAGAATTCGCTAGACTGGCAGCTTTCAAGACTAGTTCAAGACTAGTTCAGGACTAATGAGTTCAAGTCATCTAGTGCCTTTTCCTTCCTCACACACGTGTATTTGTGTGTGAATGTACAGAGGCAATTGGATGTGTGTTTGTTAAGTCATTACCATAGACGTTTATGACAAGTCCGTCAAGAACAAGCACACACACAAACACACAAACACACTTATGTGCATTCATACACACATGCACATGGACATACACACACAAAACCACCTTTATGTAACAGATCCCAGTTCTGTTCTGGAAGTGCCAAGTACATGATACCAACTGTAAGCAGTCGCCTTTTGTCTGGTTAAATGTGAACCTATTTATTAACTCTGTTGGATTTCCAGAATAGCACTCATAAATTTGTGTTTTTGTTGTTGTTTCAACCACTGCTGCCATGGAGATGGATTGTTGGATATCTTGGCTGTCCTGGTGCCAGGTTGTTATGACAACACAGACAGATGGCTATGGCCTAGCGGTCAGGTAGATCACACAGAATGTGCTCTTGAAGTTGTTATTATTTGTTATGTGGCACGATTGAGTTCACGACTTGTCCGTAGGCAAGGTTGTTGTGGTGGTGTTGCCCCATTGTGATGCCATCTCAAGTAAGGTAAGTTTCATTTACAGTTTGCCTTTTGCCATTTAGTTTACTTACAATCCACGGAACAGTAGAATAAGTTTATAATCCCAGATCACCAACATTAACCAACAGTAAGGAGAGCAAGACTCAGAGTCAAAATGACTTGACAAAGAGAGATGCAGAGAAGTACAGACGTGAAATGAACCAGACACAAGCTGCTCCTGTAGAAAGAGGCCAGGTATTCACACGTCAGATTCGCTGAATGTGGCAACATGTTCTCTTTCCCCACCAATGTGAGACTGTGGAGACTGTCTGAGAATATTTGGCTTTGAGGTTGTGTGTGAAGAGATTGGTGACATTTCATTTCACCTAGCCTATAGGTGAAGACAGACTTTCTTGATATATGTATACTATCTATTCAACAGTATTCAACAGCCTGTTTCTTCATTGACTATAACTTTTGCTGCACATCGCTCCTGTGTTGTTCTTACCAGGTGCATTTCTATATGCTGAGAAAACAAGCAAGGCGTTGTCGCGTTCCTGGGCAAGGAGGGGAACATGCGCATGTGCACACACATATTTGGGCACATGCCAATAAATCTGAGGAAGTAAAAGGAGGAAAGGGGGTGGGGAAAAGATGTTTTTCTCAACAGAGCATATAGTCTGGCCCGGACAGCTCAGTCTGTATAGTGTGAGACTCGCAGTCTCAGGGTTGTTGGTTCGATCCCCACTTGCTGTCAACCGTAGTGTATCTAGTGTATCATAGTAGTGTATCTAGTGTATCAACACCTTTGTAAGTCGCTTTGGATAGAAGCGTCTGCTAAATGACTGTGACAAAGAGCAGCACGAGACATTTGTGGCATATAATATAAATCTAGAGTGTTGATATTGCATCCTTATGTCCATATTATTTAACAAATTGGCTACAAACAAGAAGATTTATGCACTCACGAATCAGATGGTAGGTTTTGCAGCTTCCTGCCCCTTTTGTGCCATCTGACACTCCACCCACCCCCATAGCTTTATAACCAGAGGAGGGCTGAGTGGTTATTCTAGAGAGTTCTGTCCAGCCTCAGAGAGCTTGCCTCACGACTTTCTTCGAACACTTTGAATGCAGTCTCTCTTACAACAGAACACTTTGTTGAAAACGCTTTTAAAGTAGTTTTGCCAGAGTATTCTTTTTTTGCCTTTTGTTTGGCTCTTGAGTTTAAGGCAGAGGACCGTCACTCATTTCTTTGTATTGCCCTCCAACTCTGTCAGACACTCCCTCGTATTGCGTGCTGGGCTCTTCCTTCTCCTTCTGGACTGAATCTGGCACATTCTTGATCCGATGAGAATAGCCTCTGTTCCCTCTTCACATCACTAAGAACTGACGTGTTAACACT
Source organism: Hoplostethus atlanticus (assembly GCA_034670405.1). NCBI lineage: Eukaryota > Metazoa > Chordata > Actinopteri > Trachichthyiformes > Trachichthyidae > Hoplostethus > Hoplostethus atlanticus. Next base: position 2,307,203 of record JAXDDX010000051.1, read on the forward strand.
AGGTATGTATTATATGTTCTCCCTCATTTCTCCTGTGTTGAGTGTAGGTATATTTCTTTAACATTTTCTTAGTTTATGTGTGTCTTTTTCAACTTGGTTGGGTGTTTTGTTGATTTTTTTAAATGCAGAAATGCACGGATTTGCGTGTGTGAGTGTGTGAGATGACCGTTATGGCTTGGTCAGCTTGCAACACACTTAGACTGTATGCCTGCCCTAGAAATAGCCCTGTGGGGGATTGCTATCACTAATTTAGTCCAGCAGCCAGCCTTGTGGTTCCTTCTCTGGCTCAAGTGGTTATCTTTGTTTTCCCATAGTGTCTCTATCAGTGGTATTTATAACCTGTAATTTTCCACTGCACTGGGTCTGAGCGCAGGGATGTAGTGGTTGAAACCCTACATTCATAGTATAGTAAGTAGCATCAGACGGATGCAGGTTAAATTGAAAAATGTGTATATATATACAGTGGGGTCCTCTACCAAGAACTGTTCATTTATCAAACGAACAGTTCAATAAAAAATGTGTACCTTTTATTCAAGAATACATTATTTAGAACTGATACAAATCAAAATCTTTAGATCTATCAGAAATGCTTGTATGAAATGCAGTGAATATCTTGTTTGCAAAAGGACTTCCATTGAAAAATATTTGAAATTATTAATTAAATTATTTTTGAAAATTATGTAATCTTGTTTGACAAATATCATTTGACTAAAAATGTTTGGATTATATTTTGATGATGATGAAACAAAAGAGTTATTGGTAGTGGACTCCACTACCAATAACTACCACATATTTGTTGTAATTTGTCTGTGTTTTTTTTTTTCATGGCAGTATTTAGTAGTGTAAAGACAATGTAGATCTTGACCACATGGAATGAAATCCTATGGATTATTTGACTCTCTCTCTCTCTCTCTCTCTCTCTCTCTCTCTCTCTCTCTCTCTCTCTCTCTCTCTCTCTCTCTCTCTCTCTCTCTAGTTCCCCCCGCTCTTCACCCACTGACTTTCTCATTTATTCATCAACCCCTTTCCAGTAGTCAGTTATGTTTTCAGTCCATTCCCAATCTAATTCACTCTCATTCCAGTCATTCTGGTCAATGTCATCATCTCTGAGGGCAAAAACCTCCTCAACACGGTACCATCAGTGAGTTAACCAAGTGAGCAGCTCCTACTAAACCAAGAGATTAGGCCTAATTTGCCTTCAAAGTGATCGGGCTTTGATGTCCCTAACGTGTGCTTTGTTCCCAGCTCAACCTTTGCCGCATCGAGCTCCCTGTTCTGTGAGTGAATTAGCAACTTCTCAGTGCTATTACTGTAGCAGTCCATCTTTGTCCCAAGCTGCTGTCTGTGTCCCTCATCCATGCAATGTTCCGTCGGTCCCTTGTGACAGCTGTTGACAATAGCCAACAAACTTTCCCAGCAACATATTTGCATAGTTTAATTTTAAATGTACAACATGTACAACATGTGGCTTTCAATGCAGTTTCTCTCCCTCCTATCCCAGGCCCCCTACTGAACTTGTACACCACAATGTTTAAACCACTTGCCCTTTTTAGTTGAGTGAAATCCAAAACCACAGGCCAGTAGTTAATGTTGTGATGCTTCCCAGAGATGTTGCTGTCTGATGCTTGTTCTTGTTCTGCTTGTTGATGTTAAATAGATGTATCAAGGCTGTACCTATTTCAGAGAAACTGAGCCTTGGAAGAGACAATAATTATTTCCCCCCAGCAAGTGTTGCAGGATGTAAAAACAATAGTGCGAATATGTAGAATGTAATGTAATGTAGAATGCTTTTAAATGTAAGTGAAATCACTACCTGTATAGATCTATCAATCTGTGTCAGAGTTAGAGGAGCGAGAGAAGGGAGGGGTGTAAGGAAGCGAGGTAGTGGTAGGTCAGACCTATGGCTTGTTTTTTTCCATGATCTCTCTGTTGTTCCTCCACTCACTGTGTGTGTGTGTGTGTGTGAGAGAGAGAGAGAGAGTGAAAGTGAGAGTGAGAGAGAGAGATAACACATTTGTATCTGGGGTAAGCGAGGTCACCTTTCACTGGGACATTGTTTCACCCTGACCATATGTCCGTGCATGTGTGAAACATGCACGGACATATGGTCAGGGTGAAACACCAGTATTCTATTCTACCGGTAATACCAGATGATAACTTAAACAGACTGTCAATCATAAAACTGTAGGGGGTGGAGTTGACACCCACCAAACACACAGTTGGCAAATAAGTTGTGACTTAATGGAAAAGTACGAACAAGGAAGAAGAACTGGTCTATCAGGGGCATTGCCAAGTCACATTTATCCACCTTTAGGAAAGAGTATGTATTATTATATATTATATATTATATAGTATTATTAAATACTCGATAACCGATATATATCTGCCGATATACTTTTTTAAGACAGTATGAAAAATACAATTTTCTTTACAAATATCTAACATTTTTACCAAGAGACTGCTGCAATGATGCATGGCAATGTATACAGCAAGATGTATTTGTGATGGTCCTGGTAGTTTATAATAAAGCACATTGCTGTATAAGCAGTGCTTCTATGTATGTAATAAGTGATAAGGAATGTTTGTCAACTGTTGAGTTACTATGTTAAGTAGCAAGCCAGATAGCCTAACATGAAAGTATTCTCCATAGAAGAGGTGAAGGCAGCGGATCAACTAGGGAGCCCAAAGCTGAAATCACATTCAAGTGTTGATGAAGTCTAAATGGCATCGCCGTGCACAGTACCTCCTACAGTGGTGCATTAACCCATCGCATTTAATACACTCACTTTCTAGTTGCTAGACTGTGCTTGGGTTTTGTTGGAACATATACGATTTTAGAGAAAATAGACAGCCTCTGTGCACGTTTGTCTCTTACTGTCACGTCCTTACAAACTACTGCAATCTTATGAACACGTAACAGAAATATGCTAACATTACAGCAGCCTGAGCCTCTCAGATTATTTTGCACATTACAGTACAGTCATTTAGCAGACGCTTTTATCCAAAACGACAGAGAAACATACTTGACTCTGTGGGGATCGAACCCGCGAGCCTGAGCCCGCTCTACCTACTGAGCTGTCCGGGCTGGACACATTCTCCCATCCTCCAGCAACAAAAAGCAGACTGCTGCTGTCTTAGTGCTGCTGTCGTATTTCAGGTGCTTTCACATGAGTTGTGGCTGTTCTTAGTAGGGAGGAGTATCTTGCCCTGCTGGCTAGCTGAGCACTAGCCAACTTGCTTGCTAATGCGTGACTACCAAGCTAACAATCTCACTAAACCCCTCCTGCACACGGTGATTTCAGTACAGGGACATTCAGATCAGGAGTTTGTTTAGTGACAGTGAAACTTGAATGACAAGATCAGTCATTACTGTTGTTGTCCCATTTGTTGAACAAATTTCAATCTTGGGTTTGGCTCTGGCTCATCAACTCGCATGGCATTGTCAATGCTTTTGTTTACTGAGGATTTATGTTCCCACTATCTGAACCTACTCACTGCCACAGGCATTTATGCATTAATTCATGCAATTTCGCTATCTTTGCCATTTCTGAGGAGGAATTCTATCGCTGACTCTTCAGTGGCACTTTTACCGATAAAGATATATCTGTAAAAGGCTTATATCAGCTGAGAATATCGGGTGACAGATATATCTCTCGGGCCTTACTTGTTCCCTAGATACAGTACATACACTCCCATCACTGAGGCAACCAGTCATGACTGCTTTCTCTCAGGCATAGCAACATTGACGCCATTCTGCATTTGCTTTAAACCCTGCTGGTGTGTGTGTGTGTGAGAGAGAGAGAGAGAGAGAGAGCAAGAGAGAGAGAGAGAGATAAACATGTGCTTAACCAGCTGACACTATTGGCAGTAGGAGTGAGACCAATTTGGAGGCAGTAGAATTCAGTTTTAGAGAGTTGTGCTGGAACCTTACCACCTTACCACCAGATAAACACACACACACACACACACTAACTCAGACGGGGCATATGAGAGGGCTCTCAGCGGCCCACACTATATCTCAAGAGGGTGGGAAAATGTGTGTGTGATCGAGAGAGCAAGAGAGAAAGACAAACGTCAGTGTGTTTGTGTGTATGTGGCAATATGTATGTCTACTCAGAGTTAAACCGCGTCTAGTCGATTTGGTTTCAAACTTCCTGTGTTACAGCTTTAACTCCCACTTCCCTCTTGTCGTAGTCCGCCCATCGTCTTCCTGCAAATGAATTACGCTGCCAGTAATTGACAGGATTTATGACTTGTAACTTTTGACTCCTGATTTGATCCTCAGGTGAGTGTGAATCCATCCAAACTTCCTTAATAGTTTTTGACTCTAGTAGCATAATAGAGTGTAGCTTTTGAATGCCATTTGAGAAGCATGTGACCAGCTAGCCCGAACAGCCCGATGACGCAGCATGTGTGTGACTATATCTGTTCTTTTTTTCCTACATGTGTTTACTTGTGTGTTGGGGGTGCTTTAAAAAGAAGGCCCGTTTTCATCGGGTTTTATTTACTGACTCTTTCTATAGATCTGCTACAGTGAGAGTTTTGTTGCCCGTTGGGGTGTTGCCTACAGCAGACAGCATGAGTGAAGTAGTAACCTGACTTCCTTCCAGTCCACCATTTTCTTGAGCTCAGGATGTAAATATGATAGAAATTCAACTGCTATTTGACCCAGATCCAGAATAATTGCAAAAGCACAAGGAGCATTTACTTTCTCTTATCTTGCAGTGTGTCAACTTTTTACGGCTCTGGTAAAGTAAATCAAGTGTGCCTCAACTAGGTCAGTAACCTAAATACATCCTTCCTAATTGCATAAAAGCATTGATCCACACTCACTGACCAGGTCCCCATTCATTATTACCAGAAGCTAACTACCCCTCCAATCCAGTCCAGTAGGTTTCTATAGGCCAGACCAGGCCAACAGAGCCCACATTTGAAATATGTGACTCAGTTGTGGGGTGTGGTGGTTAGCAGGCCAGGTTGGAGGTGGGCTGGCTGTTTGTTTGGCCCCAGTGCAGAACCCAGTGAGACCTTGGGAATCCAATGCTGCTCGGTCCCCTCTGAGATGTTGACAGAGCAAACAGGGCAGCGCACAAGCATGTATGATGTGCTTGTGAGTGAGGGAGAGGACAGGAGGTAGGCTGAATAAGAGACTGAATGGGCCACAACAGCTTAGCTCCTGTACTACATATAGAATGAGGTTGTTTTTCTTGCACTGTGCTTTCCAAAACGCTGTTGAAACTGGGTCAGCACTTACAGACACTCTCTCTCTCTCTCTGTCTCTCTCTCTCTGTCTCTCTCTCTCTCTCTCTCTCTCTCTCTCTGTCTCTCTCTCTGGCCTGTGGAATATCTTGCATACTGTCACAAAGAAGAGAGGGGGCTGGCGACAAGGTCATTAGTTAGTTCAAAATAGCTATTTGCAGTATTTCTAGACACACGTGAGTCATGGAAGCTGACTATTGGGACCATGATAGTTTGGGGGTGATTTGTTGCCTTGGACCCTTGGTCATTTATATGCTTTTCACACTACACTTAACCCCGGGCTAATGTCTTTCTTAACCCTGGGTTAAGGACGCATTTAACCCCGGGCTAAGCAGCGTTTCACAATTGCATTTTTGAAAGAGGGTTAACACCACTTTTAACCCTGGGTTAACAAACCCTGCTACGAAGCAGGGTTAGCACCGCTTTTGTGGTGCTATCCCCGAAATGCGGTGCTAAGAACAATAGTGTGAAACGTTGTGGGGTTAGAATGTAACAGGGGGTTAGAATGTAACAGGGGTTAGAATGTAACAGGGGGTTAGAATGTAACGGGTTAGAATGTAACAGGGGTTAGAGTGTAACGGGGGTTAGAATGTAACAGGGGGTTAGACTGTAACAGGGGTTAGAATGTAACGGGTTAGAATGTAACAGGGGTTAGAGTGTAACGGGGGTTAGAATGTAACGGGGGTTAGAATGTAACAGGGGGTTAGAATGTAACAGGGGGTTAGAATGTAACAGGGGGTTAGAATGTAACAGGGGGTTAGAATGTAACAGGGGTTAGAGTGTAACAGGGGGTTAGAATGTAACAGGGGTTAGAATGTAACAGGGGTTAGAATGTAACGGGGGTTAGAGTGTAACGGGGGTTAGAATGTAACAGGGGTTAGAATGTAACAGGGGGTTAGAATGTAACAGGGGTTAGAGTGTAACAGGGGTTAGAATGTAACGGGTTAGAATGTAACAGCGAGTTAAACATTAGCATTAAATGTTAACCCGGGGTCTACAAGCTTACAGTGTGAAATCCTGAACACTGAATACCCAGGGTCAATTGTTAGCCCAGGGTTAAAGAAAACTAGTGTGAAACGTGAGATAAGTTAACCCAGGGCTATTATAACCCAGGGTTAAAGTTAACCCTGGGCTAACATATTCAAGTGTGAAAAGCCTATTAGTCAACCATGCATCAGTACAGTAACCATACTGTACTGTAGCTCTTTGCTGAGCGTTGTTTTATATACAGTATAAGGCTCGGGCCAGGTATTAATGACATGAACCATGTGAGTGAGTTCATGACGCCTTTGTTGACTTTGGTGCAGAAACCATCACTCACATCACTCGACCCCTTCACATATTCTTCAAATCCATTCCTTTCACAAACCCTTTCCTTTTTCCTTTCTCTATTCTCCCAGCTGGATGAACATGCAGACCTTAATTGAATGCATTCCTTCTTCTTTGAGTTTTATGGTTCCATCCAAACCTTTCTATATTTCGTGAAGTATGATTTTCACTTGGGGAAATAAAACATGTCTTGTTTGTGACCATGACAATGATGGCTGTGTATTTGGCAAATACATTTTTGTCTGTAGAACGGGTGACTTATAATAAACAAAATCATATTTGTACGAAACTGACTTATTGTGATACTTTGGACAGAAAACTAATCTTGAGCTCTTTTGAGTAAATTTGAGTACAATTTTGAACGAGGCCACCAATTTAACGTCCCCATACTGCATAATGAAAGGGGAAATTCCTCATATATATATACTCATATATTTATAGTATTACACACGTTATCACAGACATGCACGCTTTTCTCTCATCTTTTTTGGTCCTTTCTTGGAAACCATCTGTCCGTTACATTTATTACACACATGGAGCTACACACATACACACACACACATATATATATACCTATATATATATACCCCTACACATACACACTAACAAGGCTCTGAGTTGTGCTCACTTCCCGAGGTTTGCGGTCGAACCTCGGGCCATCCAACCACTGAAGAGGGGGGCAACAACTGTACGCCATCTTCTCAATGCTGCAGAGCGTATGGTGAGACCCCCTCCACCTCTCCAACTCTTCATTCCACCCTTCATGCTCTGCCCCCGCCTTTTTCTCCTTCACGCCACCTCTCCTTTATCCTCTGCAACCCATCCACCCCTCTGCTGAGCAAGCAGAGCCAGGTCATCAGAGTAAAAAGCTACTACTCCTTTCTTCTTTTTTTTCCGCTGCAACATTCTTCTCTTTATCCACTTTTCTCTGAAAGGAGAGATGTATCGTCTCTTTTTCCACCTCCCCCTCCTTCTTTTATTCATTGACTTGAATACCTGCCACTGATTTCTGCTCATCATCGTTTATCGTCTGCACTTAATAGCTTTCTGCACGTGATGTATGTACCTCAGCACTTTGTTTCAAAATCATCTTAGATGTCACTTGAATTTGTGCATACTTGCCTACCAGATCCCCGTGCCCTCCAGTCCTACAAAGACCTGTTTCATTCAAAAAGTAAAAGCAAATAAATGTTTTTTTTGTTGAACTCTGATTTTCTGTTCATTTTGTACTGTATATAGAATGATCTAATAGCCAATGATCTAATAGCATCTGAGTATCACAGTTTTTAGGTATGAACTCCTCATCGACCTTGATGTTTCTTTTTTCTCTCTCTCTATCCATCCTCCCCCAACAGGTAACTTATACAGAAAAGTCAACAATGGCTCTGAATGTGCCGGGTCTGGTGGTGATGGCGATATTCTACTTGCTGATTCTGGGCACTGGCATCTGGGCATCCATGCGTTCCAAGAAGGAAGAGCAGAAGTGCAAAGGAGACGGCATGGTGATAACGCTGCTGGCCGGACGCAACATCACCCTGCTAGTCGGCATCTTCACACTCACTGGTAAAGCAGCCAATGGGATTGGGTTTGGGTGAGACATCGGCTGGATTGATATGGGTGAAGAAGGCAATATAGTTCATGAGTGTGTGTGTGTGTGTGTTTCCCCTGTTCACTTGTGTGTTTGTCTTTCCACAGCTACATGGGTGGGTGGAGGCTTCATCCTGGGTATAGCCGAAGCAGTTTACAACCCAACATTAGGTCTGGTCTGGGCCCTCATGCCTGTGCCCTACGTACTGACCTTCTTCTTAGGTGAGTATTACCACTGGCCCTAGCCTTTAAACCCTGGACACTGACATGATTTAATGTTCTATCTTCATTTAGGCACGTATTTACTCACCAGACTGCATCTGGGCCAACTTCAGTAGCACACAATGTTCACCATTGTGAACATTAGATGTAAAATAGAGTTAATGAAATAGAGTTAATGGTCCATGTCATCCTCATATTAAAGGCTGAAGGATTTGAATGGATACGAATTAGAAACTAGACATGAATTTCATCCAGCCTAACATTTCACAGCAACATTTCACAACATGAATAGTCATGTTGCTTCGATAACAATCCCTTTACTGTATGACTCCAACCCATGCTGTTGACCCAAAAAAATATCTTGAACCTGTCCTCACTTGCCCCACACTCTGCTCCACTGATCCATACTTCAACTCATTTTACCTGATGACACAGTATAGGGACAGCTCTCATATCTGTCACTGCAACCTATAGCAACCTATAGCAACCTATAATTATGTTTCGAATGAATGTCAACTCCCTCAGAGGCTTCTGCAAGATGAATAGAACCTCAAACTGGGATTTGATCTCAGTTACAGCATTGAGTCTCATGTTTACCATATATATACCATATATAGCTTACTACAGACCACCCACTGTCAAAACTTGCAGGGGTAGAGGTAGCAGGATACATGGCTGCAACACCTGATCTGCTTCTCGCAGGTTCCTGTGAGAGTATCGGCATACAGACTGTTCTGAGGGGGTGTCGAGGCAGTCCTGTATCACATTTGGTTCTTCTGTTACTACCTCGAGGGCAGGACTGGGTTTGATGTGGCAATGACTTGCAGTATCACTTTATTTATTCAACATTCAACATTCAATTGTTTTATATTATTGACTGGAAGTCGTTTGGGATAATGAAATGCTCAGAAATGTTCAGAACACTTTGCGCATTGCAACTGTGGTGGAAATCTTAGAACTCCAACCTAGGTTCGTCAACCTTAATGTCAATCATCAGCAGACACAAGACAACAATTCGGTTAGTAGATTTAATACGTATATACGGGATGGTGTGGTGGCAAACCTTCTCCAACACACAGACTTTACAGGGGAGCTTATACAGGTCTAAACTAACAACACTAAATGATTAAGGTAATAAAGCAATAAAAGGGAAAGAAGCCAAAAGGTGAGGGAGGACATTTGCTGACCTAAGACTGACCCAAGAGTAACCCAAAAACAGGAGATAATAAAACAATTAAAGGATTACTCTCAGAGAACCAATCTCATCTACAGATGTCACAAGGAAACATGTGGTGTTCTGAATTATATTCTACACAACTCAGGTTTATCAATGAGAAATGTGCATGCTTGTGTATTCCGTCTTGTTCTTTCCCTCGAAGGTAGTTCTGACAGCCTGGAGGGATGTTTTGGGTCATTATCTTGCTGTAGGATGAACCCCTGACCAACTAGGCGTAAACCAGAAGGGTATTGCATGGCGCTGCAAAATGCCGTGGTAGCCGTTTTGGTTCAAGGTGCCAGTCACTCTGCGCAAGTTTCCGACTCTGGATCCAGCAAAAGAGCATGTTTGACAGTTGGTGTCACACACTGAGGAACCAGTCTTTCGCCGACTCGGAGGTATACAAAAACCCTGCATGATTCAAACTTTGATTCATCGGTCCATAAGACCTTCTTCCAGTCTTCAGTAGTCCACTGGTCTGGCGGTGCTTCATGGCCCAGGCAAGCCTCTTTTTCTTATTTTGCCACCTTAGCAATGGCTTTCTTATTGTCACTCCACCTGTCAAACCTCAAGATTCAAGATTCAAGATTCAAGAACTTTATTTGTCACATACACACACGGGGTGTGCAGTGAAATGAAAAAGTGGCAATGCTCAACAGGAATGTGCAAAGGGCAACAGTACACAGTATTTACAATAAAAAACCAACACAATATTTACAGTATTACAGTAAGAGCTCTATATAAAAAAAAACCCTGCAGCTCCAAGTCTTCTCTTCACAGGTGAAACTGAGACTTGCTTACTTCGACCGGTGTTAAGCTGTTCTTGAAGCTGTTGTCCTGTGAACCACCTATCACGCAAGCTGTTGACTCTCAGAAACTGTTGTGGCTTTGGATCTGCCTGACCTCCTTCCTGTCAGAGTTTCCTCCAGTTCCTCCAAAAGTGTCTTTTGATGGTGTAGGAAACTGTACTGACATTATTTTTCAGTTTTTGCTAACCGAACATTTTTTTTAACCTCTAGCAGTTTACCGCTTTGTACCATTTCAGGTTATTCACTGGACTTGAATTGCTTAAATTTCAATAAAAACTGGGGAAATGGGGGTGCTCTAAAACTTTTGACCGGTAGTGTAGTGAATGTAAGAACCTTTTGTATTCTAACAGTTTAATATATTTTAATATATTAAAAAATGAACCTCACTGACATCATTAAAGAGTTAAAGAGTTGTTGATCATCCACCAACCAAACCCCACCCCCCCGAGTCTCGCTCACTTTAAAAATAGTGCCATGAGAAATCAGTTTAGTATTGTAACTTGAGGCAACAGGTGCGAGGTGTTCCAAGAAATTTAGTTCACTGAACTGACAACTTTGGTTCTCAGTTTGTAAACTTTTGCAACAGGTGTTGTTGCAACAGGTGCTCTTATGTGCTGGTGCCAAACAATGAAAATAATGATGACCCTGAAAATGTAATAGTAAGTTGAGGAAACAAGTGCTCTCATCAGTGGAAATGGTCAGTGCTCAGGCCCAATGTCACAATCACTGGCTGGCCTGCTTAGTGTGTGGGCCACACAACAACCTTTTTCCTTTCTCTCATCTGGGTTACTAGAAATAAGAAGAAATGAGAAAAATATGTAACAAATCACACCATTTATGCACTGGTTCATCATTTTCAGGAGAAGACTGGTCTTTCTTTATATCTCATTTATAGTACCCCCTCTATCACCCTCCAGGTGGCTTTTTCTTTGCCAAGCCCATGAGGGAAAACAAGTATGTAACCATGATGGACCCCTTCCAGCAGAAGTACGGGAATGTCCTGAGCAGTGCACTGATCGTACCTGCACTGGTGGCCGACGTCCTGTGGGTGGCACGCACACTAGTCAGCCTAGGTAGGTGACTTCACACTGGGCCATATGTGCACACACACAAGCATACAGGCACACTTTTTTGGCACTTTGCACAAATCCATAGAAAATGTATTAGTACTTGTGTTGTATTGCTGACATAGTTCTAAATATTTCAAATTGAAGGTATGAATTTGATAGTTTTGATTAAACCAAAGTGTGATTTTCTTTCATATTGTAAAAACAATTTTTGAACAAATAAATACTTTGTTCATAAGGGCTTGTTCTTTGCTGCTAAAGTAAAGAAGAAAAATAAATGCATAGAACATTCACCTTTAAGAGTTCAAATGTTATTTGTTTTAGTTGGCAAACTAACAACAGAAAAATAGTCAAAAAGATAGTCAAAAAATATGTGGCTATTGCATTAAATAATACGCTTTTATTCAGCATAGGTATCGAAAAAAGTACCATTTTAGTACAGGTATGAAATTCATTGTCACGGAAATGTTCAAATGATACCCAGCCCAAGGTACAGAGACTGTAGGCTATTATCTTTCCTACTCTGATGAAATGTAAGAAACCTATGGGCACATCCTCACATCAGAGTGAACGAAGGATGACCCACGGCATATGTAAGCACAATGAGGGTCATTCATTGAAATACTTAACCAATGCCAATGATTGTTACTCTGTAGTGTGGGGTAAATTGTCCCACTTGAAAAGGAGTTTATTTACAGTTACAGTTTGGGTTAGTCGGCTCATTGTGACATCATAATTGGTGCTGTAAAGGTATTATTATTGCAATACTCTGTGAAAGTCATGTTTTCACTGTGTGTGTGTGTGCGTGTGTGTATGTCTGTGCACGCATGCGCATTGGTGGGTGGGTGCAGTTGTGTGTGTGTGTGTGTGTGTGTGTGTTTGAGAGAGAGAAAATCCATGTGCGTGTATAATGTTCTCTTGTGTGTGTTTTTTAACACTGTTTTCTCTTCCAGTGTTTTTTGAAAAGGGGGGTTAAACAACGAGCAGCCTGTTGATTGTGAAAGGTGATCAATTGTTCAGACCTGGTTGTTATGTTATAAGAGACTTTCCATTCTTTGTTCCACGGCTCTGACTGAAGGATAGAAAAAAAATACCTGTACACTGTTTATTTATAATGTATTGTCTCAATTCTATGTGTAAAAAAAAGAATGAAAGGGAAACAGTGAAATCCAATGATAGTGTGTTTGAGCCACCAAGGTAGCGCTGTTAGCTGTGCTGACACTCCACAAAAGGACTGGTAGGGAGGAAGGAATGTTTCTGGGAGGTTTTTGTCCAAACCTTTAAAAACCTTTTAAACCATTGAACCCAATATAGCATCAGGGGACCCCTTACTCCTCAATCCCTCAGCTTGCTTAGTAAAATCTCCTGTAATTGTTATAGTCATGTGTCCTTTTCCTACATGCGCATGCATTACACACTCACACACACACACAGGGCCGGCCCTAGACTTTTGGGGGCCCTAAGCAGGATTTGGTTTGGGGGCCCCCCTCATTGTAACGTGTTGCCACTTCCCATGGCAATGAACCAACTTGTGTATTGTAAATATTAGTTTAACCACACATAATGTACAAATAACCATGTAAAAACTAAAGTGGGACCTATTAGCAGCAACACTATCTTTAAATAGACTACAGTAAATACAGTATTTGTCTATTACCCCCTAAGTGCTCGCAAACTGTAGAAGAATAGCTTGTGATACTTATGCCGCAAAATGTGGGTTTTTTTTTACCACAGAATCCTGGGAGTGCTTGTTTCGTAGGGGACAGTAAATTACTTAGCCTACCTAAATTGTCCATCTCGCCCGTCTCTGAGCTTATTGTTTTGTCACTATTTGTGGGCAAAAATGGCACGAAATGTTGTCAGTTTTTGTTTAGGAAGTTCAATTTTTATTTCATTATTGTCTTTGTGTTCATTAAAAAATTATTTTCTAGGGGGACCCCAGAGACCAGGGGGCCTTAAGCAACTGCTTATATCGCTTAATGGGTAGGGCCGGCTCTGCACACACACTTGACACTCTTGAGTGTAAGCTGAGCACTTTGCACACAGGAGTGCTATTACTGGGAGAATGTGTATGTGGGTGTATGTACTATAAAGTGAGTTCATGCTCTGCCTGAGTGAGTGTGTCTGGTGCTAGAAATGCTCTTAACTTTTAACGACACTGTCCACATGTTGTCAGCTGTGGAATCAATAATACACAATCATTGCTAATCAGATTTTTGCTGGGGGATTGGAGAGGGAGGAGATGAGGAGTGGCGGGGGGGCTGAAGTGTGTGTGTGTGTGTGTGTGTGTGTGTGTATGTGTGTGTGTGTGTGCGTGTGCATGCGTGCGTGTCTGCGTGTGCGTGCGTGCGTGTGCGTGTGCGTGCGTGCGTGTGTGCGTGCGTGCGTGCGTGCGTACATGTGTGTATGCATGTATGTGTGTGCAGGCATGCATTTTCGGAGCTGAGTCTAAAAATTGAAACATGTGGTATTTAGTTAGCTCTTTCCCTCTCTCTATCCCTGGTGCTCCCCATTCAGCCCTAGAGACCCCTACATCCCATTCCTTCTCTTTCCTCTTCCTAAATTTAGCACAGTGGGGACCAGCACAGCTCAGTGCAGCACAAGACAGAGCAGATCTCTGGAGCTAAAATAACACCCAGGGAGAAGGCATTTACGACATAATGATACTGTTTGCATAATGTCCCACCAGGAGAAGAGGAAACGCTTAGGAAAGAAAACAACAATCACTCTCTAGTGTGACTACTGCATGTTAATAATAATAATAATAATAATAATGTCAAACATCAAATTGGTCAAAAGGGGTGAGAAGGGTGTGGTGGGTCAAAAAGCCTAGGGGTCACAGACGAGATGTCAAACAAAGGTGAAAAAAGGATAAGCAAGGTGTGAAGGGTCAAAGTGAATAGGTCAGACGAACCAATGCTAAGCCTGGCAGGCTGAGATGAAAGGTCATACAGGTGTTAATGGGTTAAGGGTGAGAGGTCAGCAGGGTGGTGAGTAGCATCGATGGTGCAGATCTGACACTTTTCTGTTTAAGGGCATTGTTGTGGTGAGGCTGCGGCTGGGGGGACCCTGGCATTGTGGGAGAAGAGACGGTGAAGGTAGTGACGCTTTGCTTGCCTTGTTTGAGTAACAAGATGTCTTTATCTATTCACTTATTTACTTATTTACTTACTTTTACTTTTTCACACATTTTCATTTTTTACCCTACTTGAAGAAACCTTTCTTTACTTTTTTACTTAATTTTGAATTATCTATTACCAAGAAAGTGATGATAATTCACCCAAGAGGAAGAAGGAAATGAGTGTTTTGGAATCTCACAATCAATAGGCTGCTTCTGTTATGTTTCTTTTTTTTGTTTGTTATACTTTTATCATAATCATTTTCACATTGGCTTGTTGCTTATCTAAGCTCTCGGATGCTTCTTAAAAGGTTTGAACCAAAGCCATCCATGTTTAAGTGTAAACTCCATTCTTGTCTTAAACTGCTAGAATTGATTTGCTTTACATTATGGTAAATGTGCAATTTATTTGACAATGTGTTCTTTGGAAAATACTGCATGAAGGCATATGGACAGTATGATAACAAGGCAATGACATTGCCCAGTTTAATAGTAAATTAATAAGTATTAGACCTGCAGTATGAAAGAGATTATTAAAGAGTGTATGCATATGTATATGTGTGTGTTTGTGTGAGAGAAGAAGGGAGAGCGAAAAGGAAAAAGAATGAGAAAGACAAACAAATAAAAGCTCCTAACTTACACAATCCCAGAGAGCAGTTGCATGTACTTTTATGAACCCCAGTGGCTGTACATTAGAACACAGAACTTAAAAACTGTTGTTGGACGTTTTCCCATCAATCCACTGGTTCTAAGTGCTCTGCTTGTTGTTCCAGGTGGAACTATGAGTGTGATCCTGGACCTGTCCTATGTGTACTCCATCGTCATCTCCTCAGTAGTGGCCATAATCTACACACTGCTGGGGGGGCTCTACTCTGTGGCCTACACAGACGTCATCCAGCTTATCCTTATCTTCGCCAGTCTGGTGCGTAAGCGGAATCCATTTGTATTGACATTTTCACACTTTAACAAGGCTTTTATTGCTTAGAGCCTACCTAACCATGAAGCCATGAGCCTACCTACCATGAAGGTTAGGGTTGGAAACCCTGATAAAAGTAGTTCAATTCGCCCACCTGTGCTTTAAACTAGTCATAACCCAAACCAGTGCTCATCTCCAATTCTAGTTTCATGTCTGAACTTTCCAGTTGTACAGTAAAAACGCTGTTTTGTGCCCATACTCAGACTGAGCTGTGTTCTTGCAAATGTGTTTTTGTATATAGTGGGTGTGCGTCCCTTTTCTGTTGACCAACCCTCACTCTGTGGACATTTCACTGACGGCCTTCAACCAGACTTTCCAGGCCCCTTGGGTTGGTAAGCTGGAGACCAGTGATGCAGGCAAGTGGATCGACGACTTCATGGTGTTGGTGAGTGGAGGATGCCCATATATATATACACACACCACACTGTGTGTAATTTGTCTTCTAGCACACAGCTTATGAAATTTATAAAAAAGTATTTACTTAACTCAGCAATCACAGCACTTAAGATGAATTTAATTACATCCAGCGGTATCGTCTTATTTCATTACATGACAAAACACCTAAACATAACAACTAAATTAACAATGGAAATACCAAAATTTGTCTCATATCATGAGACAAATATTGACAAATATTTCCATTGATTGCTGTATACATTGATTTCCCTCATCATGTCTGATCTGTGTGTTTGTGCCAGGCTTTGGGCGGTCTGGCCTACCAGGCTTTCTACCAAAGGATCCTGTCTGCCGCATCTTACACCCAGGCTCAGGTAACCTGCTTCGCCTCCTCAGCTTTCTGCCTGGTGCTGGGCATCCCCTCTATACTGATCGGAGCTGTGGCTGCATCTACAGGTATACACTCCTTACTCACACCTCTTCATGAAGGTGAAAAATTCATGAACTTTAGCTCAAAGTTCTTTCTTTTTTACCTTGTGAGTTTTTTGCATTGGTTTAAATTCTATTTACACATTTAATTCTAATATTTGTTTATTCCTTCCATCATTCCTATATCCATTCCTCCGCTCCAAATGTTAAATTGCCCATCCTCTTCCCAGACTGGAACACAACCAGCTACGGTATGCCCACCCCGTATGAGCGCGGCCAGGCAGGCTCCATCCTCCCCATCACCCTGCAGTACCTCACTCCCAACTACATCTCTATCGTCGGTATCGGGGCAGTAGCTGCTGCTGTCATGTCCTCCATGGACTCAGCCTTGCTCTCCTCCGCCTCATTGTTCTCCTCAAATATCTACAAGAACATCCTGAGAAAACAGGTGGGAATTTCAGAGCCCCAGGACTGTGAAACGGCCGGCCTGAGGAAATCAGGCTTGCTAGCACTGTGTCCTCTTTTAAATCACTTTTAAAAGCTCACTTTCATTTCATTGCTTTTAATTAATTAGATTGTTTTTCATTTATTTAGGATGTCTAGACAACTAACATTAAGACATCCTATATTTGAATCAACCTAAAAAAATCTGACAACACTTGGATGACCTCGAGTCTATTTCTCATCCATCTCTTTGCAGCACACCAGCTCAATCAATAAAGAGAGTTAAAGTGAATGGTCTTCATTTTATACTCTTTCAGAATGTGTAGCTTCATTTAAATTAACTTTATACTGAAAACAAGGAGCTTTTATAGCTAGGACTATGTTTCCTGAAACGTGTCGCAACTCACATAGTACGTGAAATCTCTGGATGACCTGGTGCTAGTCGTGAGATTTACTTGAAAAGTGAGATTTCAAGTGAGACTTCATTTACTGCAGGCACAGATCACTGTCTAGCCTGCACTCCACAACAGGACAAAAGCATTATCTGCATTATCTTGAGTTAGTTGAGTTATTTCATTGTTTCCATACTGTTTTCACACCCAAAGAATGCTCCATACAATGTTCCGTACAAGGGGGCACATTCAAGGATGACAGACCTAGTGTGGGTGACAGACTAGGGTGACAGACCTAGTGTGGGTGACAGACTAGGGTGACAGACCTAGTGTGGGTGACAGAATTGGGTGACAGACCTAGTCTGCAGAAACTCCACTGTTACAGCTAACCACTTTAAATCCTTCAGACACCTTAGTTCAAACTGAGGGTGGCAGTGAATAAATATTTACTCTCCCAAGTGATGAAGGACACGGTGAGGAATTAGTTTTAAAGGAAAGGTAATAGTTTTCCTTTGTTTTACTGTTTTGTTTTAATACAAATATCCACTCATTGATGAATATCCTCCTCTAACACCAAATGCCATTTTCAAATTTAAACGGCTTAGTGTGGAAGTAGCCTCAGTCTCCTGTGGCTTCTTTGGCTTCCAGGAGGCTTCAAGTGCAGATGATCTTCAGGATCCTTAGGATCCTTAGGATCCTTATGCCGCACGGCAAGGTGTAGTCTTCAACATAACATAACAACATCTTTTATTTCTCTCTTTTTCTTTCTCTCCCTTGCTCCTAGGCATCAGACCGTGAGATGCAGTGGGTGATCCGCATCTCAGTGGTGGTAGTGGGTCTCTTTGGCACTGGCCTCACCTTCCTGGACAACAGCGTCCTGGTCTTCTGGCTTGTGGGTGTGGATATGTCCTATACCATCATGTTCCCTCAGCTGGTCTGCATCCTTTTCTTCAAGGTATCTAATGGCTATGGGGCCTCTGTGGGCTACATGATGGGAATTATCCTGAGGGCCTTGAGTGGCGAGCCCCTCATCGGCCTCCCACCTATCATCCAGTTCCCCGGCTGCCGCCTGGACGCTGAGGGAAAGCTAACACAGTTCTTCCCTTTCCGCACCACCATCATGGTCATCTCACTGTTGTCCATCCTGCTCTTCTCCTGGTTGGCCTCGATCATTTTCAACAAGGGTCTGCTGGCTGAGAGGTGGGATGTGTTCAAGATCAATCGCATGCAGGCCAAAGTGACGGCGGCAGCAGCCAGAGCTAAAGAAGAAAACAATACCTGCTCTGAAGACAAAGATCCTTCCGTGTCCAAGCTACTGGACACCACCAGCTGCTAAGGAGACTCTGAAAGAGAGAGAGAGAAGAGGGGTATTGGAGGCAGAGGTTGGACAACAAGAACAGATTCTGTACAGTCCCACGATGCATTTGTGGTGATGAAATACAGACCCAATTTAGCTGATTATTTGAATGTGATCTCAGCTCTCTGGCTCCATCCCTTCTATGGAGCATTCAGTAACAGTAATGCTACGTGACTTGCTAGTTAACATTACAAAATGAAAATGAATTGTTGACTAGGATATAGCTTCTCTTTCACAGGGTTACCTTTCACATGAGAACAAAAAAAGCAACCAAAACAACAACATCATGAGCAGGTACAGATTCTGTACAGTTCCATTTGTGAAAATGACATATGCACACAGTTAATTAGGAGTTGATTGATGTGATCTCAGCTCTGTGGCTCCCTAATTGATACAGTTACAGTAATACTACGTGGCTTGTTAGTTAACATTAGAAAACGAGTCTTTGGCAAAGAAAGCTTCTGACATATTACATTCATACATAAGCAGAAGAACTTCGATGTATGAGTATGTGTTGTTTTACGATCACCAAAATATTTAGCTATATATCGTTATGCATCGCCCAGGAATATGTGCTCCTACCACATAGAGAATAAGAGGATTATGGGAGTTGTGAATATGAAAAAGCCTATATAAATGTGAAGATTTATATATTTAGATAGCACCCGGGTACGGAGGAGTGAACTGTCTCACCCTGATTGGCCTGATCTGAATTTGGTTCTTGAAAATTGGAAAATTGGAATGCTATGGTAAAAAACAATAACAATAGCATCATTAATGAAAACCATTATTGTCTTTCTGTTCTTTTTACTATGTAATATTCTATTGTAAACAGCAGCAGTGAGACAGCCTCAATCTCCCACTGTGCCGCAGTTACCACATTCCCCCCAGTGCGATGTGCTCCAGAGTTAAAGCTGCCATTTGTTAACTTGATAAATAAATAAATTGTATTTAATTAGTGGGATTGCTGTTACACAGCAAGCCCACTCTTGTTTATTTAAAAGTTTTAAAAACTACAGAGAGAAACAATGCCAGACATCTCCCTCATTTCCCTCCTCCTTCCCCTCGCCCATTACTTTCCTCCTCGTTCTCCTCCACTGGCACAATGGTTTGTAAATGATTTTGTACTGTATCGTTATTTCTATGGTTGTACATGCAAAGCTGTAGTTTACAACTGCCTCACGTTTTCCCCTGGGAGTTGTGAGAAAATTTATCAATAAAGTTAGATTTTCACAACAATAAAAAGTTTACCTCCTTCTATTGATTAGAAACTGCTCAAAGAACAGACATGATTTGTAGAAAACGACGAGCCTTGCGGTTATTGACTATGTTTTGTACTGAGCCTACATAGTAGTTTGGTGTACAAAGAGATTCCTACTAATGAGTGACAGAAGGGCTTCCTATGGTTTCCTTTAATTTCACTGGAACGATGTTATCAAATGGGTGTATAATCTAGTTACTATGTTACAAATACCTCTTGGAGTGGTAATGTTGCTTTTAAATATATTATAGTTAGTTATATTTATAGTCATTTTCCAAAGACTAATTGCACAAAACAAAAGGATGCATGCAGAAACCAACATATGCATCTTTTTATACATGTGTGATTATGTGTATTATACTCTTGTATTGTACAGCCTTATCATATATATATAGTGTATTTACAACACACTGTTTTGTTTACTATTATGTATCATGTAGCCAAAGAGATTTAGAAGAAGAAAAACACAAAGATTGTCTATTTTATCTCAAGTTTTAAGGTTTGCTAGAACATTGAATGTAAAATGAATTCGTATTTGGCCATATTCAAACCATTTAGGCACTGACTCACTTGGGTCAATGCTGAATCTGAAGAGATGCAGGTCCTAGACACGTCACATGAAATAAATGCAATAACAGAATGTACAGCACTCTTGGCCTAAAAATTGTAAACTGAATCCAGACAGAAATCGCCAGAAATCCTCGGTAAATCTTCCACAATGTGGTGAATATTAGCAATAGCTTACTGTATTTTGTCGTCTGTACATTTTATCGGATTTTGAGCACAAATATGTGAGGTGTCAAATGTCACCTCATAAAAAAGACAGTATTGTAAAATTTTGATAGTTTTATAACATGAAGTCCCTTATATAAACTAGGCAATAATTTCTCTATATATGTCCCCCATCAGATGTATGTGGTTTTATACTATTATGCATGTTGACTGTTGTTACTGTGTTGTTTGTATGCTTTAGTGAAGGCTGTTCATTCTTGCCACTTGGTAAGGTCCTACTTTGTAATCAATTTTATAAATCCCCATGGGGTGATTTTCTGTTTAAATAAAGATTGAAATGAAACGAATGATGTGGAGCTTAATATTTTTACTTGCACAACGCCATCTTTCTAATCATGTTAGTGGGTTATGCGACATTTGCATGAAGTTAGCCTTCCAACAAATATTACCTGAAATTTGCAGAAATTCTGCAGTAATTTTTGAGGCAATTAACTGTCCTGTCAAAGTGCCCATCTATTCCTGTCAGTGAGCTTCGACTTGCAACCACTGTTCTTTGTTGCCAATGCAGTTTGATGCCCGAGTTTGAGATATGTTGTCATAACTGCCCCCCTTGCCATATAAATAAATAATTAATTTTGCATTGCACTTGTAATTTGAGCACCGACCATTTGGCTCCTTGAAGCTGTTAGCTGCCTCTTAAAGCTGACACATGCTAATTGTCAACTTGACTTGCCAGTGTAGCTGCCGCTGTAATTGCGATTGTCATGTGTTCAGATTTTGGATATTTATTAAGACCATGTTAGGGTCTAAGGCATTAATTGATAGCTATACATTTATATGCTACCATTTGGAGGGGTATGTCCTGTCTAACACCTACATTTCAGTTAAGGACTAATATTTCCCATTTTTTAAAATAGTGTTGTGGGGAAGTTGTAAAGTAGTGGGGAAGTTGTAAGTAAGGGAAGTTGAAAGAATTGTGGGTTTTGTAGCTTCCTTGAGGGACTCCCAGTCAACTCAGGTTTAAGGGCGTCTCCCAGGAACAGACTTCAGCGACTGCCAGGGCATCTCAATTAGATTTAGCAAATAACACTAAACTCGAGACACTTTGGCAGAGTTGCTGCAATGATTAGGTTAATCGTCAACATCCACTTTCAACTGACAGTCTGTTAACTCCATTTGTAAGTCAGTGCTTTGAGCCAAAATAGTCATGCGGTTTCAACCACAACTGATATGCACATGTAGCATGTGAGGGAGATGTTTGAGACACTCCCAGCGAGCCCTTTCGGGTCAATCACCCTGGTAAGTATATGATTAGAGCAAACAACTAGTCTCTTCAGTTAAATAAAGCAAGTTAAGACACCAGCCATCTTCATTTGTTTTATTCAGTAAACACCATTTTCGCAAGGTAGACAGTCCCGACGCAGAGTGGTTGAATCGTCTCTGGATCACACCTGCTTCTCCTGTTCAATAGCTGTGGACGAAAATTAATTAGTTTTTTCTACATCAGCTGCACAAGCCCTAGAATGAAAGCTTAGTAGTCTCAAGTATTTAAATACAGAAACATCTCGGGCAACCTTGTGTACCACAAGGGAGATGAAGTCTAGAGTTAAGTGTGCCAGAACTCTTTGAAGGCAACATTAGATTACGGTAACAAACTGCCGCAAGGTTTGACGTCCTTCCTTGAAGCATGGCATGTTCAAATGGGTACATCGGTGACTTGAGGACGCAGCCAGCACCACATTCTCCATAGCCATTAGTTAGGAGGGCAAACTGTAAGCCTATTAATAGCTCATATTTGTCTATGTATAAAAGCCTATATGGTAGCGCCATTGGCTGCCCCTATGTACACTACTTAAAGCCAGGTGCATTGACACAGATAGCAAGCAAACTACTACTAGTTAATATACAAACCCCCTGAAGTGCAACTGTTTAGGCGGGCTTTCATGTGACCAGTTTGTAACCCATGGCTTCTGATCCAGAAAGTTTGTCATCTTGAAGAACTTTGTCTTTGGCTTCTAGATGTGCCTTCTAGAGAGCCTCGTCTTGGGCTACAGCTGATTGGTACTCACTCTCTTTGGTGGGCAGCGTGTTCTTCTCCTGTGTCTCAGTCTTCTTCAGCTTGGTCTTGTCAAAGCTGGAGACCTCACTGATATCTGGCTTGTCAGACATAATTCACTGCACAATTCTGAAAAGGGAACGGCATATGAACTTACAGTACAAATTTCCAAAAAATTAAAATTAAAAAAAAAAAGCAAATTAAAGTCAAACCTTGAATGGACTTTTCTAAGCTAGACAGAAGCGTATTGGGCTCGTTTATTTGAAAAAGTGGCTTTGAGTTAGGTTTCAGAGAGAAAGGGTTCATACAGACACTTGACAATATAACCTAAGAACAGCCCAGATAAAACCTCGGCAAGGTCTTTTGGTTAAAGAAATCACTGGACATTAACAACAACTGTTGCCAGGGTTACCTTTCACTTTAGCAGCCAGCACTTCAAACAGTCAGTCCAGGGGAAGGAATAGGCCATAAACTTGACACCTCTGCCACTCTATTTATAACAGGTGGCTGCAATCAACAAACAACTCTAATAATCGGAGGGAGGAGCTCACTTTTCAAAGTAAGGGATGCTCTTAATTGCATTCACCTAATTGCTAACCCAATGCAGTTAGTTTGTCTGAAAATCAAAGCATCACACAACATTCAAATTCCACCTGGGTATAGCATGATGATTTTAATACATTATTTATGGTCACTTTGTTGCAGCATATGTCTGTCACGAAAAGGGTTTATTTTGAAAATATTGACCAGAAGTCCTATTTTTATTCTGGTTGGTTTTACCAGGAAGATGAGTCATCAAAGCAAATAAAAACCTGTCAAACAATAAATGACAAATAAATAATATAATTTATTATGGTAAAGGCTATATTAAAACTACTAATACCCAGACAGGCATAATGTTACATGAAATTAATAGTTTGTGTTTATTTCTGAAGTCAGTTTGCTGTCCTCCAGGTATTTCATGACCTAGGTTGTTATATATTATAGTGATGTGTTGAAAAATCCTTCCGCATAGTCACCATATAGCTTTGAGTTAACATCAGAACTAACGTTTTGAAGAGTTGTAATGTTTATTCATGCTGGATCACACCCATTATCCAGGTAAATATAATGTTATTAGCTCAGACACCTAGTTAGGAACAGTATATTTTTTTCTCCTCAGCCTTTCCCTTTCCTCCATTCTCTCTCTCCTTCCGTCTCCCCTAGCATAGGCTACTTTTACATAGCCTAAAACTCAAATCCCACTGATGTAAGCTTGTTTGCTGACCTACAGCAGCTGGTCTAAAATGTCACCCACACAAGTCATTTGAGAAGTGACCCCCTCCCTTTTGGACCATTTGGGTAGTTGGAGCAAGTCAACACCCATTCGAGTTGTATGGGGTCACAGGTCCTGCACGGCTCTTCGCTTTGTCCAGTACTTTTCCACTGACTGAGTTAGAGGGCTGTGTGTGTGTGTGTGTGTGTGTGTGTGTGTGTGTGTGTGTGTGTGTGTGTGTGTGTGTGTGAGAGAGAATACAGCTGTACTCGCTGTACTTTTATCAGCCAGTGGAAAGAAAACAGCATCCCTTTGATGAAGTCCTGAACTCTTGGGGTGGGGAGATTAGATGGGAGGATCTTAAAATCAGAAGTTTTAGTCATTCATGGCAGTTGGTCGAGTGTATCAGTGAAGAGAGACTCTCGATTTGGCAGTGAGTTAGCCCACATTGCCAACTCAAAGTGTGCTTGATTTGGTTCCTGTAATCTCTTTCCTCTTATGTGTGAACTAGGTGTGGCTACACAAGATTAGGGCCCCCACAATGTTATGTATTGAGGCAATGGAATCAGAATATACTCTTAGCTGAGATCAACCCCACAACCTCCAGTTAGACCAAGCCTACACTCTAATCACAACCACACACACAGATACACACACACACACACACACATATATCTCAAAATATATTTAGCACAGGCTAGTTATTACCCTATGAGATGCACATGATGGACATCAGTTGGAAGATTCAACAGCAGTTGAGCAGCAGAGTTTTGAATATTTCCTCTGTGATGTCCATAGCTTACTCACCTCGTGGCTTGAGGTCTAGACTTGATTTGTTTTAGTGTTTGTGGTCTTGTGGTTGTGGATGTGTATGCTCCACCTGTAAGCAAATAAAATATGTGCTGAGTTTTCAAGACAATAGGCTGTTGCTGCTATAGAGATGTCTTATGCCACTCCTCTTCTACAACCACACACACCTATGTGTATAATTGATACCATGGTAGAGAGTCTAAAGATATTTGCTGAGTATACGCCTGATAAGAGCCTGTCCGGCATGCCAAGGCAACAAACCACCAAGGTTGTCTATACATGTAAATGTATGACATGATGGAGACTGTACATATTTATCTGTCTGGGGTCTTAATTGGACATATACACTTACAGTGTTTACCATATGATATTAATATTTTTGTTTTAGATTGATTTTGGATGCTTTGATACATGAAGCTGGGGTTCAAACCTGGTGTTTCTTACCAAAGTAGTTTTTCAAAAATCATATTTGATGCTCTCAAGCACTGGAAGTGTGTCAGTGAACTGCAATGACCATAATTCATTGTGACTATGATGCAGTGCATGGTGTTGGTCAGACAGTTGGTGCTCCATTAGGTTGCACTGTGTTTGTGCCAACATTAACTGAATGGAGAGGCAAAGTTTTAAAGGTAGCCCACACAACATGTCAAGGAGGTAGGTCTAACCCTTTTACAATCAGCTGATGTACTTGCTCCACTAAAGTAATGGTGATCAGATGGGAGAATAATAGTCAGCCAATGTTGAAGTAGCAACTTAGTCAATGCTTGCCCCATTACCTTATACTAGTGTTAGAGACGAAAATGACGCTTCAGCTGAGCTTGAGCCTTAGTCATAACCATATAGAGACTGGCGAGTCATCCACCCACTTTGTCAGTCTTTGACTCATTGACCCCGACGCCACCCCCTCTCTTCTGTGATGGCAGCTTTATGAAGTATTTTAGTCTGCAATAGCACCGTCGGCCACCATATCAAATTGTCCTCAAGGCCCAACACACATTGGCTAGTGACTGTGTGTCACATTACGTTGTGTATGCTTCTAAACAGGTTCATTTGTTCCACTGTGTAGAGATGAAAGATGTCCTATTCATTCCTAAAGAGTAACTTTATTCAACTATCATTATTCAGTATGTTATTTGTTATATTACGTTCTGACTTATACTGATATGACGTGTCGCTATACAGAGTGGCCGGTTAGCTCAGTTGGTTAGAGCGTGGTGCTAATAACGCCAAGGTCGCGGGTTCGATCCCCGTACTGGCCATCTGTTTTTGTATTTTTTTTTGGAAATGTTGAGGTTACTTGTCACGTGGGTTTCCGCGAGCAGGCTTTAGATACAATACAGCTAGCTAATTCCGTTTGAGAAAATTATTTCTTGCACGCACACACACTAGTTGTGGGATGTTGGCTCAAAGCGTGACGTGACGTGTCGATCCTCCTAGAACTACGAAAGGATCACAATTTAAAAAAATCTAACAGGTCATTACTCTTTGATTTTAGACATTTCACAAATAATCAATAATACCATTACCAACCATGAGGTGTTTTTGTCATTGTAAACTCTATCCTGTGCCGAACTCATACATTACAGGTTCCATGGTGTAATGGTTAGCACTCTGGACTCTGAATCCAGCGATCCGAGTTCAAATCTCGGTGGAACCTGACTTTTCTTTTCGTTCTTTCAACACATTTTATGTTAAACATTATATTCTTTGAGCCCTGTGTGAAAATGCTCTTATGGCTTTCCGACTCCATAGGATGACCAAAGCACATGGTCTGTTACAGAAGAGCCCTATTGGACAGCAATGGGCGGTACAGTAATTTACTTTTGTTATGACCCAGCCATTTCACACTTAAACAATCTCCATCTCCGGATTCATTTCCGTCATAACTAAACCTCGCGCGGCACACTTTGGGATTAAAGATGGATACGCCTGCCTTCAGCGGCTGGAAGGATTTCCATTACTTGCATTTTATCAAGAACGACTGTTGACATTTGTTAGTTAATCTCTAAAATAGGCCTGCCTGCTTTATTTTCAGTTCAACTTCTGATTTAAACCCCTAGGAACCCCCTACAAATTTGACATATATTTTTGTCTAAATCAAAACAATAAAATAAAAGGTCACTTTGTGGAAAACGATTTTAATCAGTATTGCATTCACAATGCTCTTCATAAAAACTGTCAACACCA
This sequence comes from Hoplostethus atlanticus, assembly GCA_034670405.1. NCBI lineage: Eukaryota > Metazoa > Chordata > Actinopteri > Trachichthyiformes > Trachichthyidae > Hoplostethus > Hoplostethus atlanticus. Next base: position 2,334,105 of record JAXDDX010000051.1, read on the forward strand.
TAGATCAAACATTTTTTCCATACAAAACAAGAAATCCAACTATTTTACAGATTCCCAGGTACAAGTTATAGTCAGTCTTTTCTCTAGTCTGCTATATTGAACCGAACGTCTTTGTGCTAGTCAGTAGAACAATGAACACCAGGGCTTGGCATAGTTAGAAAATGTTCTATACTGATACCGGTCCTAAAACAATACTGTTTTAATTTTTGTCAAAATCAAAAAACACATTATGCAGTGAATCATTTTCTATATAACATTTGTAAGCACATCTGTTTCTTAACAGAATCAGACCTGTGCTCAACTGAGTTTGCAGATTCCAATGGCTATAAACAAGAAGAAAACTTGAGTTCTCATTGTAAGAATCCAACATATTGAAGCTTTTCGATACCTTAAAACCAATTTGATACCAAAAGTAGCTGTAGTTTTTCCATACCCAGCTCTGGTGAACAGGAAGCCCTAACATGGAGAGGTACTGGAAGTAATCTCTGCCACTGCTACAAATATACAGATTTGCTGAGGCTCTTTACATTGAGATCCTTAGAAGACCTCTATCAGGTGTCAAGGTCCCAGGCTCTTGGATCCTGTGACCTGAACATGTCCATGCTCATTTCTTTATTTTTTTCTTGGATGTTGCTGCCTCCTTTTGGTGGGAACTGGATCCTTTATTTCTGAGCAAGAAAGAAAAAATAAAGATGATTTGATGCATCTATGTGTAAAATGAACATCATGTCCTCTTCTGTTACCAACAACCACCCTGACTATACATAAATACATTCATTTAACTGTTAGTTTAATTCATTGTATTAATACTTTAATGCTTGTGATAGTGTTCTCAAGGCACTTACCTAGCCACTGCCTCTGGCCTTTCTGGATTGAGGATGACCACTTCCTCCTCCTCGCTGTCAGATATCACAACCACATCTCCTTTAAAAAATAACAAATCCCAAAATAATGTGTTTCATTTGACAGTTCACTCAAAACAAAATCAATAACATGTTGCATGTACACACCCATACACTGAATAATCAGTACTCCTAAAAACAGTTTGCACATTTTTAAAATCAAGATCCTTTTTCCTGAAGCAGGATGGAAAAACAAAGTATGGTGATTATTATTAATGTTTATTACATTTTAAATCGGTTTGGGCCATCAGCCTGGTTTGCTATTAGACTACTGCCTATTGGAGCACTTATGGAGGATATTTTACTTTGCCCTCTCCTATTTGACCTTGGTTGTATTTTGTTTTTATACATTGTTGTATGTTTCTCTTGATGCCCTTGAAAAATAGATCCTTGACCACCTAGATGAATAAAAGCTTCAATGAAATTAAAATTTAAAAATTACCCTTTTCACCCTCCTCCTTCCCACGTCGTTTCTCTTCCATCATTGTCACTTTTTCCTCCTCTTCTTCTTCTTCTTCTACTTCATCTTCATCTTCGTCGTCCTCATCATCGTCCTCATCATCGTCCTCCTCCTCCTCTTCTTCTTCTTCCTCCTCTAGTCCCCAGGTGTTCTGCAATCCCTCACCCACCTGACCCATGCCTGGGGCGGGCAGCACTGGGGAGGGTACACTGGCATAAATGGTTAAGGTCAAAAAAGGGATACAACACGGGAAGCGACAGAAATGGGAAGAGACGGCCCTCACATACAACTATAGTGGGAGAGTGACTAACCAAAAAGGCATGTTCTTGTCTTCTTCTGACTGTATCCCAGTAGAACATAGTAAGACTCTGTATGCCAATTGGTGGTATGAGTACTGGGTTATTGTTATGTGATGTCTCAAGGCCACCAGACATATTCATATACATTGTTTGTGCTTGGCAAAAAGCTGTTCTCATTCAAGCCGAGTCTAGGATACGTATGAGACGGGGCCTCAGCACTCTGGACAATGTCATTGGCTCTTTCTGTGACATCCGTCATCTCCACTGGGGTCTCATCCATTTTCAGTGCTGTGATTCGCTCCCGAGGCAAAGACTCTGCAAAACCACATCTACCACCCTCTTTCCTGGAAAGTTAAAAATATAAATGACAAAATAAAATAAAAAAAGACATATTGCTGCTGCTGTAAATAGATGAAACATTTTTTCTCTTCTAATGACAATATTAGGGTTTAAAAACTAGTGGTAAACATTTCCACTTCCATAGTTAAGGACAAGTATGGCAATGTGATGCAACTACTCACCTGGCCTTCTTGTCATTCTCCAAGGCTTTGGCGATAAGCTCTGTGATTTCAGACACTTTGACACTGGCGATCTTACTGCACCTTAGAACCTTCAACAACACAAACAAACATTTCATTGGTTAAAAACTACGTTTCGCCTCTGGAAATTAAGGGCTCTATTTTCGTGACCACGCATGGCATGAGAATTTCAATGTCGCCATAATCTTTTCTTCTTCATAAAACTCTTACTGATTGGTTAACTAGGCTGTATATTCGCTTGTGGTGATTCTGCACCTCCTGCACAACATGAGTTTCTTCTTGGGAGAAGCTGTTGAGGCGGAGCAAGTGTTTTGTCAACTTCACTTTCTTAACAATGGACGGCAATACACCCGTCACCGTCTGCTCACCTGTTCCTTTAGCAACATGATGCCCCCGCTGGACTGGATGGAGCAGATTTCTCTGTGTTTGTTCATGGCGATCATCAGCAAGCCATCCATCACACACTCCTCTCGCTCACATGGGTCTACCAGCAGATAGGTTCTGGAGAGTGACGAGAAAGTGAAGGAGAGTGGAAGGCAGAGAAGACAGGGTATGAGGAGGGAGAATGTCCATTGTGGGACCGGTGTGGGAGACTAGCTTCAGCTACACATACATACAGTGCATTAGAGGTTGCAATTGATATGGAATCAATCTTATCTGTGATTGTCCCTTTCCAATAAAATAAGACTGGGGCATATGGACAGATGAAAATTAATTTAAGGGGCAGAGAGGGGAGGCAAGTTCAGTGAGGGAGAAAAGAAAAGAGAAGGGAGGTAACAAAGTGAACGGAGAAGGAAAAGAGCAGTATGGGAGGGAGGAGAATGTGGGTTTAATGGGTGTTTTACCCTTACCCTTGTTGGAAGAAGGAGAAGCTGACGCAGACAGGCATGTGGTAGATACTCAGAGGAATAGGGTCTCTCTCCTCAGGACTGTACTGAAGGAGCACAGGAACAAATACACTGTTACAACCAGAGCCGAGTGTTACATACAAGTGTGTTATAAAATAAAGCTACATAATAAACCCTGTGGTGCAACACAAAGTACTGGGGATATAATTTCTGCCTTGACTATGTAATGAATCATCATGAATTAGTCAGTGATCATCTGTAGTGTCCCAGGAAAACTCCTCTTAGGCAATATCAGCTTCAAGGACTTCAAATTTAAAGTCGCAAACTTTGAAAGACAACATAGCTCTGTACTTAGAGCAACATGCATTTCCCAGAAGATCCAGTGAAATAGGAATACTGCCTGTTATGGCTGTTGCCATTAGCAGCCACCTCAACTCACCACGGTGACTTCATCTCCTTGGATACCAACATCAGGGTGTCTGAAGTGGCACAGAGCAGCGATAGCGGCTATACTGGCAGCGTCCATCAGGTTCCCATCATGATTTAACATGTGAACATCCACTCTAATCTGCCATACCTGGATACAGACACACCACTCATCATCACCATTACAACTGGCAAGTCAAGTTGATAAACGCTCTCTCTCTCTCTCTCTCTCTCTCTCTGTGTTTTACCTTTTCTCCAGACACCACACACAGGGACTCTGTATCAATGCACTTGGAGTTCCTCAAGCATCTCTCCAGCTGTCTGTTTAGCTTCACTAATAACTCAGACTGCCTGTCGAGAAAAGGGAGAATAGGATAAGAAGAAAAATATTACAGATAAGACCCCTACAGTGTTTATCCATAAGAGACTTACATGGGTGTAACATGGTGGAAAACATTGCATAGCACGATGTGTAAGTATTAAATAAAATGAAGACAAAGGATAGTCTATTAGTTTTCCCCACCTGCCCAGTTCAAATGCTGGTGAGGCCATGGGAGACAGCTCTATGTTGAAGGACATGATTCCTTCATTTGGCCTGTTCTCTTTAGGGGCCACCAGCTCACAGGACACCTGGGCCATGACCCTGCACAGTGGAACAGATCGATATTCAATAATGTTAATAGCACAATACTGATAACAAATATATAACGTTTTCACTAAATACAGCAATGTGAATTGTGATACATTCGGACACAACTTGTTCAACTTTTATTTTTGTATTTAAGCGTGCAAGTGTGTGTCTGTGTGTGTAGGGGATGCTATCGCTTAGGAAGTGCTCATAACGATTTTCTTTTGACATGCAACAGCATCAGAATGTTGTCTTCCCTTCAAATATTATTGGTGTTACCACTAACACAATACAAATGGCTTAAAACATCTAGCTAGAACTTCACCTGGTCTTTCCCAAATTGACAAAGCAGCACCCATAGTCAGTCCCAAAAGTGATCTTTATGTTTCTGTAGTCGTAGGTCTGCCGTCCATCCAGACGCTGTAGGGAAAGTATAGGTGAGTGTAAATGGAAAACTCCCCCCTAAAACAGATTTTCTAAGGTGATTCCCATGAGATCTTAGCGATTCAAAACTCTCTCCCAAAGTCAGAATCGATAAAACTAAGCCTCTACACGCAGTCAAGTAAACCCATCTGAAGCAGTTTCATTTTAAATTTGTTGGAGGCTGACTTCGTGGACTGCAATGTTTGAGCTTTAAGAACCACAAAAAAACATTGTCCCCAAAGTCAGTCAACTATTCAGTGTACAGCCATGCCACAGAGAGTACTTCCTAATTACAGAGAAAAAGTCATGATTTTGGCTCTCTCATACAAATTTAGAACAAAATGTCCAATATTATAAGAAATAACGCGAGACTGCTTTTCCCATTTGGGGACATAAGACAGCATCGATCAGTGTTGCTGTCTGGCAAGGGTTGAGTCCCAAGACTAGCAAAGTTACAAGTCTATAGGTAAAACTGAACACAACATACGCGTTCAGCTACTTGCCCACCTTTTTCTCTTCAATGGCTTTAAGCAAGAAATCCCGCTCACAGTTAGACAACGGTGTATCCTTCATTCTGTAAATTGTATTTTAAACTCGCTTTAGACTGCATAAACATGTGTCCACCATCGGTGTTTTGTGAACTCCGCCCCGGATGAGCATAACGTGTGCCAAGCTAAAATATATCATAAATCGTTGTTGACCAAACGTCTGGCTTACAATACTTATCGACAATGGTGATAGTCCAAATGGTCGTACTGACAGCCTATTTGTGTGTATTTATTATAAACCACAACGTCTTACTTTGGTCGTAGTTCATTTATGACTAAGAGTACAATAAAAACGAACAGTTTGATGAAAAGAAGCTCTTATTTTGAAATGTGGATACAAGGGGACCATTCTTATGCCTTCCTGTGCTCCTCGGAGGCTCGTAATTTACGCAATTCAAGTTCTTTTCCTCGGGAATAATAAGAAAAAAGATCTTGTAACCAAAATAGTTGTTTCGGGGCTGTTGTTTTATTTTGAAAATCAGGCAGCACAGAGCTACTGTGTCCTATAGCAGCAGAACAGAGAAGAGAAAACGAAAATAAGAAATACATGACAACTTAAAATGAGTATACAAACATACAACAATACCAATTATAGGATGTCGGCAATAAAATATAATAATCATAAAACACATCACTTTTATCATCAATTGTTGACACGGCTTTCCCATTCCCATTTTTATTTACCACTTTGTTGGGTCGTCCATGTGCTCTCAACTCGGAATGTTAATAATTCCGATAGCATTTTAGGGCAGCATTCGAGCCTTGCATCTGCGCATGCCCAGTGATTCGGTTGCGCCGCAATCGCTCCCGGCTGTCATCGAGTGTCCCTCAGCCCAGAGCCGCCTTCGTCCCAGGCGCACACGTCAGGCCTCAGTATCCTGATAGTTTAAGTGGGTCAAACGCCGAAGATAGTCCAAGCGGAGCAGCATATAGCGAATATTTTCTGCAACAACCGAACGCGCAAGGTTTGTTTTGTCTGCACTCATTCGTTCTCCATCTTTCACCGACACCTGGAACGACATCATGTTAGCATAACGTTAGATAACCGCGAGCTTGCAAGCTAACAGTTGCTGTTCATTCATTTTCTGCGTAATAGTTTTTGCGGTGTAGCAAGACATTTTCACTCATTTACTTCCCTTACTTAAGATCCATCCCCATTCTGTGTCATTTACATCAGAAAATATTTTATCCTCTGTCTCATTGATGCTACGTTGTGAGCTCATTTAGTTTACTAGATAAGCTTGCATTGTGCTAACGTTGGCTATTTATGATTGGTGCGCCATCTAGCTAGCTAGCGGAGCAGGTGCTGTAGTCAGAGCCAGTGATCAAAAGTGTTTGGACATTGCAGCCGTTAGTGGCAGCCATGTTACCCCTACAGTCCTGCCCCATGGTCTTTTCTTGGTAAATGGGGATTCCAGCTAATCTTTTGAATGTTGGGCATCTCATCATGGTGATATTAACGTAATTGTTGCTTGCTGGAGCGTCCATCACGTCTTAACGCCAGTTCTAGAGACCAGACAGGGACGTGATCCGTAGTACACTGTCCAAACTCTAGACGAAATCGAATTGACCAACGTTAGGTGACATCTAGACAGAATAACTAATTTAGCTGCAGTAGGTGGTGATTTTCCGTTCGGATTATTTTGTCACACATTAAGATTAAGCATACAGTGATTCAGCAGTAATAATTAGACATAGTCATGAAGAATGTTGTAACATTAGTTGAGTTTAACAGTCACTGCCAGGGGCAACTATCTGGAGATACTTGTGTGGGCTTTGGTAACAGCTAGCTGCACTTGCCAGAGTAGACTATGGTAGTTAATTTACACCTTCTAGTGTGCATTATTGGGGAAACTTCAAGTGAGGTGTCTTTGTTTTTGACACCCAAATGACTCACCCCTGGCCCGATCGGCCTCAAGATGTCTGTGCAATTAATTTGTATTTACTTGGGTCTTAAATCAGGAAGTTATTCCTACTCTGATAATTATTGTGAGAGTTGCTGGAATGGGCCTTCTGTAGATTAATCCATAGGAAGCTACATTTTAGAGCACTGTGTATGGTTGGCACCTAAGCCTGTAGTAACTTTATGATCGAATAATCTTTATTCACTAAAAGTACACAATTTGAACAATGCTGCAATGCAAGAGCAGTAGTAATTTTGCACCAATTTACCTTAAATGGATGAATTGTTCTACGCATGCTTCATATCCACCATACTACCATTGTAATCCATGCTCCGCTCATTATCCCTGGCTTCATGTATGCCTGCCTCTACTTTATGGAAGTGCCATTGAAAACAGAAAGATTATGGAATGGAAAGTGCTCACCTACCAAAAGATTCCACTCTGTGGCGGTAGCCATATTATACACCTCAACCCTTTTTTTGTTGTTGTTAATGTGATGTGTGTGTGTGTGTGTGTGTATATGTGTATATATATATATATAGCTCAAACAAACTCAATAAATAGCATTGGTACAGCATCATAGTCTCGGCATGCTAGAGGCAGCTCCAGCACAAGCCACATGGATGTGGAGCACATGACAAATATTTCAGCAATATATTTTATACATGTTCCCAGAGGAAGTAATCGCAACCTGGTCAGAACCTGTTTTTTTTAGATTTCTAAAAGGTTTTCTATTGGTCGCGTTTGGACCCAAGATGCAAGTGAATGCAAGCGAATGACCACAACATCTTGAAGCTGTTCAGGCTAACTCACCCTTTGTTGCTACTACCCCATTCATCCTCTTCCGCCGTATGTTGATCAAGCATCCTTTTGATCGTCCTGCATTTGTAATGTTAACAAATAACAGCTTGGTAAGGGGACAGCTTGCAATTAAAATTGATTAATTAAGACTTCTTGAAATCATCCTGCTGTGCTGTCTGCATTCCTGGTTTCTCATTTCCAGCCACTCTGTGCACGAGAGTGAGCAGGTGGGGTCTGATCAATAGGAAGTCATTGAAACTGTCCTTGTGTGTCAGTTCTCCATGTCAGTCCGTTATTTTCCACAAATTAAAAATAGGGCGATTTTGGAGAAAATATCTAATTGCGAGTTCTCTGACAAATATTGGGATTGCAATTTTCTATAGGCTAAATTAGGCTGTAGTCCACTTGGTCCACATAGTATCCAACATCCACCAACCACAATCAGATTAATGCAGTTGCCACCAATATTTGAATAACACTATTGTAGAACTCTTGTAGCAAACATTTCTGACCGCACTAAAACTGTCTGAAAATTGAAAATTGCGTTCTTTCAAAATACCTAATTGAAAAGCATGGTATTATACACACACACACACAACCATATGTCAGTAGTCAATCCCTTCCACTTAAAGGAAAAAAATTAGGATCAGTCGAGATGTGTAGTGAGAAGAAATGGAAACATAAAAACTAGGCACATAGTTGTATGCTGTAGAATTCGAAAGCAGTGATGTGTTGGGCATCTACTCAGAGGGAGTCATTTACGTCTGTCGGTATGTCTTGATGTGGTTCGAATCCATTACAAAAGGAAGTGGAAGACGTTAATTTGTTTTAAGGAAGCTGTGAGATGTGTAAAATGAGGATGTGCTATGTAGACACAAGCTGTAATTCAAGAATTACCGGGTACAAATCTGACCTCCATCTCTTGTTCTCCAACCTTCACTCTCATCCTTTCATCCTTGTACACACTTGTGTGCTGTCTATTTATATCATTGCTGCTCTCATCCCCCTATAAATACACACTATAAATAACATGTACCTCACTAACACCTGCCTCCTCTTTCCACCCCCCTCCCTCATCCACCCATACCACACCCTCCCCCCTCCCCCCTGCTCACACCATCCTCATCCCTGACCCCCCTTATCACACACTCCTCTCACCCTCCTGCCTTCATCTGCATCTGTCCCACCCCCACCCCCTATTCTTTCCTACCACTCTCTCCTCCCACTACAGATGAAGTTGGGTAGGGGCTGGATATGGTGCACACTGCTCCTGTCCTCCCTGGCTGTGGCAGCAGTAGCAGCGCAGGAAACGCAGTTTGAGGCCGACATTTCAGATGCCAACACTGATATGGGCCTAGACGAGGAGGAGATAGAGGCTATGATGGAGGAAGAGGAGGAGGCAATGGTGGAGGAAGAAGAGGAGGACGAGGCAATGGTGGAGGAGGACGAGCACTCTGTTGAGACGGACATTACGGGTGTTGAGAGTGGAAAAGGAGAGGCTGGAAAGGACGGAGCCGATGCCAATGTTTCCTTCCAGGTCAGAAATGGGTTACAAGTTAGGTGGAGGCCCGAAGAGGGATATAAAGATTGAATGCAACTAAATTGGTTGTTATTAGCGTGGCTCAATATCAATCCTTACCATCAAACACGTACGTAGAATCCCCCAGCAGAGATCTTCAGCATTTTCTCCCATGGATTTCAATTTCCCCAGGTAACATACAAGACTCCTGTTCCCACCGGAGAGGTCTACTTTGCAGAGACGTTTGACGATGGATCATTGGACAGGTGCTGCATGACTAATTTGCCATTAAGGGATACTAAAAATAAGGTTTCGATTTTTTGATGCATGCCCCGATACATGAGTTTTGGATGGTCTCAAGTGCCCTGGGTAAACCTGCTGAATCACTGGTCATAATGCGTGTGCTATTTCTTTATAGAAGTTATACGTTAAATGTTGATCACTACAGATGGCAGCTGTCAAAGACAATGAAGGAGGATGCAGATGATGACATAGCCAAATATGACGGTTTGTTCCTGGTTTTCTCTCCTGCTAATCTTTACTTGTCATAAGTCTATAGGACCATAGACCTACTTTTCCCATGTATGATGCCCACAATCTTAATACGTGTGTTGTTGGTGTTCTCCTGTGTGTTGACTCTCCTCCCTCCCTACTCCTCCTTCCAGGGAAGTGGGCTGTGGAGCAGCTGAAGGAGAACAAGGTTCCAGGAGACATGGGCCTGGTGCTCAAGTCGCGGGCCAAACACCACGCCATCGCCGCGCTGCTGGACAAACCCTTTGTCTTCCAGGATGAACCCCTGGTCATACAGTGAGTTCACACACTTGCATTACTTCCTCATCTTTGTTCATTCATGCAGGTGGAGCTTTTTCCACAGTGGGTGGTGGATGCATAAATAAACACTAAAATCCATAATTTGTATTATATAGGTGACAAACAATGAAGGAAAAAATGTCTGGTGAAACTTGCTTAATCCGAGTGTGTCCATTCTAGGTATGAGGTGAATTTCCAGGATGGCATCGACTGTGGTGGAGCTTACATCAAGCTGCTTTCTGACACTGGCAGTCTGGATCTGGTCGGTATACATATTCTCTTTATGTCTTATGTCCATTTATGATGTGTCAAGTGTTAATGTGCACTGTGAAATATTATTGTGTCTAGTAGGAACAGCTCATCGTTAATGATACAATATAATTATGACATTTGGTGGGCACTTTTATCCAAAGCACCTCACAGTACAACGAGTACACCAGTAGGAATCAGCATGCCTCAACTTAAGAGCATTAGTGCCATACTGTATCCTTTTAGCTACACAGGACCACTGTGTTTGCTGAACTGGAGCAAGGGTTGTCCATATTTAAACTACACGAATTGAAGTTTTTGTTTCTATGTTCTTGTTTGTTCTGCGCAATAGGAGCAATTCCATGACCGCACATCCTACACCATCATGTTTGGGCCTGACAAGTGTGGCGAGGACTACAAGCTGCACTTCATTTTCCGCCACCAGAATCCTCTGAACAAAGACTTGGACGAGAAGCACGCCAAGAGGGTCGACGTGGACCTCAAGAAGTTCTACACTGACAAGAAGACTCACCTCTACACTTTGGGTAAGGGGCTAATAAGAGAAAGAGGTGTGAGTGATGGTGAATGCTTTTATCCAAAGCACCTTACAGCGCCACAGGTTATGGTTTTAGAATTGGTGGCCCCAGTGACAGTCAAAGCCCTAACCATGATAGTGTTGGCCCTATGCTCTACCCACTGATATACACAAAATCAAAAGTAAATGTCTTTTTTTGTTTATGTGAGGACCTAATAATGAAGCCCATTCAATTTCAACCTCACATGCATGCTCATATCTTTGCTTCTTTCACCCATTGCTATTTTATATAATTTTCTCATTTTGTAAAAATGTGTTATTGCCATACGCTGTGTTTCTCCCTCTTGTCAGTCCTAAACACAGATAACAGCTATGAGATGTTCATTGATCAGTCCAGCGTGAGCCGCGGCAGCCTGCTCCACGACGTGGTTCCTCCAGTCAACCCAGCCAAGGACATAGATGACCCAAATGAGTCCAAGCCTGAGGACTGGGACGAAAGGGCCAAGTTGCCCGACCCTGAGGCTGTCAGGCCTGACGACTGGTGAGTACAACTTCCATACCAGTAGATAGAAAAAGACACACACGTGGAGGTGTAAGATGAGGTGTAAAACCAACTTGGAAACATTTTTAACTCTCATACTACCCATAATGCTACCCTGGGTGGGTACACAGAGTCCTATGAGCCAGGCAGTAGACACACAAGTTTGAGCCAGCTCTAGGTTGGAAGTGGCTCAGCGATTTTACTTAACTGTAGTAAACTGTAGTAGTCAACACATGAATTCAATATTTTGTTCAGCGATTCTTAGTGTTTTAAAGTAAACATAGTTTCACTCCAGTCATGCAGTAGAGTATTTGGGGAGCTGACTGGTAGCACCTGCAAATAGTTTTGATAGCTTTTAAAGTGAAGGCCTGTATGAGTCATGGATATGCCAAGCCTGAACATCTCACACCAGATTACCAGTGGTGTTGCTTTCCCCAGCGCAGAAGCTTGGCTCTAGTTAACTTGCACTGTGTGTCCCAGGGATGAGGAGGCACCTGCTAAGATTGAGGACCCTGATGCTGTGAAGCCAGAGGGCTGGCTGGATGAGGAACCAGAGTTTGTCCCTGACCCTAGTGCTGAGAAACCCAATGACTGGTAAACATGCACATGGGTACACATGCTGGCACACACACACACAAACTCACACCACGCAAAGGAGCGTCCCTCAAATCCATTGGTAATCCTTGAAACATGTTATCTCTGCTAATAAATGATCCAACTTCACAGCTCTCCTCTTGTCACCCCTCTGTGTGTGTAGGGACGTGGAGATGGACGGAGAATGGGAGGCCCCACAGATTCCTAACCCAGCCTGTGAGACGGCTCCTGGTTGTGGGGAGTGGAAGCCCCCCATGATCAACAACTCCCAGTACAAGGGCAAGTGGAAGGCCCCTCTGGTGGACAACCCCAACTATCAGGTAATGGCTGCCTTCAATTAACGCTGCGTTTTATTTCAAACATGGTTCCAAAAACTCAAATCTGTATGGGAATACTGTAAACAGAGACTCAACACTATGGTGCTTTTTTCACTGTGCAAGTTGAAGTGGTGTACCACAGCAGTAAGTGCCATGCACAACTGAAATAAATAAAAAACAACATTATGCCTATGATGGCACAGCTACATTGCAAGTTAGCTTGCTAGCTGGCTTGCTATAGTTATGTGGCATGGTATATCTATATTCTAGCTCCAAAAAGGTTATAGAATGACCATCAAATTTCTCTGAACAGCTTGTGCAGCACTGAGTCCAAAGGGCCTATACATACCCCATTATCACCTATATTTATATAATATAGGCACTACCTATAGCGTATATTTATTGACAGTTCCTTGGGTTTGAAAGAGTGACTGGTGACTTCTGAAGACTTGGCCTACTTGCTGTGCTGCCCCAACCTTCTCTGTTGAAGCTGTAGTAATTGCCACCTCTGAAAACTCCTTGGGATTGCTTATCTTCTCTGTCTTACTGCCTTTTTTCATCCCACCTTGCTATCCTCCTTTTGGAAGTCAAAATAGACCTATACCATTCATAAAATGAGAATAAACCTAACCTTTTACTCTCTTCTCCTAGGGAGTATGGAGCCCCCGTAAGATTGACAATCCCGACTATTTTGAGGACCTGCAGCCGTTCAGGATGATACCATTCAAGGCCCTGGGCTTGGAACTGTGGTCCATGACCTCGGATATCTACTTTGACAACTTCATCATCACTTCTCACAAGGAGGTGGCTGACCGTTGGGCCTCTGACAGCTGGGGGCTGAAGAAACTGGTGGCCAGTGCCAACGAGGTAAGCACATGGGGGGGAGGGGGTGCCGCTACAGTGGGGAAAATGAGTACTTTCAATGGCTTCAGAGAGGTTGAGTACTAGACACATTAGGAATAGATGGGCCAGTGTTCATAGCAGCACCCTTGCACCTACCTACCTACTACTCACAAAGACCTCAGGTATACATCCTAATCAACTTACACAGGAATATGCTTACAGACTAGTAAATCACTGATGTTCTCTCCTGTCCCTCCCTCCTCTCACCCCTCTGTCCCACCAGCCAGGGGTTTTTGCCCAGCTGATGATGGCGGCAGAGGAGAGACCATGGCTGTGGGTGATCTACATACTGACAGTAGGCCTGCCCGTAGGACTGGTCGTGCTCTTCTGCTGGCCAAAGGTACTTTTATTAAGGGTGTTTTTTTTCTACTCACTTCAAGTTGTGGATCGATCATTTCATCATTTGATCATTTGTGATTGTTCCTGATCACATCCCCGATTGGCACACAAACCCACCAGAGAGAGACATTTATTATTTCTCCTCTGAACTGTAACCAAAATGTCTCTTTGACACTTGATCTGCCTGACTGTGATCTCATCTTCTGCTGCTGTCCCAGAAATCTGATGATGACTACGTGTACAAGAAGGTGGAACTGCCCCGGGCTGATGTGGAGGAGGAAGAAGAGGAGGAGGAGGCAGAGGAGGAGGCAGAGGAGGAAGAGAAGGCAGCAGAGGCCTCAACTACTGAGAGTGCACCGGCTGCAGGTTATTAGGACAAACACAGGACACACTCTACATCCGCCGTCTCAGTTACACATTATTTGAACAGGACAATACACTCCCTAGAAAAGCAACACCTTCTCTCTCCCTCTCTCAGAAGGGACGGAAAAAGCCGAGGAGGAGGGCGACGGTGCAGAGGCGGGAGAGGACAGTCTAGAGGGGGATGATGATGATGAAGAAGAAGAAGAAGAAGAAGAGGAGGAAGGAGGAGAAGAGGAAGGAGGAGAAGAAGAGGAGAGCAAAGCTCACGAGAGAACATCAGAAGATGAGGTTGGTGTTTTGATTAGATGTTGTCAGCACACGTCACTAGATAGCTGGGGTTCCTAACCACAGTCTCTCAATCTTCCTCAAGGGAGCGAGGTCACGTAGCCATTAAGTATCGCCTACATCTATGTATTGTGATGCTAAATGACCAAAATAAAAAAGATTGAAAACAAAATAAAATGTAAAAAACCTCCTGATTTCTCAGATGAAAAACTAGGTTACAATTTTGTCTGATTTGGATTACCTTGATCTTTGGTCATTTTAAAATGTAGCCTAGTACAAGACAATATACACTATTGAAAAACTTAAAAATGCCCCTTCTGTCAAGTCACGTCATCACACCCACAGTGTCTGTCTGTCGTCCTAGGAGGATCTGGGTCCACAGTACGGCTGGTTTTCTATCCCACCAGGTAGTTTTCATTGTAGTTGTCTCATCAGGGACTGAGTTAGACCTAGACGCCAGGTGAATGCAATGAACTACCTGGTAGGAAAGAGAACCAGCAGTGCTCTGGACCCCGAGGACCAGGATGTTCTCCACTCCTCTAATGGGTTCCTAGCCGACAGTTCTCCGTTTTCTGTTTCTCTCGCCAAGCAGTCCAGCTTATTCAAAAGATGCATGCCCACCCATCTATTTTCAGCTGCCATATCCAAGCAATTATGTATCAGTTGGACATTTTTATTCCATGTATCACCAAGGAAATTCCAACAATTGGGCACAGTACATAAAATTGATCAACGTTTTGTTCATTATGGCTTTTCAGTAGAGCATGCAGTTTGAAATTGGTGACAGTATGTTCTTTTGCTAGCCTGGCACTAATAACTGTTGTTTGTGTCTCATATAACCAAACTGGTGACCCTACATCTAAATCTTTAAGCATTTTGAATTTGATCACGGTGGCAAATGGCAATGTGATATCTCCACTGTCTCATCACTCAAACTGTGCTTTCTCTTATTCTCTCTCTCTGTCACTCTACCCCAGGCGGGTGGAGACGCCGTCGGAGACAGCCACAAACAAGCTGTGAGAAAGAGGAGGGTACGGAAAGACTGAAGATGTGATCCACATGCCACCTGTCTCCTCCTTTCTCTGCTTTCCTCCCAGCATGCCCTCCACTTCTTCCAGCCCTGGTAGCCTGCTGGCTGCCACATTCACCTCCTCTCCCACCTCTCCATCCCTCAGCTACACCCATCCAAGGTCTACAGTCTTTTCAGTCACATCCTGTATCATCCCATTCCCCTTCCTATCCACTCATTTGGCTATCAAATGAATTTCCAGGAGAGTTTGTGCATTTAGCTTTTCCCCCTATTCATTCCTGAGCTTCCATACTTTCCACCCTTCCTCCCCCTTTCTAAGCCATTACTGTCAAAATGCCTCTCAGCCTAAAAAGCCCCGCCTCCTCTACCTCCATTCCCGTTCACCACGTCTCTGCTTTCAGTCTTCTTCCTGAATATAGTTCATAGTTCTTTGGGTTCGCTGTTGGCATTTTAAGATCTACCAGTCTGGCTCCTAAGAGTGGGACCACAGAAAGACTACTGCTGTCAACACTAGTTGTCAACTCCACTCACCACAGAACATAGGGGCTACATCTCAAAAGTTTCTTTTTCTTGCATCCTCTCGTTTGAAAGAACACATTTGAGGACACAATTGCTAACAAAGTTTTCTTTTTGAAATTGTTCCTTTTTAAATGGGTTTTTACAAACGGGTCAGGAGGAGAGGATGTCAGGCAATGAGGAAAGACTGCTTTTGAGATGTTACCACAATGACAGGACATTTCAGATAAGTCGCCTCAGCTTAGGTTCAAAGATTACCTCTTAAATAAAATTTATCAAAGGGAGTCAGGAAGCATCAGTTACTTTTGTGTGTTTTAGTTTTTTTTACTAAGTTATAGCAATTTGCAAACTGAGGATCAACACTGACAACCCTATTTATTAATGTTTTAAAATCCTTGTTCATTTTATGCCAGTGTATTAAAAAAAATAAAAAATAAAAAACATTTATCATGCAGTTTTTGAGTGACTTGAGGAAGTTGTTTTGTGTTATGCCACTGATTTGCTTACTTTGAGCCTACAACTGTTTGGAAATGCTGTACTGATGTGAGTACTGATGAGTATCTTGCAGCATAGCTTGATGGTCAGTTGTCAGACACTTGGAAGACAGAATTAATAGGTGGGTTTCCTCAGAAAACAGCTAGACATTAAACCTGTTGAGGTCCTTCATTCAGTTGGCACACAGCAGTGCTTCCCCAGAATGAGTAGCTGGAATTCTGATCCTGGAATGTTTGCCTGGGAAAGACGTTTCTTATTTTGTTTTATATTATTGTCTCAAGCTTTTGTAGTTCATGTTCTCGCCCAATGATGGCAGATATCCCTGTTTACATATGTTTGCAAATTGTACATTGCTCTTGGAAATAAAACTATTTAATACAAAAGTTGCAAGTTTTGTCAAATGTCTGATGAAAGCTCTGGCAAATGGGCAAATGTCTGGTTTATAATGAATCGCCATATTGGGGTGCTTATGACATCCTTGATTTGTCCAGTCTCCTGCCCTGTCGTCCTTGACAGGTGTAGGTAACAAAAGACACACAGGAGTGAGCTTAAAGTTTTTATTAAAACAAAAATGGTTAAAAGGCAACTGAGTCAAAATTTCCAGGGCATCTACACACAAGGCAGTTGGTTTGTTAGGTGTGTAGGTAGGGCATACTCAGCATGCCAGAAAGGAACAGGAGTGTTACTGTACAACTATTAAACTAGGAAAATAACTTTCATAAATTACAGGGTGTATTGAAGTTTGTAACCTTAATATTTGCAATTCTTCCCTTTTACAACGGCACCAGAACACCAGTCACTATAAAATCTCAATTACTGATTTGCAGACAGAAATGTACTAGATATCTATTTGATATGGATAAATGACATTCCTAATTCAAGTTGAAAACTCCCCATGCACTTCAGATCACATTCCCTTTCCCACCATTTTCTCATTTCTTTTTAGCCTCTTTGTAATCTTAACCAAGGCACCTCAGGCCTTGGATCCACCTTCCCATTCTGGAGTACTGTGTTGAGATCAGCACGTTCCTGGAAACACCCAGACAGATTGTTGCAGGCAGTGTGCTCCAAGCCTGGGTGAGTGGATCAATAACACTCAAGGCCTCCCGTCCTCTCAGTCCTCTTCCTCCATCTCCATTTCATTTGGTCCGTTCCCCCCCCCTTACCATTAAAGGATAAGGAACCAAAATACATTTTGCAATGTTTGTCTTAAGTCCTGCAATTCAACTGCGTAAGGGCAGGGCTGCATTTACAACCCTACCATGTTCTTTGTCACTTTGTCTCATTTTTCAACCAGGTTGATGAATTTTTAAAGGGTCACAAAACTTAAAGTACTGAAAGAAAATGTCCTGTCAGGGTCATTGTGATTTTAAAAACCATTTTCAAGATAAAAACATGACTGGTGTTAATAGAGATCTATGTACTGTACAGTTATTAACACTTATCCTTTAGTTTCTCTGTGCTTTTACTTACAACATCGAGTTACTGAGTTCTCCACAGTACCTATATGAACCTAGAATCCACCTCATGGTGTAGTAGTGTTTTTAAAAAGTCTTCAGTATTTTTAAACATTCTGCAATCGAGTGATTAATAATTTAATGACATTTCATCAGATATGCAACAACTGTTAGACAAAGAAAGAAAACCGCTCAAGAAGTGTATTACTCATACATGTCCATGCGATTCAAACATCATGTTGTCATTCTCAGCAATACTGTTCAGTTCACCTGTTTGGAGGAATGTAGCCATGCTACATGTAGTCGTAATGACATCCAGGACCAAAACTCAGATCCAGCTGACATAGAAATACAAGAAATCATAAATAAATAAACCAGTGTTAAAAAGGAGGTTTAGGGTCAAACAGTATTTCTAAATACATTTTCTAGTTTGTTTTACCCTACTTGAGCCAGAAGGGTGGGCTGTGCACATACGATACAATCAGAATTGAATTGTCCTGATGCAGTTACCCCACCCATTTGGTACTCCAAGCAGGTAAAACAAAACATTATTTTGATAATACTATTTGACTCCAGGTCTGACCGAGTGTGAAATAACTGTCACACTTATTCCGATATTCAATATACAAATTTAGGTTCTCCTGACTTTTACTGTTGGCCACTTGAGCTAGAATCCATCTGATAGTCCAGGGGTGACCTCTACCTAGTCTGTGGTGTGGAGAGAAAACTGCTGCAAAACAGATTTGGACAAGCCCACCATTAAATAAATCAGGTACTTCTGAGTTGACAGGATGGGCTCACATTTTCGGTTCAATTCAAATTGGTTCTGGTTGGCGAGCTCAAACAATTGAAAAAAAGAGACCCAAGTCTGCTCAAAAGACAACCTCCTCTCCATGTCTCCATAGTGGCTTTACTCTCCCGGGTGCCTTTTCTCCAGAGGGTTCCTCACTTCCGTTTGCTCTTGGTGTCGGTGGTCTGGAAGACGCTGGAGGCAGACATGAGGTTCTCGATGTACTGACCCAGAACCTGGTTTTCTGACTTCAGTTTCAGGTTCTCCTCCTTGACTGCGTCCACCCGCGCTGACAGGTCTGGGGTACATCAAGAGAATGGAGAAAATAATGAAGATACAGAATATTCCATCTCTACAGGCATGTGCAGAATACAGATACTGTACAGACACTGGCACAAACAGTCCAGTAATATCCACTTGACCGATGGGAAATGAATCCATGTTTTGGAGGTTCTTTTTTATTCTACAATTCAAACTGGCTGATTCAACAGTGAAAGTGTCAGGCGAATTTTGAGAGAAACTGTGGCCTGGCGATAAAAACGCTTCCTGCCCTGTTGTTGCCCTAGGGCCTAGGCAAACAAATGACCATATAAGCGCTGAAGAAGGCAAATAGCCAGAACCTCAGCCAGTGAATAGCCACTTAGAGTTTTCAAGGCGATGGTCCTTTTTCAGATAGTTCCTCTTACCGTCTTCATTTCACCCAGCCACATGCTACTAAGGCCGGACTCACACTAGAGGAGAATTGGGCTGATTTATCCCCGATTCGGCCCTCCCGACAATCGGCGGAGTGATCTGGATGGGACCTTGTTCGGCACCGATGTTCGGCACCGGTTATCTGGTAATGTGAGCGGTTTACAGATCCAATCTTAAACCTCCAGATCTGCTCGGGGACGCATCGGGGCCGCCCCGATAATATCAAACGTGTTTGATATCTAGGATTTTAAATCGGGATGATTACATCAGCGAAGCGGGATCACAATAGCCAATGAGAGAGACAATCTACAAGGACACGGAAGTGAATGAAGAAACAACAACAAACTGTTGTACTGGTGCGTTGGACAGCTGAGATGGAGGAAAGGCTTGTCGATATGTGTCAAGAACACGACTGCCTATATAACGTGTCTTCCAAGCACAGGGCGCCGGATTCATTTCAGAAGTGCGGGGGCCAAAAAGAGTGTATGTGTGACTGTATGTGTAGCGGTAGATAGACCGGAGACTCGCACTAAACTTCTGCGGAGTAACTAGAGCTTGCTTGCACCACAGGCTGGCGGACGCCGTCATCTCCACATTTGGAGAAAGTTACAAACTGTTTGACAGCAGCAAAGAATTAACCGCTCTCTATTTTTGTACCAATCTGCATTAAAGCACCTTTCTCTTTGGCCAAACGATCTAGCGGTCTCCTTTTTGTCTACAATTAGCTGTGCAGCTTTATCCATCTCTATGTCCCGACAACAACCCTCCAGGCAGTCGGAGCCAGTGCTAGCCTGTTTTCGGTTCAATGCCGGCGGTTTGACAGTCTCAGCGGGCACAGGGCTGCTTGGGTCTGTGCTGGTTCTAGTGGAGGGCCAGGCTCCAACGGAGTTGTGGACGTCAGGGATGTAACATTATTAACGTTGAAGTTCAGTTTTGTTTGACTGTATTTTCCTTTCTGATGCACTGGTTCTTTTGACATGTTTGCAGAAGCATATTTGCAATATTGATAGTTAAGGTTAGTTCAGCTAGTTTAACGGCTCACTGTAAACAAGGTAACACATCACAGCATTGAAACTATTTTATTGGTTGCAATGTACACTGTATGCATTTGATTTTGTCCTCTTTGATTGGATTAAAATGTAAATATTCTTCCCGTTTTATGTCTATGCTTTATTTTACCTAATGTGGGAGGGAATTAATGAAACGTCTTTTACCTTACGTGTTGCAATATAGGGGCATTTGAGGGGATACAGTGATTCTTTCTCACTGCAAAGCATAAGTAAAGCAAGTTGCACCGGTTTCACCATGTCAGTCTACATTTTGTTTACATTTACTTCCCCATGAGATCACGTGAGGCGGTGCATTCATGCTCCCTCTGGCACGATAATCTTAGTAATATCCTCTAGTGTGTGATGCACCATTATTTTCAGATCTTGTAGTCTGTGCGTGTTTGAGATTAGAGAGAAGAACATCTGTGAAGATTCTCCTCATGTGCGTGATGCAACCCGATTTCAAAATCGGTTAGGATTTTAAAACCTGTGGTGTGAGCCCAGCCTAAAAGATACAGAAAACGCTTCCCAATCAAAAGGCCAAATGCTTCACAGGGAACTTCAGAGCCCATGGCTGGATGCGGGAGGGAATCAAGCTGGTAGTCTGGTTCTCCCCACATCCGACACCGGCTGCCACCAATTGAGACTAATTGGATAACGGCAGCCTAATTTGTCAAGCACAATTCTGGGCAAAATTACAGGCTAAATGTGAACTTTTTACATCCTGTGTCCCAGGCTTTCCTAGCCATGGGGGAAATTCTCCAGCTATGGGGGACACCCGCAGCTAAGTAAATGTTAAGTGTGAGAGTGTTAGTTGTGTGTGTGTGTTACCTTCCAGTGTGTGCTGAAGTTCCAAAACCTGATTTATGAGCCTCGTCTTCTCCTCCATCTCCACCTGGTTCTCCATGTCTCCTGAAACACACAATGTTAGAACCACTCCACACACTCACAGGGAGACTAACAACCTCACTCTATTTACACACAATTACAATAAATGATCCCGTTATTTCTCTTATCTATCTATCTATCCATCCATCTCGCTCTCTCACTCTCACACAGTCTCCCTCTCACTCACACAATTAGATAAAGAATCACATAAACACAAGCAGACGTACCATCTATGTTGCAGTTCATGGTGAAGTGCTTGTTGTCCTGTTTAGTATACAGGGCTGCAGTTCCACTGGCCACTGTACAAGACAAATGACAGACAATGTAGGGGAGATGGTGCAATCACACAGTATCCACGTCCCATGTTGGCTATCTAACTAGTAAATTATTGATTATTGATAGTATCAGCAATCAATATTAGAGTAGTCCCTCCCAAGATTTATTCCATTTTTTTCCTCAAAGATTTGGTGGGAGTTTTTCCTTGTCCTCTATCAGGGTCCAAGGCTGGGGGGTGTCGTGTACTAACCATTTATTGTTTTCACACTTTTGAGACTGTAACGGTGATTAATGGCTATACAAATAAAATGTGATTTGATTTGATAGACTGATGTTATCGGTCATGACATTGGTCATCTCATCTTTCTCCTTTCATATAGAGCGCAGGACACCAGGATTCATGTGGATGAATGTCAACTGAATCACTGAGTGGTATATGCTATGCAAAAAAAGAAGATGCTACACAGTGATGCTATGGTAAAAAATTGGTAAACTATGACCTCCAGTCAGTGGTCATCACAAACAACCACTAAAATACGACACAGTGTATCATAATTTCATGAAAGCATTGATTGATTGATACTCTGATGTATACCATGAATTTATGTCAGCCTAGAAAAGTAGGTAAACTATATTCCGCAAGTAAAGAGGTGGGTAGACTGAGTTGAGATGTGTTTGCCATCCACTACATCTCCGGGTTCTCCATGTCGGCGGGGTGCGGCGTCTGCTCCCACCCCACCATCACCCACACCGACATGGAGCACCCAGCCCAGCGTGATGATGTGTTATTGTTCCTAAAGGTCCATTATCGGACACAATTTTGCTACGTCCGGTGAGTGGTCAGCCTTCCCGTCTACTCTCCATTAATTCTTCAATCGATTGTGTTAGTATATCCGCAAACACACAAATGATTAACAACGTCAAAGTAGTTCTAAAAACACGGCTATCGTTCGTTCATGTGACCTACGACTGTTTTTCGTGTAATTGACGACGAGCTTATACGATCTCAGTTCCATTATCGGACAGCTACCCATGCTCTTAAATAGTGCTAAATGGCTGTTGTTTTGGCCTTTCCAAAGCTCCTACAGCAAAACGTTTTACACAATTATTAGTTGACGAGATCTGTATGTGAATTATAGTATTTCTCAGCGCTAGCATAGGTGGATGCGCCTGACTGATTTCGGTGACCACAGATGGAATCGACATTGTACTCCAAAATATGTGTGTATTGCTACAAAACGTAGCCTATGCGCTGGTAGACCTGATTAAATACCGTGGGCTGATCTGTTTATGGGGATCGTCAACCAAAGTTTGCGGGGAAAATGAAAGAAGCACGTCAGACGGGGACGTGTCCGATCATGGACGCATTTACGTTAGCTAGCTTTGAAGCTAGCTACGCAAACGGCAACTGGCAGTGAACCAACAGCTAACTCAACTAGCTTAAATTTCAGTTTAACGTTAACTACAACGTCCGCGTTCCAAAAACACCACCCAAACCTTACGGCTCCTAGTTGGACAGGATAAATTACACTCATTTAAAACCTGTCGCTTGCCAAACTGACATCAGCCAGAGTGCTAACATTAGCTAACTTGCTAGGTTACGTTAGCTTAATGTGGAATAAATCTGTCAACTCCATCCTCGACTCGCTGGTATTTCTTCTTACCTCTCACACTCACCTTCAGTAAGACAAGAAAAGTCTACCCCGTATTGTTTGAGTCAGCCTGTAAACGGGCACTGAGATACTGTGCTGGGGTACTGGATGTCACATCATCATGATCATCATCACGACCTCACTGTATGCGCTACGCTACACCGACCGACAGGAGGCGCGACTGCTGCTGCACAAACAGCCTTTTCATGACACTACTAGGCTGAACTGTGAAGCTGTGAGCTCTTTTATGAAGGTATTTCCCTGCCATAATGTTTGAGCACGAAAAACGGATGATGTGAGCGAGAACAATAAATTTGTATTTGCAAAGAACTATTTTCCTTTTGTAATGAGAGAGAGAGAGAGAGAGCGAGAGGACTAGACAGTGTGCTGCCTAAACCTGCAAGCAATGGGCGTCAGACCTTATTACCTGTCTCTCTCTCTCTCTCCCTCCTCTCTCTCTCACTCTCTCTCACACACACACACATACACACACTGCAGTATTAACAGATGCTCAGGCGTTTCAGTCATCCCCCAGGTAGCAAATCACACACATACACAAACAGTCATAGAGCAGCAGTTGGCAAAGCCTCACCAGCCAAGTCATTTCCACCAGAAGCAATGTGTATGTGTGTTTGTGTGCATGTGTGAGCTGTGTGTGTGTGTGTGTGGTATCGTTACAGCCTCTGCTCTGCGTTGTTGCTCGCTCTGAGGAGCCCATATGCTGCTGCTTGTTAGCCAAGCCAAACCCTGGGGACACTACAGCCAATACTCTGACCAGTCTACAGTGTCTCTCTATCTTTCTGTCTCTCTTTCTTTCTCCTACTCACTCTTTTGCTTTCTCCTACTCTCTTTCTCTGTGTACTGTGTGTGTGTGTGTGTGTGTGTGTGTGTGTCTGCTCCTGGGATCACCTCACCATTGATTTTGTTCATGGTTATTTTGTATTGATGTATTTATGTTTATTCCATTCTATTGGATACATTCCTCACTCACAAAATTATGAATTTCTAAAGTAGTGTGTGTGAGCCTCTATCATAAACCTAAACAAAGCCATGCACCTTTTGCAGGAGCCACACCTCAGTCCTGTCACAGCAGAACACACCCACACAACCACTCCGGTTTTACAACTTGTTTGTTACTGTTTCATCGTCCTTTGTTTACCGCTGTTATTTTCACCGGCTGGTTGTCTGTTTGACTGACTGACCAACTGGCTGTACACCTAAATGTAAACCCCAGCACCATGAGTATGAGTGTGCAGAACACACAATCTAGATTAATGAAGCCTTTCTCTGAAGAATATTTTCTGAAGAAAATGCATCTCTCAGCATTAACTAAAATGGATGAGTTTGCTGAAATCCGCAGGCATTTTTCTTCAGAGCAATGGTCACTTGCCTCTCTAAGAACTTGTTTCATATCCATAACATGTCTTAGAACAGAGGACTAGTCAAGAGTCATATACACCTTATAGATGATAATTAATGTGTTGGTCAAGGGGGCCAGGTTAGAGGCCCTACATCAGCACGCCTCCTTGAACAGGCTTATTAAATATGAGGCTGTTTGATGCTTCTTTGTGCAGATCAAAAAATGAATGACGTAAAAGTGTTAACCTGGAATAGAAAGCTAACAAATAATTGTCTTGAGGGTTTACCTGTGACATCTGCCAGAGAGATGTTTGTGAAAGTCCCATCTTCCTCATCCACCTCTCCCTCCATGACTCGACTCTCCTTTTCTTCCTCCTTTTGTTTTTCTTCTGTTTTCCTTGCTGTGTTTGTCTCACGGTGTCACAAACAGCTTAAACATTAGTGTTATGTATTTTCCGCCCTCTTGTCTCTCTCTCTTTTCACTATGTGTGACCTTTTTATTTCTTCTCTCTTTCTTCTGTCTCTATCTCTCGCTATGTCGGTGTCTCGTTATTCCTTCCTGTCTTTTGGCCCCGCCTCCTCGTACACCTGTTCCAGTCAGGTGGCTCTGTCTCCCGCAGAATCATTCACATCGTCACGGTTACCTGCTCTACCTGACTGGTGGCTCAGGTTACAGAGTTGTCGTGGGAACGGGTCACCATGGCAATTCCTGGACCAAAACATGAGACTGACCGCCCTTGTGAAACTGTCACAGGTCAAAGTTCAAGATCCAAGCAAAGCAGTATAAGGCAGCCACAAAGAAGCCTGGCAGTGTGCGCATGCGGGCACACACACACCTACACACACCTCAATGGATACGCACTTGGTCACACATTTACTTGAATGGTGGGAGTGTGTGCTGGTAAGGAAGGAAATGTAAAGTAAATACACTTAAATGCCTTTTTCTCTACTGTTTTCCTTCCCCTTCCCTCCTGCATCGCAGAAACCAGATCTACACCTGTGGATGTAGCCTACCCCCTGGTGGCTACTGTTAATCATTGCAGACAGGCAGGCCAAGTAGACTACAGCCTAAATAAATAAATGTTAATCAATTACATTTTCCCATTGGTAAAGAGAAAATATACTGGTTACAAACCACTGTCTCAGCTGCTGCTTCCATTGACTTGATAAATGGCCATTTACAGATTAACGGTAATAAATGGTCATACTAGAAAATAATCAACTGTTTAAGAATTGTGTACTAATAATAGTGGGAAAGGGCTCATAATGATATACAAACAGCAGAGGGACACACTGGCAGGCAAGTAAAATCAGGTATTTAAGTCTAGCCAGCTGAAAATAACTACTTCCATTGCTCTGTCCAGATAGTATGAATTACTGCAGCATGTGGTTTTGTTGTCTGAAAGACAATGTGTTTGCATCTGCATTTCTGTGTGTGTGTGTGTGTGTGTGTGTGTT